>CP139509.1:104851873-105444105 GCA_021014915.2 Artemisia tridentata subsp. tridentata | reverse complement strand
AGTGATGTGGTGATGATGGTGATATGGATGGTGATGGTTTTAAGTTGCTTTGAGCAAGGTGCAAATCAAGGAGAGCAGTAAGCTCATGGGCTTCCTTGAGTTCTTCAATGAACTTCAAGTGTTGAGTGGAAGGTGATGATGATGGAGAGTGGTTGTTATTTGGTGGAAGTGGTGGTGACACTTTTGGTGGTGGAGACACTTGTGAACTTGGGTAATTATGAGTGAATGAAGGTGGACATATGGATGATTGGTTATGTGTGTGAAAGGGTTCATTAGGATGAGGTTTAGGTGTTGGTTGAGTTTGAACAACATCATTTGTTGGGTTATGGCAAATGTCAAGCTTCCTCCTCCAAATGGGTATTTATGGTGAAGTGATGATGTGATTGTGGAAGGTAAATTTTGGTGAGTGGTTTGTGACAAAATGTGTTTGTGAATTTTGGGAAGTATAGGATAAAATGGGCTAAAAAATAGAAAAGGGGAGCAGCACCTTCGACCATCAGATGGCCGGTCCCCTTAAATATTAAGGGGGCCGCCCATCTGCTGATTTCCAGGTTACTGGAAATGGGTTTTTGGCAGAAAATTTTGAAAGGGTTGTGTTTTTGGGTTTAGTTTCAAGCAAGTCCAACTTCTTTTGAGGCAATTTAGGATTTAATAACTTATGTATGCTAAGCATATTCATTAGACATCATTATCTAGCATGCAAACAACTCATTTAGCATGTAACATATATATGTTAGACAAGAAAACACTACATAGCACCAAGTAATTCATAGTATCATATTTAGGAAGATTAATAAGCTAGTTAAATAATCCTAATGAATATCTATGTGCATGGGAATGTAGAGTTGTGATAGCATGGACTTCTAGACTTGTACCAAGTGAGGTCTTAGTGAATAAATTATGGTTATTTTCAAATTTAGTTCACTTATAAATGTCACATACATAAATATAGATGACAGATATGAGATCACCATGCATGATTTAAAGAAATGTTTTTGGCATTATTCAACAATGTTTGAAAGTGGGTTTTTATGTGTATGTGAAAAATATTTTAATGAAATAGTTTTGGTTTTATTTCAAAATGTTTTTATGAGGAAAGAAAACATATTTTTCCAATCTTTGGTTTTGATAAACACGTAATTATGGACACAAGTTTGGAAGAAAGGTAGGATGGTGAAATATGTAAAATAGAAATGTGTCATAATCTTTTGAAAAATTATTTTTCCAAAATGTGAAGTTTTTGCAAGTTTAAAAATAAGTCCCATTAATTATAGGTTTTAAAAAAATAATGGTTTATAAAAGATCTCATGCTCAAGTCTATTGTCACATGCTACCTCTTTCTACATATCCTATGACATTTACGCATGTATTATGACTAAATACAAAAATACATCATGTCAGAGTAGTTAGAGAAAAACAAAAGCTATTATAATGACAATGCATTCAACTAAACAAATAATTACGAAGGCATGCAGTCAAATCACATAGGAGCAAGTAAACATCTAGAAATTTTATATATGCAGGATGACATACATCTAGGAATGAAAAGCTCTAGTGAAAAGCAAAGTTCATAGCAGTAAACTATCGTTAGGTATATTTAGGAAGAATAATGTATTCAAGTTGGAGAATGAGTATGAGACTATTACTAGTGGTGCTCAATTCAGGCTAAACACGACCGTTTTTACGGGTTACACACACCCAACTTCTCACATAGAAGCAATTCAACCGTTAGGTCAAATTGGGTTTCTAGTCAATAGATTCTCCAGTAGTCATTCTCTTTTTAGAAGAAATTAAGTTCCTAAATTTACTTATCGAAGAGTACCAAATATGAAGATTGCTTGGTTCACTAACACTTAGGGGGGCTAACTAAAGGGTTTCTAGTTTATTAAGCCACAGAACGAATATAACTAAAGTGTAAAGACAAAGCAACCTATCAGACTAAGCATATCCTAAGGCATTAATAAGATTATATGCATGAAGTAATTACTTATGAAATTTTAAATAGAGAACTTACCTCACGTCCTAGCTTTTCTTCGTAATGTCTCAGATGATGATCTTATTTAAACCGAAGTGGCTTGACCCGAACATGTCTTGTACGGATCATGATCTTCTCCTTCGTCTGTGTCACTTCATGATTTTGGATTGAGTTCACTTTGGAGTTGATTCATGTAGTCTTCGTCGCTAACACCTACATTAACAACATTTGAACTAGTAGCACATGTATCTATTTTATCTAAAAGTTTATCTATTAAATTTCTAAGATAACTAATTCATGTACAAGATTAAAATCCTCATCTTTGGCTTGACATTTTTCATGATGAAAGTTTAAGAAAATTTTCAAATATCATTTGCCGTTTTACAGAAGAATATTCTTTCATATTCAACTTTCGGCAAGATTTTATAAATAATTATTTTAGCTTTATTATTTATTTTATTTTATTTTTTTTTTATTTTTTTATTTTTTTTTTTGTTTTCAAATAATCAATTTGACTTTCAAAATCCGTTTTTGTTTATCTTTCAAAATCACCAATCGAAATGACATGCCAAAGATCTAGATCAATTGATTTCACATAAGTTTCAAATTTATTTTTCCATTCAAGAAAAGTATAGTTTTCAAATAGTGGTGATTTTAGCAAAGATTCCCCTTCTAGATATTTTTCGAATTCCATAGATCGATTCAAGTTTTAAAATACAGTATATTTTAAAAATCTTGATTGACGTGGCTCTTGATACCAATTGTGGAAAACTAGAAGGGGGGGTTGAATAGTTTTACGTATTTTTAATTTTATTATGAAACCTTTGTTTTATACTTTTAAAAACTTTAGATTCTAATTTGTTATGAAAAATAAAACATAAATCTTATTATTAGTTATATATGTATTCTTTTAAATTGATTGTAAAAGTTTTGGTTTCTTGAATGGATTTTCAATTTGATCTTTATGTGAAGTTGGCCTCTAATTAATACTAGCAATTATATAAGCCTATGTGTACGAAAGTAATGACGATGCAAGTAAAGAAATAAATAAGCTATGGAAAGATCTAACCGAGACACGAGAGATTTATAGTGGTTCGGCTACAAGGACACCTTCCTTGCCCTACTCCACTCCCCGAGCACACCTTGCTCGAGAGTTTTCTTCACAACTTCAATAAGCTCCCTTATGGCGGAGAAAACCGTACACAACTTTGGCTTACACAGGTTTAACGACACAAAGCTAAATGTCGAGTTCTAATCGTAGCTAGAACCAATCTCACAACTTCACAACACAACTTCTACATGACTTCTTCACGACTTCTTCACAACGGCTTCACGACTTCTTCACGACTTCAACACGACCGCTACACAACCTCTATGATGCGGCTTCACGACTTCAACACTATGTCTTCATGACTAAGACTTCACGACTTCAACATGACCGCTACACAACCTCTATGCTACGGCTTCACAACTTCAACACTAGGACTTCACGACTAGGACTTCACGGCTTCAACACGACCGCTACACAACTTCTATGCTACGGCTTCACGACTTCAACACTAGGACTTCACGACTAGGAATTCACGGCTTCAACACGACCGCTACACAACTTCTATGCTACGGCTTCATGACTTCAACACAAGGACTTCATGTCTTATAAGCTCCGGCTTCACAACTTCAACACCACGGCTTCACGACTTCTACATTTTGACCTCACAACTTCTATACCACAACTACTTATACAACATCTTCACTACTTACACACAACACTAATCTACAACACACACCTTACATACAAATGAATGAATGATTTACAAACTTTGTTAAACACACAACTTAAGTAACAAAATGATACTAAGTTGTAATACTTCTAATCTTGATTGATAGAAGTATTCTTCTTTTGCACTTGGATGGTGGAAGCTTGGATCACTTGGAAACCAATGCTTAAGATTACATGATCAAAGGTTTTTGTTAGATATGAAATGAGATCTACAACAGAAAGTTTGAGTGCAAAAGGGTTAAGAAAAAATCCAGGAGAAGGCTTGTATTTATAGGGAAAAATCTGGACAGCTGGAGCCTACTGGAGCGGGGGCGGTCCCCTTAAATAGGGGGCGGTCCCCTTAATTATTAAGGGGGCCGCCCCTACTGAACGTTGGCCAATTTTGTCCTTTTGTGGGGAAGGTTTTTCTGGAACATTTTAACTGATTTTGGTTAAAAATTTGAATTCATATTTTTATAAAAGATTAAACATTTTTATTTAATACCAAAAACGTTTTTCAAAAATATATAAGATGTTTTTGATGTTTTATAAAAAATCTAGTTATTAAGAAAATGTTCCTTTGATCATATAATGCATTAAGCATTAGTTCATTCATACCTTAAGTGATTTTAGTTGTAGAAGTGAATATTTACAACTAAGTACTTGTTTAATTTATAAGTTTATGTTTTAATGAGTTTACATTTTGTGATCATCAAAACATAGAGATATGAATAAATATTGATAATGTTTTTAGGCATTATTTATGTCAACATGTTGATGTCTTTGGTGACTTTTATTAGTGCATTGATAACCTCTGTGTCTAGCTGAGCATTGATCGGGTCGCCATGCCTCTGCCCTCGCCTATTTATTAGATCGCCTATGCATTCTATCGTCTGTAGAAAAGTAGGAAGAAAGATAAATAGGATAGTCATAAGTAATCATTAAGGGTTTACTCGCCGATAAGATTAGAACCAACGAGAAAGGACTTAATCTCGGTGCGTTGCATCGAACTATACACTTCATATAAAACTAGCAATAAAACAAGTGACAAACTACTTATCTATCAGGACAGGTCTTCCTATTGTCTCGTGTATTTATCTGTGTACGTGTGTGCTACTTGCTGATTCGTGCCTATTAGTTTAGTTTATTATTTAATTACAACCAATCGTGCCAGTCTCTCAGGCTGAAACCCCCTTGCGTTAGATTAGGTTGTATAGCTAACTTAATATATTAAAATACTGATTAGAATAACTAGATAATACGTTCCACTCTTAGTGATCGAAAATCTACTTACCATTATATTCATACTGACCGGGTACACTGCTCGTTAAGTGTGTGTGTTATTGATAAGTCAGCTAAATATAAATTTAAAACTTGAGTAGGCATTAATACTGCTAAACCGCAACGACACATCGCACGCTTCAAGTTTTTGGCGCCGTTGCCGAGGAGTGAATTGTTATTATCTGTTAATTTGATTAGTATTTTAATTAGGTTTTTCTTTTTAATTTTTAATCTAACCGCTAATTGTGTTGTATATTAGATTAATTTGCATTCATTGTATTATTTTGCATATTTTTTTTGTTTTGTGTGTTATTTGTTTTCTTTTATTTGTGTTTATTTTCGTTTGTGTTTTTATTTGTTTTTATTTTTCGTATTTTCTGTGTTCTGCTATCGTTGTACTGAGCTTATTCAAACGATACGGCGCATCTGATTTCTCAGATACGGCGTATTGCGTTTAATTTTTATAAAATACAACGCGTTTAATTAATTCGATACGACGCATCTTTTCCCCAAGATACGGCGTATCTGTTTTTAAGGAAATTTTTTTTTCTAAACGTTAACGCCATACGACGCATCTGCTTTGGCAGATACGGCGTATCTATTATTTTAATTAAAAACAATTTTCGAATTATTAAACAGATACGACGCATCGATCTCTGTCGATACGGCGTATCTTCTGAATCAAAAATCTTATATTTTGAAACGTAACAAAAAATACGGCGCATTAACTTTTGTTAATACGATGCATTTAATTTTAAATAAATATCGATTTTTGATAAATAAATTGATACGGCGCATTCTAATTTCTAAGCGGCGTATCTATTATCTGAATAAAGTCTGATTTAATTTTAACGATTGTAAGATACGGCGTATCCAACTTTTTGGATACGGCGCATCGCCTGCAGATATCAGCAACTTTTATTTTTCTTATCTCCGAACGGAAAATACTCTGACCCTTATACCTGGAAACTTTTACTTTGAAATCTACCTCTCTTTAATTTTCAGGAACAATGTTCGATATTTTCCCCAACTTATTCGGAAGACCCCAAAGAAATCTTACCATGGAAGAGTTCGCACTACAAATCGCTCAAGCCAATGAAAAAGAACATCATGAAGCAAGAAACTTTATTAATGAATTCAAAGGCAGTCATGAGCTGTTACTAAAGGAACAAAACAACATGATATATGGATTGGCAATTGAAGTGCACCAATTGTCAACGGTGCTTAATAGGTTCTGCTACAAATTCTCTCCATTCCTTTTTATTAGTAATGATGACATGAAGAGAGGGATTGAGTACCCATATCAAATGATGGAAGGATTCTACAAAGGATTTTTGAAATTGGGACCTGAATATATCCGTGACGAATTAGTTGCTAAATGGATCCTACGTGGCAATGTAGGGATCAATAGCACAGAATAATGAGCTGAACGTGAGTCTAACTTGAAGACTCTGGAATAAAGACAAGTGCTGACCGGGAGCCAACCCGGAAAATTTTTATTATTCTGTTTTTGTGTCGAGTCAGTCAGGCCCGCAGAGGATACGGCGCATCTCAATCCCAAGATGCGGCGCATCTCCTGCACTGGTCATATCTTACTTTATTTTTCTGCATTTTTACTTTCGACTTTAAAACTTTTTATCAGTTTATTTTAATGCGGCGCATCCCTGGTTAAGGATGCGACGCATCTTCTATTCTGATCCGTATTTATTCCAGGCTCGATACGGCGTATCTTCTTCCATAAGATACGGCGCATCGACTGACCTGATGATTTTCATTTTTATTTTTATGATTTATTTTTCCTAACTACTAATGTATTATGCAAGTTTGAACCTTTCTTAATTTAGGTGTGTTTAAAGCCTTGGTGGTATTATAGATTCCTGCATTTCCTGTGGATACATTGATTATGAAGCTTAAACGTTCTCATCCACAAGAAAGATGATTTTTGCTCTTATACAAATAATGGAGGATCATACCGAGCAAATCTCAGGGGAGTTTTTCTGTTCTAATTCTTTTATTTTCCAGTTTTTAACCTTTTATACAAACAACGAGGACGTTGTTTAACTTAAGTGGGGGGATTGGAGAATTAGAACACTTAACACTTACTTGTCCTAAACTTTTCAAAATATGCTTAAAATGCGCTTAATATATCAAAATTTAAAATTTTTAGCATGTTTTTGTTTAAAGTCTAAGTTGCATAGCTGCACACATGACGTTATTTTCAAAAATTGTGATTTTTCAAAACTCACAAATCTATGAGTGTGCCGGTGACTTGTAAACTTTAGAACTTGGCTTGTATACTATTCGAGACCACCATAATAAGTATTATTTATATAATTGGAATGACTTGTCTAAATTGGTAAATTTCTAGGATTACACCCAAATAGCCTTTATATGTTATGTATTATTAGCAAACTACACTGGTTAGTTAACCCCCGTAAAAACACTTTTGTTACTCTCACTTTTAGAGTAAGATACCCCTAGAAAAACATTCAGAGCCATTCCTTTCGTTTCTTACACCTTTGTTTAAAATGTTTCGTTACACCCTTACACCTTAGCCTACCCTATAGATTAAAATCCGTGGTTGGTTAATTGCTTTAGGCAAAGTTTGTTTCCTTACATTACCTGTGTTCGCGTGCGTAATTCATTATCTATGGTTAGGTCGGGAAATTGCACAATGCAATTGGAGTGAAAGTAAATATTGTATATCTTTGAGTCTTGTTTTTCGTGTGTTTACTACTTTCACTATTACCGTTATTTCTGAAGTCATGAAAAGTATGGAAAAATTATCCAGAATTATCATTATAGTGATGTGGTGAAATTTTACACATCTTTGTTTATAAAAAAAATAATAATAATAAAAAAATAAAATAAAATAAAAAAAAAGAAAAAAAAAAGAAAAGAAAAAGAAAAAAGAAGAGTTGGATGTTTGTTTAACCAACTTATGTAAAGTTTTGTATTAAGTGGTCGATATCACCACTAGTTGTTGTATATTATATCTATGGATTGAATGGGAGTTGGCAGTTATGGGAACGCCAACTAAGGTTTATTCTTTGATTAAGATCTTGTTGAGTATAATTCGTGTCTACCTAAAGCGTGTGTTTCAAGTGTTAAAGCGTGAGTTATTCTATGATATGAGTCTTATTCATGGGATGGTTGGGATAGTGATTAACCACACTTAGGATTTTAATTTATTTGTTTTGTTTATTTTTCATTTTACACCAATTTATATCCCAAATATTATCCATACCCTGTATTATTCTTTATCCAACCGAACCTTTGATTTATTGAGATTAGGGATTTGAGCAATCTTAAGTATCGTAGTCGTGGATTCGGCTATGTATTTATGATTTTGTCGCCCTTTTTGATATATTATTATTGGTAAAGTTTGGACCTATCTTTAGCCTATTCGAGTTAAGGATTTGAGCAATTGCAAGTATCGTGTTCGTGGATTCGATCATGTATTTGTGATTTTTTCGCCTTTTCTGGAATTTGAGATCGATAGAGATTAAGGAGAATAATTAACCCTTTAAGCCTAAAAACCCTTTTTACCGCTTTAGACTTGTTATTCCTTGGCTTTAGTGGGGGAGATGTGTATACTTGCCAAGCTTATGATAGAATATTCGTCACGACTGGACAGTTAAACGATTAGATTTGCTTTTATCAAAATATTTTATTTTACTTCTAATTCGTTAAGTGTTTGGTTGTGTGATTTTGACAAAAATGAATACATGCTTAAATATAAAAATAAATCCTAATATCTTTTAGGATACATTTTCATAAGATTAATTCTAAGGTTTACTTGGGGACAAGTAAAGTTCAAGTGGGGGGATATTTGATGAACTCAAATAAGTACATTTTATTACTATCATTTATCCTATTAATTTGACTTGTTTTATTATGCTATGTATGAGAATTGATACTTAATCGTTTACTTTTGTAATTCTCAGGTAAAAACAAGCATTTGGTGAAACTTGGCGATTTTGGACTAATTATGGAGCAAAACAAGCAAGAAGTTAAGAGTCTACTGAAATGTACAAGATCAGAAATGTACAAGATCAAGACAATCTGCTCCAGATGCGCCGCATCTCACTTATTACATACGGCGCATCACTATCAAGATTTCACCAGATACGATCCAAGATACAAGAGGACATGCGCCGCATCTAAGAATGGAGTTACGCCGCATCTTCTGGCGGTGTACGAATATTCCTGAATATATTAATCTTGGACCCCACGCGAAGTTAAGTCAATGCGCCGCATCTTACCCTCAGACAGAAACTATAAATACCCCAAGACCAGACGAATTTCGAGAGCACATATATTATATACGAGACCGAAGTACAGAAACCCTAGGACGAATTCAGTCAAGGCAGCAGCACAAGACACACCTTGAACGAAGATACAAGAGCTATAAGAAGGTCATGCATGTATTTAATTCATTAAGTAGTTTTGTTTTATTGTGTTAGTAAACTTTAATTCATCAAGATTGGTGGCTTGTGTAATGTGACAACGGAAAGATTGCACTCCCTTAAAACTGCTTTCCCATTAATTAAAGTTTATATGTTGATGTCTTTGGTGACTTTTATTAGTGCATTGATAACCTCTGTGTCTAGCTGAGCGTTGATCGGGTCGCCATGCCTCTGCCCTCGCCTATTTATTAGATCGCCTATGCATTCTATCGTCTGTAGAAAAGTAGGAAGAAAGATAAATAGGATAGTCATAAGTAATCATTAAGGGTTTACTCGCCGATAAGATTAGAACCAACGAGAAAGGACTTAATCTCGGTGCGTTGCATCGAACTATACACTTCATATAAAACTAGCAATAAAACAAGTGACAAACTACTTATCTATCAGGACAGGTCTTCTTATTGTCTCGTGTATTTATCTGTGTACGTGTGTGCTACTTGCTGATTCGTGCCTATTAGTTTAGTTTATTATTTAATTACAACCAATCGTGCCAGTCTCTCAGGCTGAAACCCCCTTGCGTTAGATTAGGTTGTATAGCTAACTTAATATATTAAAATACTGATTAGAATAACTAGATAATACATTCCACTCTTAGTGATCGACACTCTACTTACCATTATATTCATACTGACCGGGTACACTGCTCGTTAAGTGTGTGCGTTATTGATAAGTCGGCTAAATATAAATTTAAAACTTGAGTAGGCATTAATACTGCTAAACCGCAATGACACATCGCACGCATCACTTCAATCCTAGCTGCAGGTGCAAAAACCTCTTCATAATCAATTCCTTCCTCTTGAGTGTAACCCTGACCTACAAGCCTTGCTTTATTTCTGATCACTGTCCCTCTTTCATCTTTCTTATTCCTGAAAATCCACTTTGTACCAATAACCCTCACACCCTTAGGCAAATCAACCAGCACCCAAACCTTTTGAATTTTAACAACCTGAACTAGCTTTTTCTCATTGCAGTGTCTAATAAAATGATGTCCAATCTCTATGTGTTTTGTTTTAGAGTGTTGAACGGGATTTTTAATAATACAAAGTGTACTACTATTGTCAATGAAAATCATGGTATTCATAAAGTAGTACCCATAGTCAAGCATCTGATTCTAAATCCATAAAACTTGACCACAACAACTAGCAGCAGCCACATATTTAGCTTCAGTTGTAGAAGTAGCCACAATAGTCTGCTTCTTGCATTGCCATGATATCAAACTGCAACCTAGGAATTGACAACCACCTATTGTTGATTTCCTATCCAAACTAGCACCAGCATAGTCACTGTCTAAATATGCCACCAGATCAAAAGGAGATTCTCTAGGATACCATAGACCCAATTTAGGTTGACCCTTGAGGTACCTAAAGGTTCTCTTCATAGCAACTAAATGTGAGGCTTCGAGTGTAACTTAAAAACTTGCACATGCACACACTGCAAATATAATATTTAGTCTTGATGAAGTAAGGTACATCAATGACCCAATCATGGACCGGTAGGTGTGTACATTAACTAGTTCACCATCTGAATCTTTGAGCAAAGGTTTCTCTGGATCAACAGGAGTACTTGCTACTTTGGCATCTATAAACTGAAACTTTCTCAATATTTCAGTTACATATTTATCTTGACTGATAAATATTCCTTCTGCTTTTTGCTTCACTTGCAGCCCCAAAAAGAAAGTGAGCTCACCAATGGAACTCATTTGAAACTTATCATGCATAAGCTTCTCAAACTCAATGCACATCTCCTTCTTTGTAGATCCAAAAATGATTCCATCTACATAGACCTGTACAAGAAAAATATCTCCCTTTTGCTTCTTGATAAATAAGGTATGATCTATCTTGCCTCTATGAAACCCATTTTCTAATAAATAAGTACCTAAAGTTCCATACCAGGCTCTAGGAGTTTGATGCAAGCCATAAAGATCTTTTACCACCTTGTATACTTTGTCTGGATGTTCAGGATCTTTGAAACCTAGAGGTTGAGAAACATAAACCTCTTCTTCAATAGTACCATAAAGAAAGGCACTTTTTACATCCATTTGATATACCATAAACCTCATGAATGATGCATAAGCTAAGAACAATCTTATAGCTTCAATCCTAGCTACAGGTGCAAAAACCTCTTCATAATCAATTCCTTCTTCTTGAGTGTAACACTTACCTACAAGCCTTGCTTTATTCCTGATCGCTATCCCTCTTTCATCTTTCTTATTCCTGAAAATTCAATTTATACCAATAACCCTCACACCCTTAGGCAAATCTACCAGCACCCAAACCTTTTGAATCTTGAACTGTAGAAGCTCTTCTTGCATAGCTTCCACCCAGCTTGAATCCTGTAGGGCCTTAAGTATATTCTTGGGTTCTACTTGTGAAAGAAAACATACAAACAGACAAGTATTTGTATCTTCATGCTTTTTCTCTTCATAAACTGCACTGAGAAAACCTTGTTGATCTAAATTCATTGTCTGTCTTCTTGTCTTAACACCAGATACATCTCCAATCACATTCTCAAGGGAGTGATTCTTGTGAACTCTTGTTTGTGGAGTTGTAGGAACTTGATAAGTGAGTTGCATGTTGTTAAGATCCACTTTATCCTCAGAGAAATCATCAGCAGTAGTAACTGGTGGGCTAGGAAATTCAACATTTGGCCCAGCAGCACTATCTTTTGGCTCAGCAGTACAAACACCATTTGTACTATCTTCAGGATTCTCTTGTTCTTCAATACCACTTTCTTTGTTTCCATCTTCAGAGCCCTTCTTGTTTGCATCATTAGAAGGTTCATCATCCTTTGAAGAGGAATCAAGCAAAGAAACATTATTCCAAATTGGCATCAGAATGTGATCTTGATCAGTCTCTTTCTCCATGCTTGGTTCACCTGTATCAACACTATCTTCTAAACCTACAAAATCATTAGAATTTGTTCCTGCAACAACTGGTACATAGTTCATAGATTGTGTTAGAGCATCAAGATCAAACAGCCATTTTGGAACTTCACCTGCAACATTAGACTTATTCTCTAAAAACTCAACATGCAGGTTTTCTTTTACTTTCCTGGTTCTTATGCTGTATACCCTAAATACTTTGTTGTTTAAAGAGTACCCAACAAAGAAACCCTCAACTGACTTTCCATCAAACTTTCCCAAATAATCTAAGGTATTGAGGATAGTAACATGACATCCAAATGGTCTTAGAAAACCTAAAGCAGGTGTTCTACCTCTAAAGAGTTCATATGGTGTCTTGTTGTGAGATTTGACCACTAAAACCTTGTTCTGCACATAACAAGCAGTATGAACTGCTTCAGCCCAAAAAGTAATGGGTAGCTTAGAATCGGCTAACATAGTCCTAGCAGCCTCTATTAGTGTCCTATTCCCCTTTCAGCAACCCCATTCTGCTGAGGAGTTCTAGCTATACTAAACTCTCTCTTAATACCGTTTTCTCTACAAAATTCATCCATAACTCTATTTTTAAATTCTGTCCCATTGTCACACCTGATGATTTTCACTTTCTTATCAACTAGGTTTTCTATTTCTGTTATAAAAGTATTAAGAATGCTACTTGTTTCATCCTTAGTTCCTAGAAAGAAAACCCATGTGAACCTGCTATAATCATCAGTTACCACAAGACAATATTTCTTATGCTGTATACAACTCACAGAAGTAGGACCAAACAAGTACATATGAAGAATAAATAATGGTTGAGTAATAGAGTTTTGGGTCTTGGGCTTACAAGAAGCTTTGTGTTGTTTGCCCTTGAGACAGGCACCACAAGTTTGGTCATTTTCAAAACGTTTTTGAGGCAAACCTCTTACCAAACCATTTTTAACAATCTTATTTATGGTTTTAAAATTAACATGACCAAGTCTCCTATGCCAAAGCATTGACTCATCCAATGTGGCTTTTGCTACAAGACAAGTTAGAGTCTCTTTAGGAACAATTTTCTTCATGTCAACACTGTACATATTGCCCTTTCTGGGAACTTTAAGTAGTACTTGACTTTCATCAGGTAGCTTAAAGTCAAGAGATAGGACAAGACATTCAGTGTCTGTAAAAAGAACTTTGTTCTTTTTGTCACGGATTTGTGAAACACTAAAGAGATTATACTTGAGTTCCTACACAAAATATACATCTTCAAAATCAAGTTCACTGGTTGTAAGTGTACCTTTACCAGTAATTCTGCCACCTATTCCTCCCCCAAAGGTAACATATCCTCCATCCAAAGGTGTAAAATCTGAGAGGTAGGACATGTTCCCTGTCATGTGCGTAGAGCATCTACTATCAGCACATCCTTGATCTTTTTCATCATCTTGTTGTGGATATCCCTGCACATAAAATAAAGGAAATTAGTTTCCTTTGGGTACCCAAGCCATTACTGACTTGGATCTGCCTCGTGCATTAATGTAATCATATTTCTTCATTATGATTGATGCACCATTGGGTTTGATAGGTCTCCATACCCAACATGCTGTGGCCTTAACAACATTGCCCCCATTTGCCCTAGCAATGTTCACAGACCTAGCAGTACTAACTACTGGCCTAGCAGTACAAACTGCTGGCCTAGCAGTTTTAACTTTTTGACTCCAAATTTTGTTATGAAACATTGTTTTCTTGTAAAAGGGCCTGTTAACAGTTTGTTGTGCTGTTTTAGAAAAACTTGAAGTTGATTTAGCACTTGAAACTATTTGTTTGGGGTAAACTGTCTGAATTGGTCTAGCAGTACAAAAAGGTTTAAGGCCAGACTTCATCAAAACTGCTCTGGGAGTCATATTACTGTTAACTTTAGGGTGAGTATTTCTTGAAAAACAGTTTATGTTCACCCTTGCATTAGTATTCCCATTCACCCTTGTATTCCCATTAACCAACCTTTTCCCTTTATGGTAGTTGCAAAAAGCCTGCAAGTGATCAAAGTTACCACAAACATAGCAAGCCTTATTGTACATAACAAACTCATTGCCTAGTTGTTGGGACTTAAGATTGTTCTAGTTTCTCTAGTTTCCCCTAGGGCATTGAGACCTACTTGTTGACCTATAAAACTCTGCATATTTAACTGTTGGCCTAGCTTGTTTTACTTGTTTTCTAGGTGTAACATTTTCTACCTTAACTACCTTAGGAACAGAAGTTTCTTCCTTAACTTCTGACACATTTTCCTCAACAAGTGAGGTGTCACTGGCACTCTCAAAAGATTCACTAACCTCTTTAGGTTTATTTATACTAACACTTTCCTTAGCCTTAGATCCATATTCAAATTTAGGCTCTTGAAATTCATCTAAACTAGTGTGATCCAAGTCAATACCTGGAGGTGAAGGTACTCCTCTATGTAGAGGTGGACATGTTTTGTAACCTAAACTAGACTTAGCTTTATTAACAAGTTGACACTCAATGATCTTATTCATTCCTTTAGATGCATACTCTAGAGTGTCTACACTTAGCTGTATGTTATCTTTTGCTTTCTTAATCTTTTCCAACTCATCTCTAAGCACACTTATCTCAGCATCTTTATGTAAAATGTCTCTTTTAAGCACAGCAATGTCTTCAGAAAAGACAGACTCATTTTTCTTATAAAACAATATTTGTTCTTCTAATATAGCTAAACCTCTTTTATGATTTTGTTGATATAAATAATGCCTAAACACGTTATTAATATTTTTCGATATCTCTACGTTTTGATAATCACAAAATGTAAAATCATTAATCGGAAAATTATAACGTAAACAAGTATTTAGTTGTTAATATCTATTTCTACAACTCAAATCACTTAAGGTATGAATGAACTAATGCTTAATGCATTATATGATCAAAGGAACATTTTCTTAAACACTAGATTTTTTATAAAATGTCAAAAACATTTTATATCTTTTAGAAAAACATTTTTGGTAATAAATAAAAAGGTTTAATTCATTATAAATTTATGAATTCAAATTTTCAACCAAAATCAGTAAAAATGTTCCAGAAAAACCTTCCCCACAAAAAGACAAAACTGGCCAACGTTCAGCAAGGGCGGCCCCCTTAATTTTACTAGGCGGCCCCCTTAAAATTAAGGGGACCGCCCCCTATTTAAGGGGGCCGGCCACGCTCCAGTAGGCTCCAGCTGTCCAGATTTTTCTCCTATAAATACCAGCCTTCCCCTGGATTTTTACTTACCTTTTGCACCCCAAACTTTCTGTTTTAAATCTTGTAAATACTTTCAAAAATCCTTTGATCATATTCTCTTAAGCATTGGTTTCCAAGTGATCCAAGCTTCATCCATCCAAGTGCAAAAGAAGAATACTTCTATCAATCAAGATTAGAAGTATTACAACTTAGTATCATCTTGTTACTTAAGTTGTTAGTTTAACAAAGTTTGTAAATCATTCATTCATTTGTGTGTAAGGTGTGAATAGTAGATTAGTGTTGTATGTAAGTAGTGAAGAAGTTGTATAAGTAGTTGTGGTATAGAAGTTGTGATGACATAGTGTAGAAGTTGTGAAGCCGTAGCATAGAAGTCGTAAAGCCGTAAGGTAGAGATCGTGAAGTCCTAGTGTTGAAGTCGTGAAGCCGTAGCATAGAAGTTGTGAAGCGGTCGTGTTGAAGTTGTGAAGTCCTAGTCGTGAAGTCCTTGTGTTGAAGTCGTGAAGCCGTAGCATAGAAGTTGTGAAGCGGTCGTGTTGAAGTTGTGAAGTCCTAGTCGTGAAGTCCTTGTGGTGAAGTCGTGAAGCCGTAGCATAGAAGTTGTGAAGCGGTCGTGTTGAAGTCGTGAAGTCCTAGTCGTGAAGTTCTAGAGTTCAAGTCGTGAAGCCGTTGTGAATAAGTCGTGAAGAAGTTGTGTTGTGAAGTTGTGAGATTGGTTCTAGCTACCATTAGAACTCGACATTTAGCTTTGTGTCGTTAAGCCGGTGTAAGCCAAAGTCGTGTAAGGTTTTCTCCGCCATAAGGGAGCTTATTGAAGTTGTGAAGAAAACTCTCGAGCTCGGTGCTCGGGGAGTGGAGTAGGGCAAGGAAGGTGTCCTTGTAGCCGAACCACTATAAATCTCTCGTGTCTCGGTTAGATCTTTCCATCCCTTATTTATTTCTTTACTTGCATCGTCATTACTTTCATACACATAGGCTTATATAATTGCTAGTATTACTTAGAGGTCGACTTCACATAAAGATCAATTTGAAAATCCATTCAAGAAACCAAAACTTTTACAATCAATTTAAAAGAATACATATATAACTAATAATAAGGTTTAAGTTTTATTTTTCATAACAAACTTGAATCTAAGTTTTTAAAAGTAAACAAAGGTTTTATAATAAATTAAAAAGACGTAAAACTATTCAACCCCCCTTCTAGTTTTCCACATATTTGTTAAATTATAATTAGTTTGGTTTAGCTCTATTCTTAGGTCATCATAATGCTTTTTAAGTGTTTCATAATCTTTTAAAGCAAAACAAGATTTGAACAACTTTTACTAAATTTACCCAAAGTCAGAAAATGCCATCAGTGTCATCTCTGTTAGTGCTTCTTCCTCATCAGCCATGAAACTCCAATCATATCCAATACTATCTATAGCAACCATTGCCTTTGAAGAAGGCTCTTCCGATTCCACAACCTTCATGTTTTCCTGCAGATTCCTATACCCTTTGCTTCGGTTGTTCTTCTGCCTTGGTCTTCTGCATTCTCTAGCAAAGTGTCCCAGCTTATGACAGTTGAAACAATCCACCGTTGATTTATCAAACCCAGCTGTATCACTACCACTGATTGTGATCTTCTTCCCTGTTCTCTGCCAGAATTTCTTGGCTCTTACGCTTAGAAGTGCTACCTGTCACTGCAAGTCCATATCTTCCAGATCCTCTTCATCTACCTGTTCAAGATCTTCAAGGGATAGCAGAGACCCATTGGTTTGACTGGTCAGGAAAGCATAGAATGTAGCATCACCTATGCCAGCAGTACTAGTTTGTGAACTAGCAGTACAAATATTAAGGTTAGGAGTACTAACTCCTGAAGCCACAATAACCTCCTCTGGACTGATATTGCTGGGAGATGACACAAATGCCATGTTCCCAAAACTAGAACTTGAGCTTCCAGACTTCTTTACCTCCTGTTCAACGATTTTAAAATTATTATATAGATCATTAAGACTCATTGTATCAATTTCTGGCTTGTTTTTCCAGACAACTACATGAGTGTACCAATCAACAGGCAAACTTCTTAGGAATTTAGAATTAAGATCTTCTTGTGGGATCTCAACACCCAATACAGCCAGTTGGCTGATTATCTTCTACAACCTGTTGAACATATGATCAAGAGATTCATTGCTAGTAGCACTGAAGTTCTCAAAACTCTGCTTCAGCAAAGTCTTCTATGTCTTCATGGTGGCTTCATTACCACCAAACCTGGTAGTTATAGCTTCAAACAAGGTTTTGGCATCCCTGTATTTGCTGAAGGTCAGAAGTTGATCATTAGGGATGGCCATTAGTAACATGCTCCTTGCTTTAACATCATTCTTTTTCTGGAGCTTTTCATCTGTAGTAACAGGAGAAGTGTTCACAGTTGTAACTTTCTTACCATCAACTGTTGATTCAGTTGTTGATGGTTTAAAGGAGTTGCCATACTCTATGATTTCTCATAGAGCATAATCTTGTACTTGAAAGTACTGCTCAATCCTGAGCCTCCACATCTCAAAGTCATTCTATTTGAGCAAAGGTAACTTGGCAGCAGTGTTGGTCTGAGTAGTCTCCATGTCCATCTTCTTTATAGGGAATAAAGAGTTCTTCTGTAAGGATCTTCTAAATCAAAGTATCAGAAACCTGGCTCTGATACCAAAATAAGCACGAACAGGAGGCATAAATCAAAGTATCTTCCCCTAGTTGATAATGACAAAACCAAATAAGCATGAACTTCTCCTGAAGCTAATATATATGAAACAAACAGACTTCCCCTTAATCCATGCTATACCACCAAGGATCTTCAAGTTGCAAAGCTTCAATGTACTTCTTCCCCTTTTTGGCATAATCCACTAGGAGACTATAAGTAAATGCAACTTTGATCTTCACAACCACGAACCACTATCATACTTGCAATCTAGTTTTCCAATGTCTTGAATCACCCTCCATGAAGAACACCAAAATGCTTACTAAAAATGAACTCAAGACAAAAGAAACCTAAACCATCAGTCATAATAACAACTAGCAGTTGTAAAAAACATTTCCCTCGAATGATGCATGTAGTAACCATAAGAACTTTTCAAATAACTAACCACCATAGCAAAAAATACCATGTAGTACCATCCATGAACGAGCACCATATAGATTACGAAAAATGACTACAATAGCATTTGAAACCAAGCAGTAGTAACATGAAGAATAGTTCTTCATCTTGAACCTGATTCAGAAGACTATTCAATAACAATGAACATCAGGTCACAACCAAAAACCAAAAATCCTTCTTGTGTGTGTCGTTTGATATCAGAAATAAAACCGAGAACCATAACCATGTGCTATCCAATATCAAACAATACTAAAAACCATCTTGTCTTCTCCTTACATCTCATAACACATACCCATAAACTGCTCCAAACAATTTGTAAACTAATCACCATCCAACTGAATCTTGAACACGTGAGAATATCATTAACGAACAAACAAACAGCTCTAAAATCTCACAAGCAGCAATAAGTATACGGGCAGCATTCCAAGCAAGCAGCACTAGCTCAACAACGACCAGCATAAATTACTGAAGGCAGTACTAAAGATATACGCAGAAGTACTAAGTGTCCGAAGTCATCAGTACTAATCCACAAGACAAGCAGTACAAAGAATGTGTCGAGCAGTACTAACTATCACAGCAGTATTAATTGATAATGCAAGCAGTACTAACATAAATCACAATACAATTGCTTCACCTTTGATCCAACACCATTATCTCTGGCAATAATCTCATTAAATATATCCTTATTCCCACAATAAAATAAGTATTACCAGTACCTACAGATGATCGATTGGGAGAAGCCATACTCCATTTTGGCGTAGCATCTGTAACCTCATTCAAGAGAAAATCCAAACACAACCTGTATCACCAATGTATAACCGAGCCTACTCATCCCACTATTCCCCATAATAGATCACGCGTTCCTTTCTTTTAAAACATTCACCACAATATAAAGATAGAACCCTAAACAGTTCTAGGGTTTATAACGCGTACAAAATTGTCGAACTATGCATCACAACATGAAAGTGAATCATGTATACAGCAGCTGTAAATGTTTTATGAACAGATCTATAAACCCTAATTAGCAAACAACCAGATCGTCCTTTTTTTTTTAAGTATAAAGACGACACTTTTTAGTCTGTAGTGACACATTTTAGTGTCACTAACCTGTTTTATGTTCCATGATCTCTAAGATAAACCCAGTAAACCACGTATAGTAGCAACATTCCATCAATATCGAGCAATATTAGGGTTATCAAACAAACCCTGTCCGACTTTCATATAGAAACCCTAAAAATCAAAAAACTTGAACTTCTTTGCAGCAGTTTTCAAAAATTAATACCTGACGACTAAGAACTCAGATTGAAGATCCCTCCGGTGAAATTGTACCTTGATATACAAAGAACCTTCAACAAAAATTTCAGCCCGATCCAACGGTTAACAAACGAGCTATCGCCTTTTGAAAACAGCTCTACAGAAAGTTTCAAAAATTGAAACCAAAATCGATTTTATTCGTCTTTCTTCGACTAAAAACCTTGTGAATCCCTAGATCACGAGCTCCCCAAGCTCAAATACCAATTGTGAAGTTTAAGATAACTCCATGGATCATTTAGAGGAATAGGGATAACAATAACAAAGTACATAAACATATGAATTTGCACAGCGGAATAAGAACAGTACAATGTTATTGAAACAAAGTTTCTTCGTCATCATCTCTAATAACTACAATTACAAACTAACAGCCCCAATACTTCATGATCAAGTGTAGTACGATTACTAATCTAACAGGGATCAATGATCCTTGAGGCTGAACAAAACACAAAACCTAGGCGTTTACATAAGAAAACCCACGCCTGGTTTACCCACACACACATATCTTTGGTGTTTACATCTTGACACACCTAAAACATAAGACCTGTATTCTCTTTATATAATAAAGAATTAGGTTTACAAAATGACTCCTAACCGTATATTCTGTAATCTTCATCTCTAAATAGAATTTTCCTTTTGTCTTTTTAGGTCCTTCATGTTTCTTTCTTATTTCATTCTTCATTCATATGTTTTGTCTTATCAACTCAAATATAAAACCCAACACGTTAGCACATGGGATCTCCTCAAGAGAGCATTCATTCAACGTTATTGCCCTCTTTCTAAGATGACAAAATAGCTTGAAGAAATTCACAACTTCAAGCAATACGGTGACGAGACATTGTACCAAGCTTAGGAAAGGTACAATGATTTCCTTTACAGATGCCCAACTCATGACCTCAACAAACAGCAAATGGTCAACATCTTCTACAAGGGAATCAACATTGCCACAAGGCAAATGCTTTACTCTCAGGGGCCGATCCCTGGGATGACTCCAATTCAAGCCCTTGCAGCTATTCAAGATATGGCAGACCATTCACAAAAATGGCATGATGGAGGAAGCAGTAAAAGCATGGGAGGAAGTTTGGACGGTATTGTAGTTATCACTAATAAGCTTGAGAGTCTTGGCAGAGACATGAAGAAGTTGAAAGAGAATGTGCATGCTATTCAAGCAGGATGCGAGACTTGTGATGGAACTCACCTCGCCAAATATTGCCCATTGAACGACGAAGATGAAAGAGTTGAGGAAGTCAATTATAGTGAAAGTAGACCTTTTCAAGGAAACAACAATGGGGCAAGATATCGTGTAGGACCTCAAGTCTACTACTCAAGAGTTGACAACCGATCGCCTTTTGGAGAACGTAGATCTAGTTTGGAAGATACCATTCAAAAGTAACTCGATGATTCTGCTAAGAAGCATGCTGAGCGTGAGGAATGGCTGAAGAACTTTCAAGAAGGAACCAATTTGAATCTCAAGGCTCATGATGAAACACTTAGAAGTCTTGAGACTAAAATTGGGCTGCTAACAAATGAGGTTCAAGAGCAAAACAAGATAGAAAAGGCTAGTTGTCCTAAAGACCCAGGAGCATGCAAGGCTATCTTTACCAGCAGTGGGGAACCCCTTTACACTCCATTCAGGTACTCAGACGAAGAACTTGATTGTTTCTCCAACTTGTCTGAGCAAGATAACCTCCATTACAAGGATGAAGATGAGAAGGAAGACTTAATGGCACTCATGGAGCTATCACCAGAAAGAAAAAGCTCGTTTAATGACGAACCAAAAATGGTAGGAGAGAAAATTAGGCTGAATGAGCGTTGTTTAGCCGTCGTTCAAAACCTCTTACCTCCTAAGGAAAAAGACTCGGGAAGTTTTCTTCTTCCTTTCTCCATTAACAATTTATGTGTCAATAATGCTCTAGCCGACCTTGGGGCTAGTATTAGCATCATGCCATTCTCTATGTGCAAAATACTTAACTTAGGTCCTATCAAATCTATTTGCATGACTATAGTGATGGCCGACAGAACTGTTAGCATACCTAAGGGAATTTTAGAAAATGACTTAGTTAAGATTGTCAAGTTCACTTTTCGGATGGATTTTGTCATTCTTGATATGGAAGAGGACCTAGAAATACCTTTGATTCTAAGAAGACCCCTCCATGCTACAGCACAGGCTATAATCGATGTCTTCAATAAATGCATTTCTTTAGAGATTGAGAATGATAAACTCATTTTTAATATGGATGAGAGGGGAAAATGTCATCCAATAAAGTTTGTGTGTGTCGTTAACAAGGAAACAACCAGAAAGGGTAGATCTAGAAATAATAACATAACTCCTATCCATCAAACAGCACACGAGCACTAAGAGACTAATAGTATCGATACTTCTAGAGATGTTTTGGAGGAAATTAATGTTTGATTGGAGGACAGAAGAAAGTTACGCCGTAACTCTACATATGAGTTACGACGTAACGAGAGTGCTGATGTGGAAGAATCTCGGCTACCACCAAATGCCAAATGTTTATTGCTGAAAGGAAATCCTGAACTCAAGATGATTGTTAGCTCATCCTTAACTAGCAAAGAAACAGAGACCATCACGAGACTCACGACTCAGCATCAGAAGAAGATTAATGATGATCGAAGGAAGATGGAGTTAAAATATCAGTGGTGCAAAGCTATACCGGTGGACTATGCAAAAGGATACGACTTCTGGGCATCCTTTGACCCAAATGTGGATCTGTGTGATGGTGGTGGCGATGAAGTCAGGTTACGAAATAACAAGCGTCTATGGACTTCGACTAATGATCATGAGAGAAGGAACCTCAAATGGGACGGAGCAATACCATTCGACGATTGGATATGTATCGTGTATGGTAAGATTGATAGAGAAGAAAAAGGTAACATTTGGAAGAACCTGAAGAGTTCCCATGACGATGAAATCCCCATCACCAAGGATGACCATGAAGCACGTGAAATGAAGCTCACTGACAACAAGGTTGAGCTAAAGGATGATACAAGAAGTACAAATGGAAGAAGTCATTGGCGCTAGAAGATTAAAATTGAAGGCGCCAATAGAGATGAATTTTGGGCTTCTTGTGACCCTTATGACAAAGACTGTAAAGGAGGAAGTAGCAAGGTAAGGATTGGTGATGATGAGTATTTGTGGACATCCACAAATGATGATGAAAGAAGTGAACTACCATGGGTAGATAGGTTAGGATTTTATGATTGGATTAAGATTAGGTATGGTAAAGTGGATGCTTTGACTAAATAGAAAATTTGGAACGGGTGCATGAAAGAAGAAGCATGCATGGAAGAAGAAGCTCCAAGCAATGACATGAATCCTAATGATGAAAAGGATGATGATAAGAATGAATACCAAACAAGGTGGGGCAAATAGAAAGACCGTTTCAAATGTGAGCTTATCAAGGATAAGCTTGATGATGAATTGTTCAAAGGTACGGAATCCGACGATGACGACTTAGATGGAATTTTGGACTACCTTGACATACAAGGGCATGATGGGTTCACTGATCCTGATGATGAGGCATACGAACAACAGAGATGCAAGCTTTTAGGCATACCTTACAAGAGACCCCCTCTGATTGTTGCAAAAAAATTCGAAATCACTAGGTACAATTTAGGGCCTGATGAAAAGTTTTCTAAGGTACGGAAAATTGAGAAGGAGTTTCTACGCACAGCAATGAATGTTGTATGGGTAAGGCACAATCTTATGAAAGAGATGGATGAGGTTATACAAATCCATTGGGAGCAATAAAACACTGTGGCCTTGAGTCTAACTTAAAGACTCATTAATAAACAAAAGTGCTCTTTCGGGAGAAACCTGAATTATCCCTTTTTCTTAGTATAGTTGGGTTTGGTTTGTTTTGTTATGACTTTTTGCAGGTTTGGAGAAAGACGGATGGCTTGGAAACGCACCGTGGAGTCTTTCACTTCTGGAATTCCTCTCAGAGAGTTTCTACGGCGTAACATATTGTTATGGTTATGCCGTAACCATCGTCAGATAACTGCAGTTTTTTCAGGTGTCATTACTTACGGCGTAACTCAGTGAATGAGTTTACGTCGTAATGTTCTCCGGTACCAGAATTTTTTTTTTAATTTTTAAATAACTTACATACCAAAGCCTTGTATTAGTTTTTAAATGAACTTTGTGGGTATATCCCTGTAAACCCTCACGAGACTTCACTTGTCCACTCGGGACACCGAGTGGTTGAAAAGGCTTGTTGCATACGCTAAATGCAACCATGATTCCTACAAAAGTGAGTTAGGTTTCTTTGTTTTGTTTTTTATTTTTCTTTTTATTTTAGATTTATGCTTGTGGGTAGTAACGTGATTTCAGGGATTTGGAGTTTTCTTATTAGGCGAAGCGAAGGCACGTTTTCTCAAACATGATCCTTCAATCATTTTCAAGAGTAAATTTCAGGGGAGTTCTTGTTCTAATTCTACTTTTCTCCTTTATTATTGCATGTTTACATACAAAAGGGACTTTGTACATTTTAAGTGGGGGCGGGAGTAGAATTATAACTTGAACTTTATTTTGCCCATTTTTCTAGTTTATTTTGAAAAATTATGCCATTTTTAAAATTTTTCCATGTTTTTCTTAACCTAACTAGAATAGACCATAGGCGAGCGCACTATACCCTTTGATTCCTTGGTGAGGTTTAGCCTTTCAGTTTCCCCATTTTACTCAAATCCACCAACTATTGAGTGTGCCGGTAGTTTGTAAACTTTAGAACTTGGCTTTTACGTCATTTCGAGACCATAGACGAGTAGTGTGTCAAGTTAGCTTGATACATTTAGAAGGGACATTTTGAGAAGGAAATGTTTAGGATTTACACAAAATAGCCATATGTGTTTAATTATGTGCGTTTATCGATTAGTCACCTCAACTTTTTGACCCCCGTGTTAAACCCTTTGGTTGCACTCACCTTTAGTGCAAGATACCCCTAGTTAAACCCTTTTGAGCCATTCTTTTCATTTCTTCACCCATATGATGTATTGATTCGTTACACCTATTCGTCTTAGCCTACCATGTAGTCTTAGTTTATGATTGGGAAGTCGCCGTTTGCCTAATTTTAAGGTTTGGGTGGAGAGATTTGAGAATCACGCCTTCGTTGAAGACATATCATTGAAGATCATTGAAGACCCCCCATATTCCACATATATGATTCACCTCAAGTTGGGGGATGTCTATTTATTGTTTGTAGTAAAAAAAAAGTAGTTTATTTATTTGTTTAATCTTGTAAAAAGGATAGTACATGTATTATAAACACTAATCCTTAAGTATTGGAGTTTATTGGACTAAGAATCGAGGAGCCTACCTCGATCACATTCGATTGAAGATGGAAGTTGATGGCCAATCTACATCAACTATTTTTGAAGACTAAGTTAGTGTGCACCTCGCCATATGAAATCTACATTGGCACACTAACTTATTACATCATGATCCGGTTTTCGCGTCTTGAAGCTTGGACTTTGGATAGACGGTGGGTGGTGACAACTTGGTTATATGCTAAGACTATTTGCTTGTTTATTTTTATTTTTCACCATTTATGTGCATCCCATGTCTTATCCTACCCTTTAGTCATGAACCATACTTAGGTGAGGGAGTGAGCAGTCATTGGTGTCTTGACCATGGATTTGGTCATGTATCGATGGTCTTTGTCTCCTTCGCTGTGGTATGCTAGTAATGGCAAATCACCACTAGCCTTATATTTATTCACCCAACATTTCCTTTAAGGATTATCATGACCTTAGCTCCAGTGGTGGAGATTTGTGTAACTACCAAGCCTATGATAGAATACATGCTACGACCGTGCAATGAGTGACCACCCCGAAATTGACACTTAGAACAGAGAGAGTATAAGTATTTTGTTCCCATTTCATGAGGTGTTCGGCTTTGATAGTTCTAGCACAGGAAGTTTTTAAACTCATATTTTCCAAGTCTCTTGGGAGGTATCCTTTTAAGAATTATTCTAATAAGGTCTACTTGAGAGCAAGTAGAGTTCAAGTGGGGGGATATTTGATAACATCAAATAGTTCTGATATTTTAGTGTCAATTTACCCCTAATATGCTCATCATTTATATCATTTTACTTAAATATATAATCTTATTCACTTATATTTCATTTTCAGGTTACTTATGAGCATTGGAATGAAGAGACGCGAATTTGGAAGGTTTTTAACGCAAATACACAAGAGTATGCTGCCAGACAAAGGTTACGGCATAAATCCATACTCTCCTTACGCCGTAACTCAGATTAACACCAGAAGACCAAAGTCAACGCTGACCAAGGTTACGGCCTACCTCTTCAATAAGTTACGCCGTATATATGTTTCCAAGACTTAGAAGAATTTCGTTGTCCAAGGAAGTTACGACGTAACCAATTGCAAGGTTACGACGTAAAACTGTTAACGAGTGTTCTACGTTCGTAACCAATCTTTAGGTTACACCGTAATATCATCACTGTGGATAAGATCATCCTAGATCCAAAGGTTACGGCGTAACTAACCCTAGAGGTTACGCCGTAACTTAGTCGGGGCTATAAATAAAAGACCTAATTCCGCATTTTTACATATCCTCTCAACACACAAAAAGCAGAGACGATTAAGGGCTTCAAGGAGGACGATTTCCAGCTGCATACAAGTTATTTCCAAGGGAGAATTCATGCTTATCACTACATAAGTTTTAGTATTTCATATTACATTATTGTATTTAATTCCATGTCCTCATCCATGATATTAAACATTGAATTTTCTGCATGTTTTAGTACGATTGGCTAAACACCTTTGGTGTTAGCCTATTTATGAAATTGTTAATGTTATGATGTCACTGGTATAGATTTCACCTTTCGTCACACCCAAAATGCATGACTATATGCATATAGTCACACACATTTTTTTTGGTGTGTGTGACAAAAAGTCGCGCCACCGTAGGTATCATATGGTCACATTGCTTAGTTTGTGGCCGTTTTCATTGAAAAAGAGTGACCAAAACCTGAATATGTGTGACTAATTAGGCACAAGTTTTGTTGGATTCATCAGTATGTGTGACTATTTCTCATCCTATGGCCACATGAAAATATAATAAATGTGACATTTGTGATGATTTAGTCACACAACATGTGTTGTTTTTTTTGAGTTAGTCACATACAATTTAAAAAACAGTGGCCAAAAGTGTGAATAAGTGTGACCATATGCTATTTAAAGTGAAGAAATGTGTATTTTGTGTGACTATTGATCATCCAATGGTCACATGAATTTTTAGTTTGTGTGGCCTTTTGTAATATTTAGTCACACAAAGCATGTTTGTTTTGGGTATTTAGTCACATACAATTAAGCATAAAGTGGCCAAAAGTGTTAATAAGTGTGACCATATGCTGTTTTAAGTGAAGAAATGTGTATTTTGTGTGACTATTGATCATCCAATGGTCACATGAATTTTTAGTTTGTGTGGCCTTTTGTAATATTTAGTCATACAAAGCATGTTTGTTTTGGGTATTTAGTCACATACAATTAAGCATAAAGTGGCCAAAAGTGTTAATAAGTGTGACCATATGCTGTTTAAAGTGAAGAAATGTGTATTTTGTGTGACTATTGATCATCCAATCGTCACATGAATTTTTAGTTTGTGTGGCCTTTTGTAATATTTAGTCACACAAAGCATGTTTTTTTTTTGGTATTTAGTTACATACAATTAAGCATAAAGTGGCCAAAAGTGTTGATAAGTGTGACCATATGCTGTTTAAAGTGAAGAAATGTGTATTTTGTGTGACTATTGATCATCCAATGGTCACATAAATTTTTAGCTTGTGTGGCCTTTTGTAATATTTAGTCACACAAAGCATGTTATTTTTTGGTATTTAGTCACATACAATTAAGCATAAAGTGGCCAAAAGTGTTAATAAGTGTGACCGTATGCTGTTTAAAGTGAAGAAATGTGTATTTTGTGTGACTACTGATCATCCAATGGTCACATGAATTTTTAGTTTGTGTGGCCTTTTGTAATATTTAGTCACACAAAGCATATTTTTTTTTTGGGTATTTAGTCACATACAATTAAGCATAAAGTGGCCAAAAGTGTTGATAAGTGTGACCATATGCAGTTTAAAGTGAAGAAATGTGTATTTTGTGTGACTATTGATCATCCAATGGTCACATGAATTTTTAGTTTGTGTGGCCTTTTGTAATATTTAGTCACACAAGACATGTTTTTTTTGGGTATTTAGTCACATACAATTAAGCATAAAGTGGCCAAAAGTGTTAATAAGTGTGACCATATGCTGTTTAAAGTGAAGAAATGTGTATTTTGTGTGACTATTGATCATCCAATGGTCACATGAATTTTTAGTTTGTGTGGCCTTTTGTAATATTTAGTCACACAAAGCATGTTTGTTTTGGGTATTTAGTCACATACAATTAAGCATAAAGTGGCCAAAAGTGTTAATAAGTGTGACCATATGCTGTTTAAAGTGAAGAAATGTGTATTTTGTGTGACAATTAAGAATCATAAACAAAAATAAATTTGAAATTGAATAAAACTCGAATGTATATAACTGAACAGAATATACAATTGTAATGTCGTACATAATCAAATTCTCAAGTACCATAATTTAAAGACTTTTGACTCTTCGCCGGCATAGCTTGCTTTAGGGCTTCAATAGAGACATTACTTTTGCGCTTCGATGGTGCTGTTGGTCCACAGTTGTTGTCACTTTTCTTTTGCATTGTAGTTGGCAGTGTAACCTGTAGTAACAAAAGACGCTTGTATCAAACATTGAATTATATATCAAGAATTATATATATGTACGTTGAAAAAACACATGTATGTACCCAAAGCAACGATATTTGATTTCTTTAAGTGCCACAGTTTGCAGTTAAATGGCTTAAAACAAGAATTTTTGCATTTACATATCAGAAATTATTTAAACAAAAGAATAACAAGAAACATGTTGAAATACATACTGTTGGCAGTGCTTGTGTTGGAGACACATTTCCTTGCGATTGGGAATCTGTAGACCCTTGTTGGCTTGCATTTGAGGCTACTGGCAATTGAGATGACAAATTTAACTGCACCCCTTGTTGACTCAACTGTGCCATCAGTTGAGTAAGTATTCTTTTTGTTTCTGTAATCTCATTGGACAATTTCTTGATCTGGTCATCAGATTCTTTCTGCAAAAAAAAAAGATAGGAAATGTTGGGATTAAAAGTCTTCTTGATGCTGTTAAAGTATAACTGATGCTCTTATTTGTGTCAATGCTGCTCAACTGGAGTTAGTGATGCTCATGAACTTCAATTACAAATATGGCTAGTGTTTACCACTGCTAGTACACAGTTACTGTTGTTAGTACGCACTTAATACTGCTGGTACACAAGTTATTACTGCTAGTACACAGTTAATCCTGCTGGTATATAAGCATAATAACAGAAGTTGCAGTCAAACTTACAAGTGTATCTCCCACTGATGTGATCTCATCATCTGGAAATTCGCCATCGTTGTTTACCCTTCCTTTCAACCACATTATACCACGCGGGGGTTCTTCATCTGCTTCAATCTCTTTATTTTTGATCTAATAAACATCAAATGCATACACATGTAAAGTTAAAACAAGATAAACGAAAATATGAAGATGCATACACATGTGATCTTACCATTTTCTCTTTCAAATAAACATATCCACCTCGTCCCATTTTATGCTGATAAATATTTTTGGAACGCGACATTTTAGCTTGATCAGCTATCTTCTAAAAACACAAAATCATAAGGCGTTTACATGTGGTAATGCTGCAAACTGAAAATTATGAAATGACATATAGACTTAAATAAAGATGACTAATTAAAACCTTGTATGCATCGGTGGTCGTGTGGTTTACAAACTCGACCCAGTCTTCTGATTTCACAAATCGACTATACTTGGCCGGGACTTCATTCAGTTTGGAAGGTGTATTTAGGTGGGGCAAAATGTATTCTTCTCTGAGCTTCGTTCTGAAAGTCCTTAGTAGTTTACCAAGACGAGTCATTACCAATTTTCTGAATGTCACGTCAACATCAAAATATCGCTGCAAAGATTAACACAATGTTGTTAATTAGTTGCACATAATGTAACTGCATAGATAAAATTATGTAGTAATGGGTTAAAAAATAGTATATATGTACAGTGATGTCAGTCCATAGTTTATCTCTTTCTTCTTTATTCACATTCCTCCAGGAAAGAATCTTCAAACCTATGTGCTCACGAACCAGATCTCCTAAAAAACTTTAAAACAGTGCTCTGTGTAACCCTGATACCCTATTCAATGCATCGAAGGTTACCTTGAGCTTTATTCCACCAGGGTTGCCATATTTCATGCGAAACTTAAATAGCCTGGTCATGCCTCTCTTAGCTAGCATCCGATCTGATTGATTGGTTCCAGGCGCATCTAGATCTTCCTCATCAGAATACTTTTCGGATTCATAGTCTATGTTGTTATCATCATGTTCATTATCAGCAGGAAGCAAAAGATGATTATCAACAATGGGTTGAATTCCCATGACTCTTGAGTAACAATGGGTACAAGAAAATGATTATGGCTTTGAGAGTAATGGTGATATAAGAATTGATTTTTGTGTTTTCTTTGTAGTTTTTTTTTAGGAGAGAAAAGAGGGTATAGGAAGAAGATGAATCGTACCTTATTCTTGGTACCTGCTTCTAATTAGGCGATTTCAAAATTTTGGATCAAAATTTTGGCTCCAAATTCTAATTTCAAAATAACAATTGAATTATTTGAAAATTTTGCCTTTAATTTGAACCTGTTTAGTAAAGCATAAACTTGAAAAAATCAAAATTTTGGCTCCAAATGTTATATATCATTATCTTAATCGCAAATCATGAACCAAGATCTAGAACAAAGATCATGAACACAAACTGCATATCAAATCAAGAACTCAAATTTACACAATTACACCAAGATCATGAACGCAACTTGACACCATTTAACACAAACTGCTACCATTAAATCATAAACCAACATGAAATGAAGAACACAAAGTGCTACCATTAAATAAATATTTGCAATCATCAAATCAACAACAGAAACTGCTACCATTAGATCTAACTGTGCAATCATCACATCAAGAACACAAATTGCTACTACCATTTAACAAACCAAAATACTATCATTATAGTTATAAAATAGATACAGTTAAACTACTAGTTACCAGTTACTGCACCATTAATAATTACATTTATCCAAATTAAATATCAGAACTGCTACTACGTACCATATTAAAATAATTATCCTCTAGTTCATAATAGTCGAGATGATCACCACCTTTACATAATTCTCAACACATTTAATGTACGAGAAGTCTTCTTCACGTCCATCGGTTGATACATCTTCTTAATTACACGGCAGTCCCAAGACAATATCCTGAGTAAATTTCTTTTTGTGTGCCTTTTCAACTGGTATTTGAGAGGATTGAGTTTTGGGAGTAGCTTCAGAGGATTCATCTTTGTAATTTACCTACAAGTTGAACGAGTATAATGGATTAAGTCTTGAGAATGTGATAAAGGTAGCGAAACAACACTTATTAAATGGACCATTATTACCCCTTTTGTGTCAGCATCACCAGATTCTTCATCGCTAGAGAAATAGAAAGGGCTCTGTCTCTTCCAATCTGTGTTTTCCCATACCTCCTAATAGTTCAACATACCATGTGTTTCAAAAAATTTAATTTAATGGTATAAAGGTATACAACTTTAGCCACAAACATATAACAACTTTAGTATACCTTGTTGGAAATGATTTTGAATTTGGACCTAGGGATTTTTGCCTTTGAACCTGTTAAAGCATAAACTTGAATAAATTAAAATTTCACACAGCTTTACATTCAACAATAAATTCACACCTTTTGTGTCAGCATCACCAGATTCTTCATCGCTAGAGAAATAGAAAGGGCTCTTTCTCTTCCAATCTGTGTTTTCCCATACCTCCTAATAGTTTAACATACCATGTGTTTCAAAAAAATTAATTAATGGTATAAAGGTATACAACTTTAGCCACAAACACATAACAACTTTAGTATACCTTGTAGGAAATGATTTTGAATTTGGACCTAGGGATTTTTGCCTTTGAACCTGTTAAAGCATAAACTTGAATAAATTAAAACTTCACACAACTTTACATTTAACAATAAATTCACACAGCTTTACATTAGAATCGATAACAACCCCAAACATCACCATTTATAGATCAAAAGCCTGTTACTAATTATTGTGCAATGAATCATCAACTGATATGTGAAAACATTAAAAAACATACCTTTGTTGTCATTTGGATTCATTGTTTGCGTGTTTTTGTTTGCCAGAAGAATGTGTGTTTTGATTAGGGTTTATTGATTTTTGTGTGTGTTTACAATTGATCGGTAAAGGGATTAATTGCCGCTTTACTATTGATCAAGTGGTGGTTTGGTTTAACTAAGACGTGGCAAGATGTGTAAAAAAAAAAGGCTAATGTTGTTGACGTGGCGGTGAAAACCGACTATAGCCGGTAAGTAGGGATGGCAACGGTTCGGGTTCGTGGCGGGTTTTAGTGTACCCGTACCCGAACCCGTTTATAATATACCCGTACCCGCCCCATATCCCACAGGATACCCGAATAATATTATCTATCGGTTTTTCGGGTTTCCCCGCGGGTATCGAGGTTATCCGTAATTAAAAGATAAAGAAAATGAATATCGTATCAAACGATTTAACGCAACGTATCGCAACGCAACGTACTCGGCACGATATTCACCAAAAAAATCAAATGCGCAAGAGGTTTCAAAAGTTAATCATTCTCATTTCAAAAAATAATCTCGTTTTAGCCTTTTAAAAGGGTTTAATTTGGTATCCTCATTCGTGTAACGGTAGAGAACACGGACTCACGAGTACTCACTCCAAAAAAATGAATAACCGAATTAATAGTCGAGAAGAGTATTGACAATAACTCGAGTCGAGACGAGATGACGAAAACAAGTCAAAGATATAACTAACAACAAACATATCAAATAAGATGAGTCGATTGGTAATCGTCGGTATTTTCCCATAATCCCGTTTATTAGTACAAGGTATACTCGTTTTATGATTTAAAACAAGTTTGGACTTACGAAAAAATTAATCTTTGGAAATAACAAAATTTCGCCAAGACCCTTTCATTTATCGAACGTTTCCAAGTCAAAAGACTTTATTGAAAATCAATTTCCCGAGTAATTTATAATATAACGAGTATTTATATAAACCCTAAACCCTAAACCCTAAACCTTAAACTCTAAATCCTAAACGTTAAACCAATCCGTAACTCAAACAATAACCAAACGAATAGTCCAATAAATCCAAATATGTTAGTGTACGGGTGGCATGTCTCGAATAGTCCAATACCCCTCGTGTGTTCCGTTTTATCCCAAATGTCTCACCAAAGGTTTTCAAAATCGGGATCCTACTTAAGATCCTATGGTAAAGATCCGATCTTAACCCAGCACTCTAATCAAGCATTTACTCAATTTTCATGGAAAATTTAGAGTTTTGTGATACGCATAACCAGGTTGCATTCTTGGAGAAACCAGAAGGGAGTCAACACTTCCACCAGATAGTAGATTTTCTAAACACTACCCACATCAGGTATGCTCTTACATTCAATCCTACTATATATGTCTCTCAAATCAAATAGTTTTGGCGGACTGTTACTACCAATACATTTGAAAATGGAGACAAAGAGTTAATTGCAATAGTTGATGGCAAAACAATAACTATTACTGAGGCATCTGTTAGGAGGCATCTCCATTTAGCAGATGAAAATGGTATTAGTTCTTTGCCTAATACTGAAATTTTTCATCACCTTTCCAGAATGGGGTATGACACATCTTCTCAAATTCTGACTTTTCAAAAAGGATGTTTTACCCCACAATGGAGATTCTTCATACATACCATCCTTCATTGTTTAAGTCCAAAGAAAACCGCATGGGAGCAATTCAGTAGCAATATTGCAACTGCTCTCATTTGTTTAGCAACAAACAGGACTTTCAACTTTTCAAAATTAATTTTTGATGGTATGGTGAAAAATGTGGATAACAAATACATGTTTTTAATGTATCCAAGGTTTATACAAACGGTTTTGAATAGACGGAAAAGTTTGCTTCTATCTCATAAAATTGTTTATCCAACTCCTTGCCTTACTCAAAAACTGTTCCGTAACATGAGCATGGCTTCTAGGGGGTTTAATGGGATAGTAGTTCCACTTTTTGAAACAATGTTGGTTCAAAATCAAAACATTCAGGGTGAAGGATCAACAAGCCCAGTTGAGTCCCATCACACACCCACAGGTTCATCTGGTTCTCAATCAGCCTCACAACCAAATATGGGGGAAATGCCCCATGATTCACCTCGATCGGGAGGTAACACACCTGGCAGTGATGAGGGCAGAGTGTCACTAAAGGAATTGATGGATATTTGTACCAAATTGAATCAAAGGGTGACTGGGTTGGAGAAAGAACTCAAGGAGACAAAGCAAGAACTCAAGGAGACAAAGCAGTTGTATAGTACTGCTTACAAGAAGGTCGTTGAAAAAGTGAAGAAATTGCAGTCTAAATTCAAGTCACTTAAAGCAAAGAGAAAGGAAAGTATTGTGGAGTCTACAAGCTCAGATGATGATGATTTAGATGATAACATGGATGATTCTTCCAAACAGGGGAGGAAGACAGCTGATATTGATCAAGACCCCAATATTTCTTTGGTTGAACAGAATGTTGAGTTTCAGGGGAGGCAAGATATGGGTGAAGAAGATTTGGATGCTGAAAATATTGGTACTTCTCATCAACAAGTTATGGATGTGTATGATAGAAGGCAAAGGGCAGATAAAGGAAAGGGCATTAGTTTTGATGCAGAGGTAGCTAATAAAGCACAGGAAGATGAAAGATCAGAAATTTATGATATTGCAAATTTCCTTGATCAAAAAAGACTTGCAAATCAAGCAACTCAAGCAATGTTTGATCACGCTCAAGAAGTTCAGTATATGATTGATGCTGATGATGTTTTAAAGGCAAATATTGGTGAACTCAGAGGAGATGAAGTGTTGTCCATTGATGAGAAGTCAAGACAACTTGCTGAACTAATAAATTCCAGAAGAAAGTCTGCTGCAGAACAAAAAGCCAAAGAAAAGAGGAGTAAACCACCTAGTAAAGCTCAGCAAAGACACACCATGTGTGTTTACATGATGAACATGGCTGGATACAAAAGGAAGCATTTCCAAGGTAGAAGTTTTGAGGAGATCAAGAGTGAGTTTGAAAGGGTTTACAGAAGAATGAATACATTTACTCCAATGGGAAAAGAAAAACCATGTAGAACTACAAGAATATATGGTATAATATTGGAGTCTGAATCTTCAAAGAAACAGAAGATTGGTGAAGAAGAAGTACCTACAGCAGAGGAAGAAGAAACAGTAGAGGAATTAACTGACGAAAGACTAAAGCAGCATATGATTGTTATAATCCCAGAAGCATTGGATATTCATCATCCTATTCAAGCTAAACATCCAATTATTGATTTGGAGATACATAAAAATTCATTTGGGAAAGCTTGGAAGATAATCAAGGTAGGAGGACACTCAGAAATTTATAAGTATTTTGAAGATATGCTGAAGATTTTTGATAGACAAGACTTGGACGATCTATGGAGTGTGGTTCAAGAAATGGTCAGATCTACAGATCGTATACAAGACAAAGAAAAGGAGCTATGGGTGGAATTGAAGAGGTTGTATGAACCTGATCCAAAAGATATCTTATGGAATTTTCAAGCTCATGAGATGAGTACAAAATGGAGACTGTATGATACATGTGGTGTTCACCATGTATCTACAAAGAATGGAGTGGATGTCTACATGCTGATAGAAAATGATTATCCATTAAGGGCAGCTAGCTTATTTGTTATGTTAGATGCTAAGCTCACAATTACTGATGAAGACTCAGTAATGGCAAGAGAGTTACTGAGAAAGATCTTCAGACAAGTAAAAAGGAAATAATGTTATTACTGCTTGTGTAAATATTAGTTCTGCTAGGTTTAAGGTTGTACTAACAGGTTTAACTTTGTATAGAAGATATTTGGATTTTGTAACAATTTTCTTTAATAAAACAGATAGTCTATAAGAGGAATACAAAAGAAGGTATAATCGAAAAAGACCCAAGGGCGGAGATGGTTGAGTTGTTGGTGTTGTGAAGGGGGAGGTCACAGGTTCGATACCTGTGGGCTGTGGCTTCCTTTTTGGTATTTCCCTCCCCAAAAATTTTAAAAAGCCCCTATTTTTTTCAGCAAATTTCAAAATTAAAGCCCCCCATATTTTTTTAAAAAGCCACCCATATATATTTTTTTCAGCAAATTTCAAAATTTAAGACCCCATATTTTTTTCAGCAAATTTCAAATTGCGCATATTTCTCACCAATCACAGCCACCAGTCACCATCCACAGTTCACCAGTAACCAATCAAAGCCACCACTCACCATCCACCACTCGCCGGTCCGGACATCAACAACGGAGGGAGGTTCATTTAGATCTAAATTAGGTAATTTTTTTAATTAGGAAATCATTTATTTTTTATGCAATGGTGAAATTATATTATTCTCAAAATTGTTTTTTTTACAATTATAAAGATAGCAAATTATGCCCACTACAATACCCACTGTCCATTGTAATTATACACAAATGATTTGATGCTTATATTGGTTTAATTTGTGACTTGTAGGATATATAGTTTTTTAAAGTTGTATTTTGGGTTTAACATAAATGAAAAATAGCATCTTCAACTTGAAAAACCAACTGTTAGTACATAACAAAATTCTGCATACATAGATGCATTGTTGATTGCATAGTTGATTACATACAAAGAGAAAACATAGTACTTGTTACAGTAGCATCATAACATCAAGACTAGTAAAGCTCAGCTAATTTTCCTTTTCCCTTTACCCTTAGTGAGTTCAATTGGGCCTTTTCCCTTTCTCTTCTTTGCTTGGATTTCTTCCCAAGTTGCCTGATTTGGTAGGCCTAGAACTTGTTCCCTTTTTCCTGGGATTGACAGAGTGTGAACTGGAGGATGGTTTTTGGACATTGTGGCTTTTTTTGAGACAGCTTCATCTTCAGATGTTGAATGATAGCTAGAAACCCAGCTATCATTAAAAAAAAGCTACTGTTAAAGGAGCTAAAATCGTCAGAGCTTGAGTCAATAACCTTTCCCTTAGGTGGTATTCTCTTATGAAAGCTACCTGTAGGAGGGTAGGGGAAATTCCAATCAGGTTTAGGAGACATTAGTTGTTGGGAATTAAATATTCAAGAAGTTTAATATCGGATTCTATTCTAAGAAAAACATTAAGTGTGATTCTGCTGCTAGTGCATTTGGTTCCTGCTGTTAATATTGTTCCTGCTGATAGAACATTTGATTCTGCTGCTAGCGATAAATGATTCTGCTGCTAGGCTTAGCATTCTGCTGCTGTTGATCCTGCTGTTATTGTACTTGATCCTGCTGCTAAGCGATGACTCATTGCTGCTGATAGTGAACATTCTGCTGCTAAGTGGATAAGTATGAAAAGATATTATTTGTATTTTGGTCAACAATATACGGTAGATAATATCTTACCCCATGTGCTTAGTTAACAAGTTGTGTACACAGATACATGTTGTATCTTATGTACTGACACTCTAAGGATAAGTTAACAAGTAAGTCGGCTAGACTTTAAGCAATTTGTAAAGATCTTCTTGGACTATAAAGAAGATCTTAGTGTCAATATTATGTGTGTCTAAGTCCATGCATGTGTTATTATTTTTAGAACTCTCATAACTGTTAAGACATAGAACAAACACAAGAATATCACAAGTTGTAAAAACTTAAGATTCAAGGTTGTAAACCTAGTGATATTTCAAGATCACTCGTATTATTATCATTAATAATATTGAATCGTTTGGTGTTAATCTCTCATTGTTCTTTGTCATAGAACTAACACAATCATTCCATTTCCACAACACAAATCACCTTCTAAGTGTGGTTAAGTAAATTCCGCGTACTTAATCATATTCACTCAATATATCATACACACAAAGAACGTAAGGTTTAACCACCTTAACCGTGTGAACAATCCTAACAAGTGGTATCAGAGCGTCAGGCTGATATTATTGATTTAGAAAAAGAAGCTAAAGAAATGGACGTTGAATTTATTCAGACAAATTTTGCTGCAAAGATTCCCATGCTCAAACAGAATGAGTTTGAGATGTGGAGGCTGAGGATAGAGCAATATTTCCAAGTGCAAGATTATGCACTTTGGGAAATCATAGAAGATGGAAACTCTTACCAGCCTATCACCACTACATCAACAGTGGACGGCAAAGTTGTGTCAACTCTGCAGACAAAGCCATCCTCTGCAGAAGATAGAATAAAGAAGAAAAATGACTTGAAGGCAAGAAGCATGCTGATGATGACCATTCTCAATGATCAACTTCTAAACTTCAGCAAGTTCAAGGATGCCAAGTCATTATTTAAAGCTATTATTGCCAGGTATGGTGGAAATGAAGCCACCAAGAAAACCCACAAGACACTGCTCAAGCAGCAGTTTGAAAACTTCTCCTCTACATACAATGAATCTCTTGACCACATGTTTAATAGGCTTCAGAATATTGTGAGCCAACTGGCTATTCTTGGGATTGAAATGCCACAAGAAGATTTGAACTCAAAATTTTTGAGAAGCTTACCAGAAGAATGGGCTATGCATGTTGTTGTCTGGAAGAATAAGCCAGACTTAGACATCATGGAACTGATGGACTTGTATAGCAACTTCAAGATTGTGGAGCAAGATTTGAAGAATAATGGAGGTACTGGTTCTAATACTGGGAACAAGGCATATATGTCAACTCCTAGTACCTCAAAATCAAGTGAAGAGGTGAAAGTTGTTGATGATGTTGGTGCTGCTAGTTCATCAAGTAGTACCATAAGTATTTTGGATGAAAAGACTTGTTGTGCCTTTCTTACAAGTCAGAATAATGGGTCCATGCTCTCCTGTGAAGACCTCCAAGAGATTCATGAAGATGAACTGGAGGAAATGGATCTGAAATGGCAAATTTCTCTTCTTAGCATGAGAGCCAAGAAGTTCTATCACAAGACGGGGAAGAAGCTCATAATCAGCAACACTGATGCTGCTGGTTTTGATAAGTTAAAGATAGAGTGCTATAACTGTCACATGATGGGTCATTTCTCAAGAGATTGCAGAAGACCAAGGCAGCAAGATAGCAAGAATAGAGGTTTTGGAAGCAAATCCAAAACAGAGGAGGTTATAGAGACAAAAGCTATGGTAGCTATTGATGGCTTAGGTTTTGATTGGAGTTTTATGGCAGATGAAGAAGAAACTCCTGCTCAGATGGCACTTATGGCATTTTTTGCTACTGAGGTACAAAATCATAAAGCTTGTTCAAATACTTGCACTGCTCTTAATGCTCTACAGGTTTTAATGAAACAATTTGATGATCAAAAGGTAGAGCTAAGCAAGACTTTTCAAAACTTTATAAACTATAAGTGTGGTTTAGAAAAGGTAGAAAAGCAAATCATATACTATAAGGAAAATGAATTAGCTTTTTCTGATGACAAAGCTCTCCTAAGACAGGACATATTCTTTAGAGATGTTGAAATCAAGCTTTTGAGAGAAGCTTTTGATAGGGTCAAAAAGGAAAATGAAAACATTCACTTGACTACTAAGGCACTAGAACATGCTTCTAAAAGTATGCACAACATAGTAGAATGTCAGGTGATTAATAGAGCTAAGTCAGGAGTAGGATATAAGAGTGTCCCACCTCCTTATAGAGGCATCCCTAAACCCCCAGGGATTGACCTAGGAAATTCAGGTTTACCTGAGTTTCAAGAACCAATCAAGGAATATGGTTCTAAGGCTAGCAAGAGCCTTAAGGAAGAAAAAGTAAGTAAAAGTTTAGATAAAACTTTACTTTATCAGGAAAAGGTGTCCTTTGCTAAGAATTTAGATGCTATAGTTGTTGAAGATTGCACAACTGATAGTGATGATGATGAAGAACAGGTTATGTCTAAACCTGTAGTGGTTAAGAAAGTAGGAACAAGTGTTCCTAAGATAGTCAAACACAATACTGATAGGCCTAAATCAAACATTAAGCATGTTAGGCAACCAGTTAGATATTGTGAGCAATATAGAACCACCAACAAGCCAGAGGTAACCAAAGGAATTGGAACAACCTCAAGTCTAACCAATTAGGTGATGACTTTGCTTTTTATAATAAAGCTTGTTACACATGTGGTAGTTTTGACCATCGTGCAGCTTTCTACAACCAATGGGTATCTGGGTATGAAAACCATAGAGTGAGCCACAAAAGGCAAACACCTGATGTGCTGCGTGTGTCGTTTCGGTTTTAGCAGTTTTAATGCCTACTCAAGTTTTAAATTTATATTTAGCCGACTTATCAATAACACACACACTTAACGAGCAGTGTACCCGGTCAGTATGAATATAATGGTAAGTAGAGTGTCGATCACTAAGAGTGGAACGTATTATCTCGTTATTCTAATCAGTATTTTAATATCCTAACGCAAGGGGGTTTCAGCCTGAGAGACTGGCACGATTTGTTTGCAATTAAATAATAAAATAAACCAATAGGCACGAATCAGCAAGTAGCACACACGTACACAGATAAATATTCAAGACAATAAGAGGGCTGTCCTTATGATTAAGTAGATTGTCACTTGTTTTATTGATAACTTTATATGAAGTGTATGTAGTTAACCCTTTCTCTTTGGTCCTATTCTTATCGGCGAGTAAACCCTTAATGATTACTTATGTCTAAAAGTTATTCCTAAGTGATCAATTTAGTAATAACCGTGGGAGCCACATTATTTTCCGCAGTCAAATGCCCGCAAGCCACTAATAAACACAGAGGTTATCAATGCACTAATAAGTAGTAACCAAAGACATCAACATATAAACTTTAATTGATGGGAAAGCAAGTATTAAAGGGAGTGCAATCTTTCGTTGTCACATTACACAAGCCACCAATCCTGATGAATTAAAGTTTGCTAACACAATAAAACAAAACTACTTAATGAATTAAACACATGCAGCACCTTCTTACAGCTCTTGTATCTTAGTTTGGTGTGTCTTGTGCTGCCTCCTTGACTGAATTCGTCCTAGGGTTCTGCTGCTTCGGTCTTCGAATCTAATATATTGCTCTGACAAAAGCTCCGGAATTCGTCTGGTCTTGGGGTATTTATAGTTTCTGTCTGAGGGAAGATGCGGCGCATCTAGTAAGTAGATGCGGCGCATGTACTTAACTTCGCGTGGGGTCCAAGATTATAATATTCAGGAATATTCGTACACCGCCAGAAGATGCGGCGTAACTCCATGATTAGATGCGGCGCATGTCCTCTTGTACCTTGGATCGTATCTGGTGATATCTTAAATAGAGATGCGCCGTATGTAATGAGTGAGATGCGGCGCATCTGGAGCAGATTAGTCTTGATCATCTTCATTTCAGTAGACTCTTAACTTCTTGCATGTTTTGCTCCATAATTAGTCCAAAATCGCTAAGTTTCACCAAATGCTTGTTTTTACCTGAGAATTACAAAAGTAAACGATTAAGTATCAATCTTCATACATAATATAGTAAAACAAGTCAAATTAATAGGATAAATGATAGTAATAAAATGTACTTATTTGAGTTCATCAAATATCCCCCCACTTGAACTTTACTTGTCCCCAAGTAAACCTTAGAATTTCTCTTATGAAAATGTATCCTAAAAGATGTTAGGATTTATTTTTATATTTAAGCATGTATTCGTTTATTTCATAATCACACAACTAAACACTTAACGAATTAGAAGTAAAGTAAAATAAGTTGATAAAAGCAAATCTAATCGTTTAACTGTCCAGTCGTGACGAATATTCTATCATAAGCTTGGCAAGTATACACATCTCCTCCACTAAAGCTAAGGAATAACAAGTCTAAAGCGGTAAAAAGGGTTTGTAGGCTTAAGGGTTAATTATTCTCTTTCACTATCGATCTCAAATTCCAGAAAAGGCGACAAAATCACAAATACATGATCGAATCCACGAACACGATACTTGCAATTGCTCAAATCCTTAACTCGAATAGGCTAAAGATAGGTCCAAACTTCACCAATAATAATATATCAAAAAGGGCGACAAAATCATAAATACATAGCCGAATCCACGACTACGATACTTAAGATTGCTCAAATCCCTAATCTCAATAAATCAAAGGTTTGGTTGGATAAAGAATAATAAAGGGTATGGATAACATTTGGGATATAAATTGGTGTAAAATGAAAAATAAACAAAACAAATAAATTAAAATCCTAAGTGTGGTTAATCACTATCCCAACCATCCCATGAATAAGACTCATATCATCGAATAACTCACGCTTTAATACTTGAAACACACGCTTTAGGTAGACACGAATTATACTCAACAAGATCTTAATCAAAGAATAAACCTTAATTGGCGTTCCCATAACTGCCAATTCCCATTCAATCCATAGATATAGTACAACATTTAGTGGTGATATCGACCACTTACATAACTTTACATAAGTTGGTTAAAACTAACTTCCAACTTTTTTTTCTTTCTTTTTCTTTTCTTATTTTTTCGATTTTTTTTTTTTTTTTTTTTTTTTTTTTTTTTTTTCACAAACATAAACATAGATGTGTAAAATTTCACCACATCACTATAATGATAATTCTGGATAATTTTTCCATACTTTTCATACTTCAGAAATAACGGTAATAGTGAAAGTAGTAAACACACGAAAAATCAACTCAAAGATATACAATATTTACTTTCACTCCAATTGCATTGTGCAATTTCCCGACCTAACCAAAGATAATGAATTACGCACGCGAAGACAGGTAATGTAAGGAAACACACTTTGCCTATAGTAATTAACCAACCACGGACTTTAATCTACAGGGTAGGCTAAGGTGTAAGGGTGTAACGAAACATTTTAAACATAGGTGTAAGAAACGAAAGGAATGGCTCTGAGTGTTTTTCTAGGGGTATCTTAATCTAAAAATGAGAGTAACAAAAGGGTTTATACGGGGGTTAACTAACCAGTGTAGTTAGTTAATAACACATAACATATAATAGGCTATTTGGGTGTAATCCTAGAATTTTACCAATTTAGACAAGTCATTCCAATTATATAAATATAATACTTATTATGGTGGTCTCGAATAGTATACAAGCCAAGTTCTAAAGTTTACAAGTCACCGGCACACTCATAGATTTGTGAATTTTGAAAAAAATCACAATTTTTGAAAATAACGTCATGTGTGCAGCTATGCAACTTAGATCTTAAACAAAGACATGCTAAAATTTTTAAATTTTGATATATTAAGCACATTTTAAGCATAATTTTTGAAAAAGTTTAGGACAAGTAATTGTTAAGTGTTCTAATTCTCCAATCCCCCCACTTAAGTTAAACAACGTCCTCGTTGTTTGTATAAAAGGTTAAAAACTGGAAAATAAAAGAATTAGAACAGAAAAACTCCCCTGAGATTTGCTCGGTATGATCCTCCATTAGTATAAGAGCAAAAATCATCTTTCTTGTGGATTAGAACGTTAAAGTTTCATACTTGATGTATCCACAGGAAATCCAGGAAACTATAATACCACCAATGCTTCAAAACACACCTAAGGTAAGAAAGGTTCAAACTTGCATAATACATTAGTAGTTAGGAAAAATAAAACTTAAAAATTAAAACTGAAAATCATCAGGTCAGTCGATGCGCCGTATCTTATGGAAGAAGATACGCCGTATCGAGCCTGGAATAAATACGGATCAGAATAAAAGATGCGCCGCATCCTTAACCAGGGATGCGCCGCATTAAAATAAACTGATAAAAAGTTTTAAAGTCGAAAATAAAAATGCAGAAAAATAAAATAGGATATGACCATTGCAGGAGATGCGTCGCATCTCAGGATTGAGATGCGCCGTATCCTCAGCGGCCTGACTGACTCGACACAGAAAACAGAATAATAAAAGATAAATCCGGGTTGTCTCCCGGCCAGCACTTGTCTTTATTCCAGAGTCTTCAAGTTAGACTCACGTTCAGCTCTTTAATATCGATCATTGAAGGAGTCGGAAACATCGCGCTCCTTCATCGCCAATTCAGTAATATTGAACACTCCTTGCTCGTCCTTAATTTCCACGCCGTTCTTCTTTAATATCTGTATAAACAAAGTCCTGTCCCTTTCGGGCAGAGATGACAAAATGATAGACGGGAAATTCTTATTATCATATAGGCACAAATAAGCAAGGTGGGGTGGTAGTTCAACAAACACATCATTATTCAAATTCGTTTTCTCAACTATTCTCCTACGTTTGTTAATTACTACGCAATCATACCACTCATCATCAGAATCATTGACAACATCACGTCTAAGTTCGGTAGGTACATTTAGGTCAATAAATTCCTCAAAGTTCTCATGATTAGGATTAGTTGAGTTGTTTTGAATCAATGTTTCTCCCATAAGTCTAGCTTCAAGATCGAGGTCCATACGCTCTCTTAATCCTAGCACATAAACACCTCTAATTATGCTTTTAACCGGATCTTGGCACTTATAGACTAGTTTATTATTCCCTACCCTTAATGAGATTTTTCTCTTAAACACATCAATCTTAGCATGGGCAGTAGACAAGAAAGGTCTTCCGAGGATTAAAGGAATCTTAACATCCTCGGGCATGTCTAGTATAACAAAGTCTACGGGAAAAATAAACTGCTCAATCTTAACTAGCACATTATTAGCAATCCCTTCAGGTCGTTTTACCGTTTTATCAGCCAATTCAATAAGTAACTTAGTTGGTGCTAATTTTCCTAGTCCTAGGGTAGTGAATGTCTTAAGAGGCATAACACTAACACTAGCTCCTAAGTCAGCTAACACATTATTGAAAGATATATTATTAATAGAACAAGGTAGAGTAAAACTTCCTGGGTCTCTTTCTTTATGAGGCAAGGCATTTGAGTCGGTTGCAGGGCTCTCTTCTTTCATTGTTGCCTTGATCTCCTCTTCAATCTTTGTCTTCTCTTTTAGTAGTCTCCTTAAGCTGATTGTAATTCCTTTCAGATCGTGCCTTACCAAAAGAACCTTGTTAAGCACTGTTGACAATTGGTGCACTTCAATTGCCAAACCATTGATCATATTGTTTTGTTCCTTTAGTAACAGCTCATGACTGCCTTTGAATTCAGTAATAAAGTTTCTTGCTTCATGATGTTCTTTTTCATTAGCTTGAGCGATTAGTAGTGCAAACTCTTCCATAGTAAGGTTTCTTTGTGGTCTTCCGAACCAGTATGGGAAAACATCGAACATTGTTCCTGAAAATTAAGAACAAGAAGATTTCAAAGTAAAAGCTTCCTAGTATAAGGGTAAGTCAGAATATTTTCTGTTCGGAAATTAGAAAAATAAACGTTGCTGATATCTGCAGACGATGCGCCGTATCCAAAAAGTTGGATACGCCGTATCTTATAATCGTTAAAATTTTATCAGACTTTATCCAGAAAATAGATATGCCGCTTAGAAATTAGAATGCGCCGTATCAATTTTAATTATCAAAAATCGATATTTATTTAAAATTAAATACGTCGTATTAACAAAAGTTAATGCGCCGTATTTTCGTTATGTTTAAAAATACGAGATTTTTGATTCAGAAGATGCGCCGTATCGACAGAGATCGATAAGTCGTATCTGTTTAATAATTCGCAAACTGTTTTTAATTAAAATAATAGATACGCCGTATCTGCTAAAGCAGATGCGTCGTATGGCGTTAACGTTTAGAAAATTTTTTATCAAAAACAGATACGCCGTATCTTGGGGAAAAGATGCGTCGTATCGAATTAATTAAACGCGTTGTATTTAAAAAAAATTAAATGCAATACGCCGTATCTGAGAGATCAGATGCGCCGTATCGTTTGATTTAGCACATTACAACGATAGCAGAACAGAAAAAATACGAAAAATAAAAAAACAAATAAAACACACGAAAATAAAAACAAATAAAGCAAACAAATAACACACAAAAACAGAAAATATGCAAAATAATACAATGATGCAAATTAATCTAATACACAACAAAATTAGCGGTTAGATAAAAATAAATTAAAACCTAATTAAAATACTAATCAAATTAACAGATAATAACAATTCACTCCCCGGCAGCGGCGCCAAAAACTTGATGTTGCTGCGTGTGTCGTTGCGGTTTTAGCAGTTTTAATGCCTAATCAAGTTTTAAATTTATATTTAGCCGACTTATCAATAACACACACACCTAACGAGCAGTGTACCCGGTCAGTATGAATATAATGGTAAGTAGAGTGTCGATCACTAAGAGTGGAACGTATTATCTCGTTATTCTAATCAGTATTTTAATATCCTAACGCAAGGGGGTTTCAGCCTGAGAGACTGGCACGATTTTTTTGCAATTAAATAATAAAATAAACCAATAGGCACGAATCAGCAAGTAGCACACACGTACACAGATAAATACTCGAGACAATAAGAGGGCTGTCCTTATGATTAAGTAGATTGTCACTTGTTTTATTGATAGCTTTATATGAAGTGTATGTAGTTAACCCTTTCTCGTTGGTCCTATTCTTATCGGCGAGTAAACCCTTAATAATTACTTATGTCTAAAAGTTATTCCTAAGTGATCAGTTTAGTAATAACCGTGGGAGCCACATTATTTTCCGCAGTCAAATGCCCGCAAGCCACTAATAAACACAGAGGTTATCAATGCACTAATAAGTAGTAACCAAAGACATCAACATATAAACTTTAATTGATGGGAAAGCAAGTATTAAAGGGAGTGCAATCTTTCGTTGTCACATTACACAAGCCACAAATCCTGATGAATTAAAGTTTGCTAACACAATAAAACAAAACTACTTAATGAATTAAACACATGCAGCAGCTTCTTACAGCTCTTGTATCTTAGTTTGGTGTGTCTTGTGCTGCCTCCTTGACTAAATTCGTCCTAGGGTTCTGCTGCTTCGGTCTTCGAATCTAATATATTGCTCTGACAAAAGCTCCGGAATTCGTCTGGTCTTGGGGTATTTATAGTTTCTGTCTGAGGGAAGATGCGGCGCATCTAGTAAGTAGATGTGGCGCATGTACTTAACTTCGCGTGGGGTCCAAGATTATAATATTCAGGAATATTCGTACACCGCCAGAAGATGCAGCGTAACTCCATGATTAGATGCGGCGCATGTCCTCTTGTACCTTGGATCGTATCTGGTGATATCTTAAATAGAGATGCGCCGTATGTAATGAGTCAGATGCGGCGCATCTGGAGCAGATTAGTCTTGATCATCTTCATTTCAGTAGACTCTTAACTTCTTGCATGTTTTGCTCCATAATTAGTCCAAAATCGCTAAGTTTCACCAAATGCTTGTTTTTACCTGAGAATTACAAAAGTAAACTATTAAGTATCAATCTTCATACATAATATAGTAAAACAAGCCAAATTAATAGGATAAATGATAGTAATAAAATGTACTTATTTGAGTTCATCAACACCTAAAACTCACTTTCACTCTAGTTCTAAGAAAACAAACCCCAGAGTAGTCAAAAACAAGTCTGGCTCAAACTCAGATCCTGCTGCTAGACATATGGTTCCTGCTGCTAAACAAGTTCATTCTGCTGCTCGACCATTTATGACTATTAACCCAAAATCAACAGCTAAGGGTGCAAAAACAACTTTAAAACATGCACCAAAGACTGTTCTAAGGCCTATTCAGACAAAAGAAGTGGTCCAAAAACAAGTTTGGAAACCAAAGGGTAGAATTGAAAAGTTAGCAGTTCCTGCTGCTAAGAAATCAGTTCCTGCTGCTAAGGGAATCAGGGCAAATGTTGTTAAGGCCTCAGCATGTTGGATTTTAAAATCCAATGTTGCATCAAATGTCCTTAAAAGATTGAATTACATTGATGCAAGAGGCAGATCCAAGTCAGTAATGGCTTGGGTCCCTAAAAGAAACTAACACTTTTATTTATGTGCAGGAACATTCAAATGATCAGGAAGAGGATCAAGGATACTCAGATAGTAGATGTTCAAGGCACATGACAGGCAACAAGTCTTATCTCTCAGATTTCCAATCAATAGATGGAGGCTATGTTACCTTTGGAGGAGGTGTTGGTGGCAAAATTTCTGGTAAAGGTACAATCAAAACCGGAAATTTAGATTTTGAAGATGTGTTCTATGTAAAAGAGCTAAATTATAATCTTTTTAGTGTCTCACAAATGTGTGACAAAAAGAACAATGTTCTTTTCTGTGAGACTGAATGTCTTGTACTTTCTCCTGATTTTAAGATGCCTGACGAAAGTAAAGTACTTCTTAGAATTCCTAGAAAAGGCAATATGTACAGTGTAGACATGAAGAACATTGTTCCTAAAAAGAATTTCACTTGTCTTGTTGCAAACGCCACATTGGATGAATCAATGAAATGGCATAGAAGGCTTGGTCATATTAATTTCAAAACCATAAATAAAATTGTTAAGAATGGTTTGGTAAGAGGTTTACCTCACAAAAGATTTGAAAATGATCAAACATGCATTGCTTGTCTAAAAGGCAAACAACACAAAGCCACTTGTAAGCCCAAGATTTTTAACTCTATCAATCAATCATTGTTTATGCTGCATATGGACTTATTTGGATCTGTTTCAGTAAGTAGTATAATGCATAAGAGATATTGTCTTGTTGTAATTGATGACTATACTAGATTTACATGGGTTTTCTTTCTATCTACTAAGGATGAGACTACAAGCATCCTTAAGACATTCATTACACAGATAGAAAACCAAGTAGACAAGAAAGTGAAGGTCATTAGATGTGATAATGGGACAGAGTTTAAGAATAGAGTTATGGATGACTTCTGCAAAGAAAAAGGTATTAAGAGAGAATTTAGTTTTGCTAGAACACCACAACAGAATGGTGTTGTTGAAAGAAAGAATAGAACACTAATTGAAGCTGCTAGAACAATGTTATCTGATTCAAAGCTACCAATAACCTTTTGGGCTGAAGCAGTCAACATTGCTTGCTATGTCCAAAATAGTGTTTTAGTTGTGCAGCCTCACAATAAGACATCATATGAACTCTTTCATGGTAGAACTCCTGCAATAGGATTTCTTAGACCTTTTGGATGTCATGTGACAATTCTCAATACCTTAGACCATTTAGGAAAATTCGATGGTAAGGCAGATGAAGGATTCTTTGTTGGATATTCTCTTAATAGCAAAGCTTTTAGAGTATACAACACAAGAACTAAGATTGTAGAAGAAAACCTACATCTGGAGTTTTTAGAAGACAAATCCAATGTAGAAGGTCAAGGACCAAAAAGGCTATTTGATCTTGAATATCTAACCAAATCAATGAATTATGTGCCTGTTGTTGCAGAAACTAATGAATTTTCAGGTTCACAAGCAACAGATGAGGCAAGGTTAGAAAAGGAGTCAAACCAAGATCATGTTTGGATGCCAATATGGTCAAGTACAATTGTGGAATCAACTTCAACAACTGATGAATCTTCTTCTAGCAAAGCTAAAGAAGGTGTTGAAGATGAAAGAAAAGAATATGGAACTCAGGAACAACAAAATGTTTCTGCTGGTAGTATTTCTGTTGCTGCTGGTAGTGTATCTGTTTCTGCTGGTGATTCTGCTGCTAAGCTTACTGATTCTGCTATTCGGCCAAATGATTCTGCTGCTGGCCCTTCAGAAACAAAAGAAGCAGAATTCTCAGATAATGAGGTGGATTTCAACAATCTTCCATCAAATTATCAAGTTCCTTCTACTCCACAAACAAGAATTCACAAAGTCCACTCCCTGGAACATGTGATTGGAGATATACAGTCAGGTGTGAAGACAAGACAACAATTGATGTCTTCAGACCAACAAGGGCTTCTTGATGCCCTTTATGCTTCAAAACAGCATGAGCTTTCAAACTCTTGCTTGTTTGTATGTTTTCTCTCACAAGCTGAACCAAAAACCATTCTGAAAGCCCTAGATGAATCAAGCTGGTTAGAGGCTATGCAAGAAGAGCTTCTTCAGTTCAAGATTCAGAAGGTATGGGTGCTAGTTGATTTACCTAGGAATGCAAAGGTAATTGGCACTAGATGGGTTTTCAAGAACAAAAGGGATGAAAGGGGAATTGTGATTAAGAATAAGGCTAGATTAGTAGCCCAAGGGTACACACAAGAAGAAGGAATAGACTATGATGAGGTTTATGCTCCTGTAGTAAGGATTGAGGCAATTAGACTGTTTCTAGCTTATGCTTCATTTTTAGGCTTCACAGTCTACCAAATGGATGTCAAGAGTGCATTTTTATATGGAACAATTGAAGAAGAGGTGTATGTTTCACAACCTCCAGGCTTCATTTGTAATACCTGAAATTCAGAAAGCATATAAAATGACCAAATTACCCATGAAACCGTAAAACCTAAATAAATAAGTTGTAAAATTCTGAAACAATTCCAAACTTCTGAAAACGAACTACATATCAAGTAAATTAATTTCTGGGACAACATTACATTATTTTGAATGTCCAAAAATATTAAACTCACATATACATTATATATATACATCCGAAAATAATTAAGCAAATTAATTATATTTGTAAAATCATTTAATTAAGATAAATACAAAACTAAATTAGGGAATTATACATAAAATCAAAATGTGATCTTGTGATAATATTTGGGCCGAAAATCTGGACCTATCCCCCCTCCTAGGTCGGTTTGTTTAATATAACACAAAACAATATTTTCACAAAAACCCTAAAATAGCCGAAACCCTAAAATCGCCCAAACAAAATTCGACCAAGCCTCCATTCAATCTTCTGGACCTGAGCAAGCATTTTTCTGGAGTTCATTGAAGTGTAAGAGAGCTACGAAAAATAAGAGTTTGGTTGTGGAAGCCTTCGTTCGATCGTGGTGCATTGTTTTGTTCGATTTCTTGCGCACGATAGGTATAAATCCACACGACTAATTCTTACGTTCTAAAATTTATCTAGCATTTTTCTAATGATCCTTATGTCGAATACAACTCAGGAAAAATAAGAAACATGAATCATGCAAGTTTAATCATGCGTACGAAATTTAAAGAGATAAAACACACCTAATTTCCAAATATTGTCATACAATTTTTCTGGAGTGTAACCATAATTTTTACATGTTCTATGATGATAATATAAGCCTATAAAAATAACCATGTGATTTATAGAATCTCAGAATAATTGATATTGAATTATGTTATAATCGGATTATGTGTAAAATAAGGGAAAAATAAGAAGAAACCCTAGAATGCATTAGGGTTAGGGTTTATGTGATTAGATCTGATGTAATTAATACTTCAATGATTGTGTCATAATGGTTTAATGATTAGATGAACTAGGGTTTGGTTTTGCAAAATAAAAGTCTATACGATTGGGTTTTTAAACTAGAAGGGTATGTTTTGCCAACTTTGAAACTTCTGGGATATTTTTGTAATGTCATATAAGTCAGTTGGAATGTGGGAAAAATATAACTTGAGGGTCCTAAGTGTAAATATTGCAAGAAAATGAATTAATTGTATTTATAAGGTACGATTTGTAATTAACTAAAATAGAGGGACTAAAAGTGTAAATTCTAGAAACTTGAAGTTATTCTGAGTAAATAATGTCATTAAGGGTGTAATGTGTAATTTTGCGTATTTATGGGCTTGATATGTAATTATAAATAAATTATGATTTAAATTGTAAGTTTTGCAAAGTTAAGGGACCAATTGTGTAATTAATGAATTCTGAGGGGTCTAATTTGTACTTTGTATTATTCTGAGGTTATGTTCTGTAACTTTATAAAATAAGGTACTTTTTTGGTAAATATGAATATTATAGGGATTAAAACATGAATTATGTAAATGTAGGGTTTGTTTTGTAAATTATATAACTAAGGGGTATAAACTGTAAATTGTAAAACTTAAGAGATTAAAGTGTCATTCTGAATGAAGTGTGTATTAAATCAGTAACTTAAAGTATTTTCATTTTAAACCTTTGAATCTAATGAATTTACAATTATAACCCTAAACTATGTATACTTGTCATAATTACCCTTAAACTTTTGTAACTTGATAAAATGTACTTTAATTCCATAATAATCTTGAAATAAGAACTTAACCTAATCTGTAATATTAATAACTTACTAAATCTGGAAAATTACTAAAAATAGAAAGTTATATAAAATGGAAAGATAACTGAAACCCCTTTGAAATTCTGTCCTCTACTCCTTTAGGTTTGAAGAGGGAGTGGTTTGATCCTTGTCAGTTTTGCTACTCTTGTGTTCTTGCATTCAAATAAGGTACAGATATTCTGCCCTCTTTCAGTAAGGGTTGTCATCTCCCTTTTCTTCAGTTCTCATTTCTCCTTATTAGGATTCCCTATACCATTGCTATGTTCCCTGCTGTTTGTGAACCTTTCATGTGAACTCTTGTTTGTGAACCTTTCATGAACCTTGTTGTTTTGATCTCTTGTCCTGAACCCTGATCTGTGAACCTTGTTTTGAACCTTAATCTGATATACGTGTTGTAAAACTAAATTGATTTTGATATAAACCTTAAACTGTCAAATCCTTATTTGAACCTAATTGATTTTGAACCATTCTTAAAATTACATGTGAAACGTTTTGAGAAAAGCTATTTTAAAAGAAGTGATACCACTTTTAATGGAAGTTACTAAAAGTCTTGGAAGACCATTTCTATGAAAACTATTTTGTAAGATCAGTTGTTATGAAAACCATTTTTGAAGGATGGTCTTAAATGAATTTTAAATAGAAACCTTTGTAAATAAACTGTTGCTATGAAACTTTGATTATAAACCTTTGTTATACTCTTTGAACCATTTGATATAGTCCTCTTAATCTGAATTCAAACTTTGATATAAAACTAAATCTTATAAACCCTGATTTGAACTTTTGATATTTAATTCTGAACTGTTTAACATGAACCTTTTGCTATGTACCCTTAGGATATGACCTTTTGATTATTTGATAGTACATTTGACCTTTGACCTACAGTTTGATATCCGAGCCAATCACTAGGCATGAGGGTTTCATGTCCATGTCATTGACGCACCTCTGACATGACTCTAGGGCAGGAGAGTGATGACCTTTTCCGTCCCATTTTATTATGATATTCGCACTTTATATTTATTATGGCCAATATGATTTGTCTGGGGGCGTATGGGTGCATCCTAGATTTGACCTGTTATCTGATTATTGTTATTGTTTATTTGTTATACTTATCTGGTGACTGATGGTGTGTGCGATACACGTCTTTCACTTTATCTGGGAACTGATCATTCCATTGATACATGAGGACACCCCTCATATTATCTGTTACTTGAGAGGCATCCCCTCTAGATTGCTTATATGTTTACACTGTTGTGATATTATCTGTTATCTGGGCTCGTGATAGATTTCTGTTTTCCTTATCTTATGAATTTCCTTATTGTTTGTTCTCTTTCCTTTTTCTTTAATCTTATTCCTTATTTATTCCTGACATCTCATTCCTACACCCTGAGTTATCGGTATGACCTGTATTCCTGATTTCCTTTGTACTGCTACCTGTTATTGTTTTGTTACCGTTATATCTGTTCACTGAGCTCTCGTAGCTCAGCCGCATTTCTTTTCCTGCGGCAGGTTTAGTAGAAAGCTGGGAATGAGAGAAGAGTGTACCTTTGGACTTAGAAGATTGGATAGCTATTCTGGATTAGAGATGAATAGAAGATAGCATACTTTAGACATAATGTTTTGGAAGTTTTGATTTGTAACCCTATAGATTTAGTATTTCAGTTGTTATCCTTTGAGATTTTTGTATTAATGAAAATGTATGCTTGGTTTTGTTCTGATATGAATCCATTGTTGTGATATCTTTACCCTTGTCGGGTTGGGGTGTTACATCATTGACCCATTACATCCAAACAAAGTGTACAGAGTAGTGAAAGCTCTATATGGCCTTCATCATGCACCAAGAGCTTGGTATGCAACACTAGCTTCCTACTTATTAGAAAATGGATTTCAAAGAGGAAAGATTGATCAGACACTGTTCATCAAACAGCACAAGAAGGATCTTCTGTTAGTGCAGGTGTATGTGGATGACATTATCTTAGGATCTACAAAGAAAGATATGTGTTTAGAATTTGAGAAGCTTATGAAAGATAAGTTTCAGATGAGTTCTATGGGAGAACTCACATTCTTTTTGGGTTTGCAAGTTAAGCAATCATCTGAAGGCATATTTATTAGTCAAGACAAATATGTTGCAGAGATACTTAGAAAATTTCAATTTGCTGATTCAAAAATAGCAAGCACACCAATAGAATCTGAGAAGCACCATCTGAAAGATGAAGATGGAAAGAGTGTGGATGTACACACTTACAGATCTATGATAGGCTCTTTGATGTACCTTACATCATCTAGACCTGATATCATGTTCCCTGTTTGTGTTTGTGCAAGATTTCAAGTAACTCCAAAGGTTTCTCATTTAACTATAGTCAAGAGAATTTTTAGATACCTTAAAGGTCAACCAAGGTTGGGTATATGGTATTCAAAGGAATCTCCTTTTGACTTGGTAGCATATTCGGATAGTGATTATATTGGTGCTAGCTTGGACAGAAAGTCAACAACTGGAGGATGTCAATTCCTTGGGTGTAGACTTGTCTCATGGCAGTGTAAGAAGCAAACAAGTGTGGCAAATTCAACAACTGAAGCTGAATATATAGCTGCTGCAAGTTACTCTAGTCAAGTTCTATGGCTTCAAAACCAACTTCTTGATTATGGGTACAATTTCTTAAACACTGTTATTCATATTGATAATAGTAGTACAATTTGTATTATTAAAAATCCAGTGCAACATTCTAAAACAAAACACATTGAAATTAGACATCACTTTATAAGAGACTGCAATGAGAAAAGGTTAATTCAAGTTCTTAAAATTGCTTCAGAACATAATTTTGCAGATCTGCTAACAAAAGCTTTTGATGTTTCAAGGTTTCAGTACTTGGTAGCAAGTATTGGAATGCTTAATCTTTAAATTTTCAATATAATGTGTTTTTGTAAATAAATTTTTGTTTCTGCTGATGGATTTACAAAATACTGCTGTTATTACAAAAGTTTGTGCTGCTAGTACAAATTTAAATTGTGTTATTCATACAGTTGGTCTTATGATTATTCTAATGCAAGAAAAGTACTTTGTACTTTGTTCTTTTGATTTTAGACTAACATTTTCAGGTATGAACATGTGAACACAAAGGAAATTTCAAGTGAAATGGAAGCAACACAATGCTGATATTGGCTGCTGCCATAATAGGTTTATGATGGACTGAGTTTAGGAATTTAAAAATCCTTAAAACTTCTTTCTTGAACCCTAGTTATGATATTTCACATTGAATTGATGACTTAGTTGATCAGATAGTAACTGATGCAACTCACTTTCTATCATTTTATACTTTTAAGTATAATGTGCAAGTCTAAGGACATCTGATAGAAAGAACAGCTAGTAAAAGTAAATCTAACACTTGTGTTAGAGGTAACAATTACTATGAGCTGGAAACCCTGTCAAGAAAGCTCTTTGAATGAGTTTATCTTTACACAGGCAGTTATTTATAACTGAAAAACATTGGTTCTCACACAACCAGAGGTTGCTTTAAACCGAAATGTTGATTAAGTGTCTGTTATACACTTGATCCCTTCAAAATGGTTGAAAGCAGTATGATTTTTCAATTCTAAAATCATGAACATACTGCTATGTCAAACAATTTCTTAAAAGGATTTTCAAGAGATTCACAAAAAAAAAACCATCCATTGATGGACCATGAATCAAAATGTCCACTGATTCACCTCTCATAGGAGTTAACACACCTAGAAGTGATGAGGGCAGTAACTTAAACTCTTAAGGAATTGATGGCTTCATGTACAATATTGTCTGACAACAAGTTCTAAATGATGGATCAGATGATAAGGAAAGATATATTTTGGTACATAGTGAGATCTTCCAAACAAGGGGAGGATAAAATTTTATTTGCTTCAGGGGAGGAAACATCTCAGGGGAGGAAATAAAAGCCCAAGAAAGGAAGAAAAACCAATAGTTATGGAAGGAGAAGACAAGAGCATACAAGATGATGAGGAGGTTGAAAATGACAAGAACATTCCAAAGGAGAAAGTTCTATCTAGGTCAAACGAAGAAAAGTTTCAATTTCACTTGCAAAGACATGCTGTTAGATGATTTCACCATCCAAGGAAATTGCACCATCTTTTAGTCCAAGATTGGATCAATGTTTTGATATTGTTAAAGTCAAAGAAGAACAAAGCAGATGAATTACTGAGAAGATATTTAGTCTTGAAGAACAGAAGTGTTTGAAAGATCTTCAATCCATGATTTAATTCAGAAACATGTTGAAATGGATTCACATGTTTAGGGGAGGATTGTTGGGAATTAAATATTCAAGAAGTTTAATATCGGATTCTATTCAAAGAAAAACGTTAAGTGTGATTCTGCTGCTAGTGCATTTGGTTCCTGCTGTTAATATTGTTCCTGCTGATAGAACATTTGATTCTGCTGCTAGCGATAAATGATTCTGCTGCTAGGCTTAGCATTCTGCTGCTGTTGATCCTGTTGTTATTGTACTTGTTCCTGCTGCTAAGCGATGACTCATTGCTGCTGATAGTGAACATTCTGCTGCTAAGTGGATAAGTATGAAAAGATATTATTTGTATTTTGGTCAACAATATACGGTAGATAATATCTTACCCCATGTGCTTAGTTAACAAGTTGTGTACACAGATACATGTTGTATCTTATGTACTGACACTCTAAGGATAAGTTAACAAGTAAGTCGGCTAGACTTAAAGCAATTTGTAAAGATCTTCTTGGACTATAAAAGAAGCTCTTAGTGTCAATATTATGTGTGTCTAAGTCCATGCATGTGTTATTATTTTTAGAACTCTCATAACTGTTAAGACATAGAACAAACAAAAGAATATCACAAGTTGTAAAAACTTAAGATTCAAGGTTGTAACCCTAGTGATATTTCAAGATCACTCGTATTATTATCATTAATAATATTGAATCGTTTGGTGTTAATCTCTCATTGTTCTTTGTCATAGAACTAACACAATCATTCCATTTCCACAACATAAATCACCTTCTAAGTGTGGTTAAGTAAATTCCGCGTACTTAATCATATTCACTCAATATATCATACACACAAAGAACGTAAGGTTTAACCACCTTAACCGTGTGAACAATCCTAACATTAGTTCTGATGAATCAGAGGATATTTCAATAACATTTGGCTTGGAAGTCTTATGGATGAGGTTTAGTGTTTGACAGGTTTTTGATGGTGTAATGTTGTGTGTAATGTTGTGTTTATGTAATGGCCATTTAAAGTAAAGATGATCACATAGTTCAATGTATAAGTAAATGCCATTAAAGGCTTGGTTGGTATGTGCAGGTAACTTCCTGCATTTAGGTGTAATAAACACTTGACATTTTAACTTGTACTAAACACTTGACATTGTAACTTGTACTAATCCCACATTTTTCTTAATCAGTTAAATTATACATATTAAATTTGTGGTAAGAAAAAACTTACAAATCAAAAGGCAGTTAGAAAATAATATTGACATTAACATAGCTCCATTAATATTTAACATCATACATCTATCATTACCATTCCATTTACTTCCCAAAAGACATAATAAAAAGCACCCATCTTAAACATCAGAAAAACTACCAACAACATCAACCATGACACCACAAAACACAAAAGACATAAACATAGACAACTAGCATATCAACCACATCAGTAGTCCATTGATCCAAGCTTCGTGATAAAGTTGCACAAATCACCTAGACGCTTATGCTTTTGGGCAATATCAACAAGCAACCTATCAGATGCCATCATGTCCTCCTCTTGCATCCTCCTTAAATCAGCAATGCTTTCAAGAGCAGAATCAAAACCATATAAAAGCTCTAACTCCTTGATCATCTTATCCCTATTGTTTATCAGCATTCTTTTCTCAGAAACCTTGTGCCTCAAATCATGAACTTCCTTGGAAGTAGCTTCAACCTGTCGCTCATAGTAAACTAGCATCATGTCTTTCACAATCTTTGAGTTTGCAACTGTTGCCAATTAAGAACAAATCACTAGTTTAGTTTCCATATATGATTTTGATAACAAAAAATTTTGAGATTTTTTGTAATTTTTAAATTTTATTTTGGTTTGTTAAGAAGAGATGAAAATTATGAGAGAGGTATGTTGCTTTATATACAACAACAATCAAGAAACACCTAGAGGAAGGAAGATGTATCGAGCCTAGCAATGTGAATAGTGTGTAATGATGAAATATCCTTCCCCATAATTACTTGCAAGTTGCAAGTTGCAAGTTGCAAGTTGCAACAAAAACCATTAATACTATACAGAGTATTATTTTAATTTTGCAATATGCAACAAAAACCATTAATACTAGATTTTACTAATTTATAGTTGTAATATTTTCAAAATAAACATTTTATCCCACATTAGAGTTGGGCCCAAACGTATCAAACAGTTACAATTTTATATTGGTTTAATAGAGTTGGGCCCAAACGTATCAAACAGTTACAATTTTATATTGGTTTAATTTGTGGCTTGTACTAGCAGTACTAATAGCAGTACTAACTTTCACTAGCAGTAGTATCTTTTGTACTAGTAGTGGTAAATACTTGGTTTACTTATGTACAAATGATTTGATGCTTATATTGGTTTAATTTGTGACTTGTAGGAGACATACGTTACCATTTGACCTCAACAATAGCATGGACAAGTCTTGGATGAAAACTAGTAGGACCAAGAAACAATATAGTGCTGGAGTACAAGCGTTTATTCAGTATGCAGAACACAACTTGCAGAAGATTAGGAACATCGACCCACGAGGTAATAAACAACAGCTTAAGATGCCATGTCCGTGTATCTCATGTTTAAACCGCATAGAGCATAAAGTGGAGGATGTGCAGTTCCATTTATTCTGCCACGGGATTAATCAAAGCTACACAAAATGGGATAAACATGGAGAAAATGATGAGCAAGCAACAACTGCCCAAATACCTGTTAATTCTACAACAGAGGAGTTTGTTGACGACACGGATTTCGACATGGATTTTGTTCCAGAAATTCCAACAGATGGCCCAGCAACAGTAAACATGGTTAATGCTACAAAAGAATGTTTTGATGAGGCTAACCTTGCCAAGTTTCAACAACTATTATTAGACGCGGATAAGCCACTTTACGAAGGATGTCCTGACTTCACAAAGTTGTCCGCAATAGTTAAACTACTCAACTTGAAGGGTAAGTATGGAGCTTCTGATAAGTTCTTTACTGAATTACTAGGATTGTTGAAAAAGATGCTACCTGCTGGCAACGAAATGGTTGAAAAAACTTATGAGGCAAAAAAACTAGTGAGAATGATGGGATCAGGATACAAAAAGATACATGTATGTAGCAACAACTGCATTCTTTACTGAAAGGTTAACAAGGAGTTGACTGTTTGTCCAATTTGTAGGACATCAAGATGGAAGGTGGATAGTAAGATACATAAAGTGTACGAAAACATTCCGGCAAAGGTAATGTGATACTTTCCAATTATAACAAGACTGCAATGCCTCTTTAAGTTAGAAAGTATTTCAGAAGATCTAACATGGCACGCAACAAGGAGGATAACAGATGGAGTTTTACGTCACCCCGCAGATTCACAGGCATGGCGTACCATAGATGAAAAATTCCTCGAAATTGCTGAAGATCCGAGAAATCTACGGCTAGGAATATCGGCTGATGGGGTTGACGTCAACTCAGGAAATAGGCATCACAGTGTATGGCTAGTTTTATCTGTCGTATACAACCTTCCTCCATGGTTGTGTATGAAAAGAAAGTTTATCATGCTTTCGGTATTGATATCGGGATACCCGGGAAATGATATCGATGTATTTTTTGAACCGTTGGTTGATGATCTGAATACCTTATTCGAGGAAGGGGTTGATACATACGATGCTTCTAAAAAAGAAAACTTTAATCTGCGTGTCGTTGTGTTATGGACGATAAATGATTACCCTGCACTTGGTACATTATGTGGCTGCCCATACAGTGGATTCAAAGGTTGTGTAGTATGTGGGAAAGATACACACTGTGTTAGACTTTCCGCCTCATCCAAGCAAAGTTATGCTGGTCACAGACGATATCTACCATACAACCATCCGTTCAGAACGCAAAGGAAGGCGTTTAATGGACAAGAAGAATCACGTCATGTTCCAAATCCATTGACTGGGGAACAAATATACAACGAGGTACAACATATTGAAAATAAGTGGGGAAAAGGAAAAACCTCGAAAAACCAAGAAGATACCAGAGGAAGAGGTGGGAAGATTAAAAAGCAGAAAAGGAAAACAACAGAAGAAGAGGGTAGTTTAAGCCAAGCAAATGAAGCATATTGGAAGAAATTCAACATTTGGTATCGAAAGCTAAGGTATTGGAGGCATCATTCTGTTCCGCATTGTATTGACTTCATGCGTGTAGAAAAGAATGTTGGTGAGAGTCTACTCGGAACTTTGCTGAATGTTCCTGGAAAGACAAAAGATGGAATGAATGCTCGACTGGATCTGGAAGAGTTGGGGATAAAAGAAGAGTTGTTTGCTAGGCAAGAAGCAGACAAAACAACACTACCTCCAGCAGGTTACACATTAACGAATGCTGAAAAAGACATCTTTTGTGAAACGTTAAGCAACATCAGGGTACCACAAGGCTATTGTTCAAATTTCTCTAGTTTGGTCAGCCTAAATAATAGGAAGCTCATTGGCCTTAAATCGTATTACTATAACATGCTAATGCAAGAGTTTTTACTCATTGCTATAGGTTCAGTCATGCACCCGCCCACTCGATATGCTATTATCAGGTTTTGCTTTTTCTTTAAATCTATATGTAGGAAAGAAATCAGCTTGCAAGAACTAGATAAGATGCAAGAAGAACTTGTTGTTATACTGTGCCTACTCGAGAAGTTCTTTCCTCCGTCATTTTTTGATATTATGATACACTTGACTGTGCACCTAACTAGGGAGGTAAAATTATGTGGTCCCATATGCTTTCGGTGGATGTATCCCTTCGAAAGATGTATGAAGGTTATTAAAGGACATGTGCGAAACAGAAATAGACCATAGGGATGCATTGCCGAGGAGACTATCACGGAAGAAACAATAGAGTTTTTTAGCGAATATCATAAAACCATGAAAACTATTGGTATCCCAGCTGATAAACATGTAACCAATGAAGATGAGGACGGAAAGCCATTGTCGGCCGGCAAACCAAGTGAAGTTTCCAGAGAATCCTTTCAGAAAGCAGCTTTGTATGTAATACAAAATACGGATGAAATTCAACCGTATATCGAGTAAGTATCACTAACACATGTCGATTTCGTTGCTTAAAATGTTTTATCAAATATAATAATCAAAGACATTTATTTGTTTCAGGCGACACAAGGAAGTTTTGAAAAGAAAAAACCCAGGTAAAAAAATTGCATTGCTTGAGAATGAGCACAGTAAATCTTTTGCTAAGTGGTTACTCGAAGAGGTAATTAGTATGTTGTTTATAATTGTTTGTTTGTTGCTATCATCATAATTGTCCCTCCTGTATATGACATTAGATAGAGGTCGACCAGCACACCATTTCATTATCCCAAACACTCCTATTCTTTAATTGTTTGTTTGTTGTTCCTTGCAATTTAAAGGTAATATATACTTGTAATGACATTCAGGTTGAGAGAGAGTTAGCGATATCCAATGATAGTGTATCAGAAACTGTGAGGTGGATATCATTTGGACCACGCACCAGCGTAGTGAAATACGAGGCGTATAACATCAATGGGTATACATTCCGTACGAAAAGTAATGATGGCATAGTTTACCAGAACAGTGGGGTTAGTGTTGAGGCAGTAGATGTTCACATATCCAAAGAAGTTGCAACCACAAGAAAAACATGTTATTATGGGGTTTTACAAGAGATATGGGTACTAGATTACCGTTTCAGGCAAATTCCTCTTTTCAAATGTGATTGGGTTAATCGCAAAACTCATGGGGTCAAACGCGATACTCTTGGTTATACGTTGGTAGACCTGAATACTTTCGGCCACAAGGATGATCCCTTCATATTAGCGTCACAAGCAACACAAGTGTTTTATGTGAAAGACCAGGCACAGAAAAATTTGTCCATTGTCTTTAAAACACCTACCAAGAATTACAAAGATACATATGACGAAGTCGATGAGGAGTTTAGTACAGTCATTCACAAGGAAAATGAAAACGTATTGCCACGTGTATATAAAGAAGACTTGGGCAAGGAATCACGAAGTGACTACTATCGAACCGACATTGAAGGTATTGTTATACGAAAATCCAAGTGAAGCATGTCATGCTGCAAGTTAAGACTGCTAGTGTAACTGTTAAGGCTGCTGGTTGAAGTTAAGACTGCTTCTCAAGGCTAAGTGCAAGGTTACTGCTGGTATTGTTAAGTTAGTACTGTTAGATAATAGTTGTTTTAGTATAAATAGTTGTTCCTGTAATTTAGCCTGTTGTAATGGATTTTGACTCAAAAAAGTCAAGTTTTCAATGGCAATGAAAAATTTTGCGGTTTTCACTGTTATATATCCACTTGCAGTCAAGCTTTATTGTATTTGCAGTTTCCATTTATTATGTATATGCACTTGCAAGCACTTTAGTAACATGTTACTTCATTATAAAGTTGAAAATTGACTTTAGAAAGTCAAGTAATCTGGTTCCTAGGGGCAAGTAACATACTTACATACTACTGCATTAAACTAGATAGAGTATAAAATTCCAGCATTGTAATGGGGCAAATTAAATGAATAGTCATGACTAACAGTCTGAACTCAAAATATGACTCTATGATTTAGACACCTAAATAAATACTTCATGTGACCATATGTAACATCTTGAATTTAGTCACACAAACACTCAATGTGACTAATATCAAGGTTAATGATAACTGAGTTCACATTTTGCTATACATATTAGTCACATGAATATTTCACAGTGTGACTATTTTCAATGTATTGGTCACATATATTACCCTTATAATGTGGCCATAAACATAATTTAGATGCGCATTTGTGGTATGGTGTGACTATTGTATAGCCTATAGTCACATGATTGTGCTACAATTAAATGTGACCATACACATTAGGAATAGGCAGGCAAGCACACACTTAACTTTAGACACACATATTAACTTACGTGACCATTTGTATCGAATTATGGTCACACTTAATCATGTATGCCTTTGGTTTAGTGTGACCATATATGACATTTGGTCACACTGTTCAAGTGTGTGACATATATTTGTCACTTTTAAATGCATATCGTGACTATGCTTCAAACTTACTTTTCAGTTGTCACACATTTCAAATTCATATGTGGCTAAATTTTCAACAAAAACTAGCAGTCACTCTTAAATAATGTGTGACAAACTTGAGTATATGATTTAGCCACATACACAATTACTTCGTGTGACCATATATGTATTTTGGTCACACTTTTCAATTGCGTGACATATATTTGTCACATATGTATATATATAGTGTGACAAATGTTTCAACCGTATTTGTATCCGTCACACGTCCCAAATTATAAGTGACTAAAAAATCAATTTTTTTTTACCAGATACGTATAGTCACGAAAATATTAAAATGTGTGGCTGTAGCCTTGGATGTAATTCCGAAATGGTCACACAAGTCGGATCAAGTGTGGCTGTTTATTTTATTCTGGTACATTTAGTCACATAAAAAAGCGACTGTGTGGCAATTCGAAAAACAGAATGTGTGACTAAATCCACATTCTGTACCAGTGTGTAGATTTCTCATTTCCATATTGCTTTATATGTATACTTTCTTTGCTTATTTTGGCACACCCTTGTTTTGGTAGCATGGAAGTTTGGGTAGTATCTAGGAAGCTAGGTGAATTGACCAATTGACCCTAGTGAATCAGGTTGCGAGTAGTGGTAAGAATTGACCATAGGACTATCACTATCTTGCGTGCGAATTATACTAAATGAGCACCTTCCAAACGGAAATGCTTAAGAAGTTAGGGGGAACCTAAGATCTGAAAGGCCGGGTTCCGTTGAATAAGCCTTAGATCGTAGCGGCACTTAATGACTCTTCCATAGGGTAAACCCACGAACTCTTGTAATCGTTAGGTTACGGAATAGGACGCTATGGAAGATAGGACTATACGAATTGACCAACTGAGTCTAGTGACTTAAACCCCCATGTGGAGTGATAGAAAACACTTATTAGAAAATGTAATCATAGCATAACAAGATTAGTAACTAGGATAGCACATTTCTCCCTATTGATATCTCTTCCACGTTTAATTGCTTCTATTTTACTCTTATTTCTTTAGTTTAATTAATCAATTTATAGAACCCCCCCTTTAAAACCAGTGACACTAGAACTTAAATTAGATCCACACGTATAGCTCTTGGGACGACCTCGGTTTTACCGATTACTACACTACACATGACCGGGTACACTATCTGTTAGTGCATTAGGTGGACCATAGGTAGACAAGAACTTATAAATATTAAAACCTAGTCAGAAATCCTTCATCAAACCTTATCGCATTTGAATGAGATTATCACAATTGAACTAATCTTATAGAAATTACAAGAACCTATTGCATGAGTGTAATGTTTTTGCAATTGTCCAAATGCGATCTAATTTGCATACCTCAAAAACACCAACTTAAAAAATGTTCACAAAGTAGATAATCAAAGGACAAATAAAATCAAGAATACAATCAAGAGGTCACATAAGTATAACTAAATGCTAACATATATGTACCTTGCATGTTTGTCTCTTTCATTTGATGTTTCAGAATTCACAAATGGCAGCTCAACAACCACTTCCCACGCTCACAAAAGAAAGCACTTTCCCAGAAGGATACAACGTGGAAATTGGCAAGAATAATGCCTGTGTTGAATTCCACAAGGTCAAGTGTGCAGAACCATCGTGTCAGATTGCTATTGAAGTTCTTAAACTCCACAAATGCAGGCACATGTTGGAAAGTCGGCTGCAGTTCCTAAATTCTATATTCATTAAATGTGGAACACCATGAAGTTGGATCTTGAGGAGAAATAATTCACCTGCACATTAGATAGACATGAAGTAACCGTAGATATCGATCTTCTTCGCAAAGTCTTACTCCTGCCAGAAGCTCCTGCGCCTGCCAAGATTTTCCATTCTACTCCGTCAGAAGAAGATGTTCTAAATTTTCTTTTAGAAATTGGCTATGACGAACAACTTGAAAGAACCACTATCTTCAGTTTCAAAGGTCGACACCAAGTTGATCCCTCAATCATGCAGAACCATGTACTATATATTGGCTAGATCTGTTACTGGAAGGGACAGCGGTCATGAGCATCCTAGACTTCTTAATCTGCAAATATTCTAAGGAATAGTGAACATGAAGCAGATAGATTATGCTCAACTCATCTGGGATGACATAGTCTTTCAGATTCAAATTCACTACGTCTACGGTTTGACCAAGATTCCATTTGTACGATTCACAAAAATACTCATACATCATTTCCTTGAAACATATTGATGTGATCAAATAGGTAGTGTTCTTATGCATCATTTATCTCATATTGCTCTTTTATTTTGTTTTATATAAGAAATGGTACTTAAATGTTTATTATTTCGCATCGTAGGTAAAAATGGAGCAATTGGTGAAAAGACATGGAAATTGGCATGAATTGAAGTAAAGTAAAGAAAAGTGAAGCTTTGGACGTTGTTGCACTATTTTGATCATAACTCTTTCGTTAAAAGTTCGTTTTAGTTGATTCAAAAGGCCACGGAAAGAAGAAAAATAATTCTATTTATTAAAAATATAAAGTGCATGAAATTCTGAAGTTGGCTTATGCATTTATTTGGTGAAAAATGCAGCTCATGATTATTTTTTTTAGTTGGACTTGTAATAAATTGGTACTCAAATATTAAACACATGGGCTTATTTTGATAACTTATGAAGTTTGGCTTCTTGGGCCACTTGGCTTGACGTGAAGAGGAATAAAAGGGTTTGATATCTCTTATATATTGGAGGGATATGATTAAAAAGGGGACACGGCACTATACGGATATTATAAAGAAAGAAGACACAGAAGAGGGAATAAAAAAGAAGTGTTTTACTTTTGGCGGCTGTTGTACCATACGGATATTGAAAGAAAGGGACGGACAGTGGGACAGGAGGAAGCAATTTGGAATAAAGAAAAGAGCACTTTGACTTTCTTTGGCTACTGTTGTCGACACAAAGAAAAAGGGTGTATTTTACTTTTTGGCTGTTTTAGTTCGACGCAAGAAAGAAAAAGAAAACAAGTTTTTACCCTTTTCTTTAAGGCGGGAAAAAGAATAGCAAGAGAGAATTCATGAATCTTCATTTAATTCACCTTGGGTTTGGCATTTAATCAGACGCAAACACGGGATCACAAGTTTTATTCGGTTTGAACTTTTATTGTTTAAATATCATGTCGAACCTTTATTTAATTCTTGTTATGTTTATTCTTTTTATTATGCTTGGCTAAATTCCATAGTATTTGCTTAGTGTAGATGAACCCTAGATGATGGATAACATTTTTTAGCGACTTGATTATTGGTTATATGGATTATTGTTGAGTTTATTAAAGACCCATATGTGTTTGATTATGATTTTTATTGTTTCTTATCGTGGGTATTGTATGCATATTATGATGACAATCCGTATGTGTATAATATTTATTCTTGATCATTTGAGCAATTAAATGATTAAGGCTTGAGACTAGACATAGTAATAGGTTTTAAGATGTTCATTAATCTAAATCGAACATGTGTGCATGATTGCAAGTAATGACAACTATTGTTATCATTATATGTTTTTAACCATTAAACCTATCCCATTAAATCTCATTAATCAGTTGAATAGGCTTAATGCATAACTTGAGGTGGTTGTCGCGAAGACATTCGGACTAACTTTCCAATAGTTGTAGGTTTAGACAAGTTGACGGATGAGTCTTTTCTACATTGGAAATCACTATATAATATGATCTTGTCTTTTATTTAATCAAATGGTTATCCAAAGTCTAGGGGGAATCGAATCTAAGTGAATATTGTTAGGAATTATTAGAAATTAGTTTTATTTCATTCCTACTGTTAGTTATATCGGTTCCTGCTGGCAGGTTGTATTCTGTGTTTGGTTCCTGCTGGTAGTGCAGGTTGTTCCTGCTGTTAGTTGTCATTGCTACGGGTAATCCGTATGTTTAGAAAGTTTGTTAGAGTTATTTTAGGAAGAGATAGTGTGTATCACTTTACACGTTTTCTTAGTGATGCAGCATTAGGGTTTCTTGTAGTATAAAAGAAACATGCGGCATTGAGTTTTGTAATCCTTTAAACGAATTCTTAATATCTTTAGTGAATAAAAGATCCATAGAGGATCAACGTTTTATAGTTTGTTTTCTTCTTAACTCTTGTGTTTAGATTCCGCCTAAGCATAAGTTTCATTCATAGAGATTCTCTTAGGCTGTTTGTGATTACATAGACAGTCTACCAAGCTCAAAGATCTATCAGGAAGGCACGATCCAACAAGTGGTATCAGAGCCTGGTGAGGATCTCTGTCGAAGAAGAAAACTTTTCTAACTGATCTCTTAGACCCTTATTCAATGACTTCATCCAGAACAGATGAATTTGAGACATTTGCCATGAAGATTAGAGCCTTGCTACCTTTTGACTCGATGAGAGACTGGACAGGACATGCTAAATCTGATGAAGAATGTGTCAATCAAACTCACAGTATGGTTAATGAAGCAAAGGATGATGTGGAAGAATTTGCCTTGATGGGATGTTCATCTCAGGGGACAAAAGTGTCCTTTTGGTTGTCATGAAATGTACTCCAACCTTAAGAAAGAGTTTGATGAAATAGAGCCTGAATATAAAGAATTGTTTGTTAAAGTTCAAGCTTATGAAAAGGCTGTTAAAACTTTAGAAAAGCAAAAAGCTTGGTACCAAGCAAATCAGATAGCATATGAAGAGAAAATTAGGGTTTTGGAAAGAGATTTACAAATCACCACTAATGAGTTAAAACATTCTGAGAGAGAACATGCTAAGGTGATTTTAGAAAAACAGGAATTGCTGGCTAAGTTAGAAAGTGAAGAGGTCAAGTGTACTTCATACAAAGAATCAACTAGACTTGTAGATAAATTGAATGCTAGTTCTCAGTATGTAAAGTCTAAGAGCGGTTTGGGGTATAATAAAATAAATGACCCTACTGAGTCAAGAAGCTTTGACCCTACCCCTAAGGAGGTTAATTATCAAATTCCTGTAAAGTATGTAAAAGAAGGAGAAATGCATGCTGTTCCTCCTCCTATAAGAGGAGTGTTTAAACATGTCCCTATCCACTCAGACCTTGACATAGACTTAGATGAATCACTCCAGTCATATGGCAAAAAGTCCAATGACTTGCCTACTTCAGACAATGAATCTAATGACTTTGTCTCTTGTTCTGAAAGTGACAAGTCCTCTGAATCTAAGTCCACAGACTATACCTCATGTGATTCAAGTGAAAAGTCTGCAACACCCAAGTCACATGATTTATACTCAAGAGTTGCCCCTGAAAACCCATTGCTAAGACAGCTTCTCTTCAAGACAACTCTTTGTGTTCTGATAAAAACAATTTTGTCTCTGATTTTGGAGGTCATGTGAAGAAGAAGTCTATTAAGAAGAAATCTTGTTTTGTGTGTGGTAGTCTTTCTCACCTCATCAAGGACTGTGATTTCTATGAGAATAAAATGGGTGTTTGTGCCAGACAAAGACAGACTAGACCTATGTGGAGAAATGTTGAAAAGATACCCCCATATGTGCTTAAATCTGTTGCTGCTGGTGGGCCTTTTAGACCCACAGCTATTCCTGCTGGTAAGCCAGTTCCAGCTGGTAGAACCAATTCTGCTGGTTGGAAAAGGAATACTACTAGACCCTTTAACAGACCTACAAGCAATTTCTTTCAGAAGAATTATAGGCCTGCTTATTATGACCCAATATTTATGGGGAAATGGCTTATTCTCCATGGTTTACTTGGCAGGCACAAGTCAGTAATGGATTGGGTAGCTCTATGTAGCTTTTGTGTTAGTTATGTTGTTGTTATTCTCTTTGCTGTTATTGAGGGGAGGCATAAGCCTAAGGGGAGGCTTATGCTTGTATTTTGTGTATTTACTAACTTTTATTTTTAAATTCTGTATATTCTGTGTATTGTGTATCTTCTAATCATTTTGCAGGTTTTAAGTCAACAATCTCATGAAAACAAGGAAAAGTAAAATTTTATTCATTAGTTGGGATTACAAGATCGATCAAACCATATGAGATAACAACAGTCAAACAGCAAATACCATCAGATAACAACCTAAACAACCAAACACCCTACTCCTCAGACCCAGACAACCACCCAGACAGCCACCTACTCCAGCTTTCCTTTACCCTTGCCCTTGACATCTGGCATGGTTTTGTGGATTCGTCTTCCTTCAATGGCCTCACTTAGTCTCTTGCACACAAGACCCAGCACCTGTTGCCTTGGCTGTGGGAGTGGTTGATTTTTTGAAGGAACTGGAATTTGGCTCATAGCTGCCACAGCCTTCTCCATCTCTCGTGTAAGCATGGTTGAAAGTGGATGATGTGGTGGATCTATTTCCCAAGAACCTTGATAGTAGGTCAGAGACTTTGGCCAGGATGAGGGCTCATCATCTGAGGATTCAGAAGATGGAGGAGTTGGAAGGTCTTCAGAGGAAACTTCCTCAGCCTTTTCCTTGCCTTTTTGGTTTCTACTGGCCTGAGAGGAGTAGTTGGGAGGAAAGTAGTTCTTCCAACCTGATGATTCGGATGACGAATCAGAGGAGATATCTACAATGTCTTGTTTGGGGGAACTCATTGGGTGAGAATTGTTTGATTTAGGGGGTCAAGTTTGTGATGTGTGAAGTTGATTACTCAAGGCCTTTTATAGACAATGGCGAATTAAGGATCATGAATGTTGGGTTGGTGTTTAGTATCAATTCTTGGCAGATTTGGGTTTAATTATCATGGGGATTGAGGAATTGACCGGATACACTACATAATTTTGACTATTGGTCAAAACCACTTCATTCCTGCTGGTTGACCATCCATTCCAGCTGGTTGACCAGTGGTTGCTTGCTGGTATCATTATAATTGGGGTTTTTATTTTGGGATAGAGCGCGATTCTTGCAATTTTAATTTGCTAAATTTGATAACCATATAACTGACCTAAATTGTTCATCCCACACCTCAAATCATCAGTTTCTTCTAACACCCATTTCATTCACCCAAATCTTACATTGATTCATCACTATGCTCGCTCGGGATTGGAAAGTGGTGATGCGATTTCAGACGAATCTTTTCTAGTCATCCACTGCACAAAGGTGCAAGAATGACGAGAAACAAAGAGAAATGAAAAAGAACGTTACGCGGAAAACACTTAAAATGAAGGAAGAAAATAAAAAGAACTTTCAAAGGAATAAATTCCAAAGAAAGGATCGATTAACTAACAACTTAATCTATAACTCAAAATGAATACACAGTCCCCCGCAGGGGCGCCAAAAACTTGATGTGTTATTTTTCAAGTTAGATAATTTATATCTAGATTTTACCAGAATGTTAAACTAATATACACGTAGGCAAGTGCACCTTCCATATGCTAGTATAGCAATGGTAAGAACCGAGAGTCGTATCCCAAGATGGTATGATTATTCGAATTATAGATTTTTAATCCTAGTTAAACTAATTAACAATAAAAACTAAAAAGGGGGAGATGCTTATAAGATAAATTATAAACGACTTGAAAAGAGATTTAAAACTAAATAACAAATAAAAGCGACAAAATTTGAGTTGTAAACAATTGATGGAAAATGTATTTTTTGGATTGTGCCTTCCTTATAGATCTTTGAGCTTGGTAGACAGTCTATGTAATCACAAACAACCTAAGAGAATCTCTATGAATGAAACTTATGCTTAGGCGGAATCTAAACACAAGAGTTAAGAAGAAAACAAACTATAAAACGTTGATACTCTATGGATATTTTATTCACTAAAGATATTAAGAATTCGTTTAAAGGCTTACAAAACTCAATGCCGCATGTTTCTTTTATACTACAAGAAACCCTAATGCTGCATCACTAAGAAAACGTGTAAAGAGATACACACTATCTCTTCCTAAAATAGCTCTAACAAACTTTCTAAACATACGGATTACCCGCAGCAATGACAACTAACAGCAGGAACAACCTTCACTACCAGCAGGAACCAACACCAGCAGGAACTACATACCTGCCAGCAGGAACCGATATAACTAACAAGCAGGAATGAAATAAAACTAATTTCTAATAATTCCTAACAATTCAGTGGCGCGTTAGGAGAATACGTGAACGATCACATCAACACATTCTTTGGAATTTGCGAGCTTTTCAAAATCAAAGATGTAGATGGAGACGCAATTATGCTTCGTGTATTCCCATTCACTCTCACGGGCACTACTAAAGAATGGCTCAAGTCGATTGCACCAGGTTCCATCACCACTTGGGACCAAATGCTAGAGAAATTATTAGCCTGATTCTTTCCACCTGCTTTATCCGAAAAGCTTCTAAGTGAAATCACTAATTTTGTTCAAATTCCGAGTGAAACTCTTTTTGAGGCTTGGGAACGGCTGAAGAAGTATCTTCGTCAATGTCCTCAGCATGGTCTCAGTAAACACAAGATCGTGCAAACTTTCTATAAAGGTATCGATAGACCTACACGAAACACGATTGACAACTCAGCTAGAGGGACAATCATGCATAAGACCCCCAATCAGGCTTATGAATTGATTGAAGACATCGCGTTACATACTCATGAGCGGTATGCACCACCAGATGGAGTGAGCAGAAAAGCTATAGTTAAGGCTGTTGAAGCTGATGGAGTGAGCAAGATAGCCGCTTTGACTAATCAGATGGCTATGTTTAATAAGAAGTTTGATAAACTAAATGCTACCGTCATCGCTATGCAAGTAGGATGTGAGTGTTGTGGTGGTCCTCATTTGACAAAGGATTGTGATGACAAACCAATGAGCTTGTCTGAGGATGCTTGTTGGGTAAACCAAAGACAAGGAAATTTTCAAGCTGGTGGGTCGCACGGTAACACCTTGTCATACAAGCAAGGTCCTCCGGATTCTACCAGACCAACCGCACACCCTTCCAACAACCTCAACAACAACACAATGAAAAGAAGTCCAATTTTGAGGAATTGATGACTCAATACGTCGCTGGACAAAATGCTATCATGAAAGAACAACAAGCCTCAATTCAAGAATTGAAAACCCAAATGAGTCAAATGTCAAAGATGTTGTCTCAAAGGCAACCAGGAAGCTTACCAAGTAACATGGAAACTAATCCGAATGCACATGTGAATGCTATTACTACTAGAAGTGGTAAGCAAACTACTGATCCTCCTTTCCCATCTAACGAAAATGTTGTCAAACCGGTAAACGGAGAGGTAAATGACAAGGTGCAACCCCAAAGCTCTCCGAGCACAACACATGTCAAACCTCCTCTTAAACCGTATGAACCAAAACTCCCATATCCTGGAAGATACAAGAAAGAAAATGAGGCAAAACAGTATGGCAAGTTTCATGACTTATTCAAGCAAATGCATGTCAACTTGCCATTTGTTGAGGCCCTTTCACAAATGCCAAAATATGCAAAATTCTTGAAGGACCTCCTAACTAACAGAAAGAAGTTAGAGGATTTGTCTACTGTCGTAATGAGTGAAGAATGTTCTGCCATTTTGGATGGCAAATTACCGAAGAAGATGTTTGATCCCGGAAGTTTCACCATTCCATGCCTAATCGGAAATTTAAGTGTGAATAATGCTTTGGCAGACTTAGGAGCTAGCATCAATTTGATGCCTTACTCAATGTATGCCAAGCTTGGTCTAGGTGAACCAAAACCGACACGTATGACCATTCAACTCGCAGATAGGTCGATTAAATATCCACGAGGAATCGTGGAGAACATGTTGGTTAAGGTTGATCAATTTGTGTTTCCGGTAGATTTTGTCATATTAGACATAGATGAGGATATCAAAGTTCCTCTCATCCTAGGTCGACCTTTCTTGTCTACCTCTCATTGTTTAGTAGATGTCTATGAGAAGAAAATGACTCTACGTGTAGATGATCAAGAGGTGATCTTTCATATTGACAAATCCATGAAATATTCTCCAAAGCAAGACGACACTCTTTATTACATAGATACTATTGAACCTCTTGTTGAAGAAAATTTTCAAGGAATCTTTGAGGAAGACATGTTTGACACCAATTTTATTGGAGGAGAGGATATGAACATGAGTAATGAAGAGGTTCTTGAAGAACTAGCATACTTGTTAGAGAATGATCCATCATCAAGGTCAAACAAGGAGGAGGAGATTAAAACTGGCACAGGAGAAAAGCTGAAGACGTCACTTGAAGAGCCTTCTAATCTTGAGCTCAAGGACCTTTCGCCACATTTGGAATATGCTTTTCTCGAAAGCGAATCAAAGCTACCTGTTATTATATCATCTGATTTAACAGGAAATGAGAAAGAAAAGCTTATTGAAGTATTGAAGGCAAACAAAGAAGCTATTGCATGGAAAATATCTGATATAAAAGGTATAGATCCTTCCTACTGCACCCACAAAATCCTTCTGGTAGATGAGTACAAACCAGTGGTGCAACCACAACGAAGAATCAATCCAAAGGTTCAAGATGTGGTGAAAAAGGAAGTGATTAAGCTTCTAGATGCGGGGATGATTTACCCAATCTCTGATAGTCCGTGGGTAAGTCCCGTGCACGTGGTCCCCAAGAAAGGGGGTATGAATAGTACCAAGAAGAAGAGTCTGTATCGATTACAGGCGATTAAATGACGCCACAAGAAAGGATCATTTCCCTCTACCTTTCATTGATCAAATGATTGAACGATTATCTGGGAACATGTTCTACTGCTTTCTTGATGGTTTTTTAGGTTATTTTCAAATTCCTGTAGCACCTGAGGATCAAGAGAAAATGACATTCACCTGTCCTTATGGTACATTTGCATATAGGAGAATGCCATTTGGATTGTGCAATGCTCCAGGAACTTTTCAGCGATGCATGCTAGCTATTTTTCATGACATGGTAGGGGACTACATGGAAGTATTTATGGATGACTTATCTATTTTTGTTGACTCCTTTGAACATTGTCTTTCTAATTTGAACAAAATGTTAGCTAGATGTAAGGAGTCTAATTTGGTCTTAAATTGGGAGAAATGCCACTTCATGGTGAAGAAGGGCATTGTATTGGGCCATAAAATCTCTAAGAAGAGAATAGAGGTTGATAAGGCAAAGATTGACACCATTGCCAGATTACCTCCACCCACATCGGTCAAATATGTTCGAAGTTTTTTAGGACACGCCGGTTTCTAAAGGCGTTTCATTAAAGACTTCTCTAAAATTTCTCGTCCAATGACCAAACTATTAGAGAAAGATGCCCCATTTGTTTTCTGATCTGAATGTATACAAGCATTCAACTTGTTGAAAGAGAAGCTTGTTAACGCACCCATTATGGTGGCTCCTGACTGGAACCTTCCATTCGAGTTGATGTGTAATGCAAGTGACTATGCGGTTGGAGCCGTTTTAGGCCAACGAAGAGAGAAGAAGTTCCAACCAATATACTACGCTAGCAAAACTCTAAATGAAGCTCAACAAAATTATACCCCAACTGAAAAGGAGTTGCTAGCTGTCGTATTTTCATTTGATAAATTCCGGTCCTATTTGGTTTTGTCTAAGACCATCGTGTTCACCGATCATGTTGCCCTTAGGTACTTGTTCAACAAACAAGATGTTAAAACCAGATTGATCTGTTGGATACTTCTGCTACAAGAATTTGATATTGAAATCAAAGACAAGAGTGGTGCTGAGAACGTAGCAGCGGACCATTTATCTAGGTTGGAGAACCCACATGCAGAAAAGCTTAACGAATCTGATATTAATGACAGATTCCCGATGAGTCTTTAATGTATGTTGATGGAAATGATGAGTACCCATGGTTTGCCGATATCGCAAACTATCTTGCTAGGGGGACCCTTGTAAAGGGAATGTCTTATCAACAAAAGAAGAAATTCTTTGCTGATATTAAGTATTACCTTTGGGAAGATCCCTATTTTTTTCGAGTTGGAGCAGACCAAGTTATCAGGAGGTGTGTGCATGGAAAGGAAGCTATGCAAATTTTGAAGCATTGTCATAGTGGACTAACTGGAGGACACAATGCTGCAGCTTACACTGCGAGAAAAGTTTTTGAAGCATGTTTCTATTGGCCTACCATATTCAAAGACGCGCACAATTTTGTAAAATCTTGTGATGCGTGTCAAAGGGCTGGAAATATCTCAAGGTGAGATGAGATGCCCCAATCCATTATTCAAGTATGTGAAATATTTGACGTGTGGGGTATTGACTTCATGGGACCATTTCCCAATTCCCATGGTAACAAATATATCCTAGTGGCAGTAGACTACGTCTTGAAATGGGTAGAGGCACAAGCTCTACCAACTAATGATGCTAGGGTTGTTGTTAAGTTTTTGAAATGGTTGTTCTCTCGATTTGGTTCCTCAAATGCCTTAATTAGTGATAGGGGAACACACTTCTACAATTGCCAATTAGAAAAGGCATTGCAACACTATAGGGTGACCCATAGATTTGCAACACCCTATCACCCACAAACAAGTGGGCAAGTGGAAGTAACAAATCGAGGAATTAAAAGGATCTTGGAGAAACCGTTGGAAACAATAGGAAAGAGTGGTCCAAGAAATTAGATGATGCATTATGGGCATTTCGAACCGCCTATAAGACGCCCATAGGTACCACTCCCTTTCGGCTAGTATACGGTAAAGCATGTCATTTGCCCGTGGAACTTGAACATAAAGCTTATTGGGCAATTAAATCATGCAATGTGGATCTATTTCTTGCGGGCGATCATCAATTCAAACAAATTCATGAGTTAAATGAATTTCGCAATGAGGCCTATGAAAATTCGATGATCTACAAGGAAAGAACAAAATAATGGCACGATCAACACATTAAGCTTAATAAGGAGTTTAAGCAAGGAGATCATGTTCTCTTGTTCAATTCACGATTGAAGTTATTCCCGGGAAAGCTTAGGTCACGTTGGAGTTGACCGTTTAAAATCAAACAAGTCTTTCCACATGGTGCTATGGAGTTGCAGGACGCGAGTGGGGGAAGCTTCAAGGTTAACGGGCATCGAGTAAAGCATTATTTGAAGAGCCCGTTGGACAAGGATGGCGAGGAAATCCTCGACCTACACCTCAAGAACAACTAAATGCGGGGTGGAGTCGAGCTAACGACTCATTTATAAACAAAGCAATTTTGTATATTTTGCATTTTGAATTTTTAGTTAATTTATCTGCATTTATTTTATTTTTAGTTTTTATTACAGTTTTTGTTTTAATTTTAGTTTGTCTTAGTTTGCTTTATAAATAAAAAATTAAAAAAATATAAAAAAAATATATAAAAAAATAAAAAAATATATATTATATATATATATATATATATATATATATATATATATATATATATATATATATATATATATATATATATATATATATAATATATATACATATTAATATTTGCTAATGTTGGCTAATGATAGATTGGTTGTAATATAATGTTTTATCCGTTTTACGCATTTCTTATTTGAGCTATGTTTTGCAGCTGGAAATCTATACAGGTTGTTTAAGGATGATTTAGCCAACATTCAAACTCTTGGAACAACATGTAACGGATACATACCGAGCACACATTCCATATCAAGAAATATCAGGGAAGTATTCCGTTTCTAATTCTATTTTTCCCGTATTTTATTTGATATTTTTACAATGAGGGCATTGTACATATTAAGTGTGGGGAGGGGAATAGAATTAGAATTCTACTTGTCCTTAGTTTTACGAAAAATGCTTAATTTATGCTTAATTTTTAAAAAATTTGGCATGTTTTTCGTAGATCACTAGTCGCATAACCCGCACACATTACCCTTATTACATATTGTGAGGATTTGAGCCTATTCCGTTTTCCCCATCATAATTAAATTCCACATAAATATGAGTGTCCCGATGGCATGTAGTAGACTTTAGAACTTGGCTTGGCATTTCGCGTCGAGACCACAATAACGAGCATTGCACTAAGGAAACTTAGTGTAATCGATGTTGACTAGTTTAGAAGGCAAATTATTAGGATTCACCCAAATAGCCCATGTCGTTTACATGTTTATGTTTATATTAACTAACTACACTGGTTAGTTAACCCCCGTATAAACCCATTTGTTACTCTCATTATTAGAGTAAGATACATTAGAAACCCTGTTGAGCCTTTCCTTTCGTTTGTCACTCACATTATATGTTTATGTTTCGTTACACCATTACACCTTAGCCTACCATGTAGATTAAGTCCTATGGTTGATTGCTAGTTACTGGTATGTATTTGGTTGTATTTCCTGTGTTTCGTGTGAGTTTTCGTTCGATTTTTCTCGAGGGAGATTTTGGTCAGGAAATTGCACAATGCAATGGGAATGTGAAAGTAGGCGTTAGTATGTATATCGGTTTGTCTTACTTTCACTTGTATGATGTCATCCGAGTTTGATTATTTGTTTCAAGTTTATTCAAGATGGATTATTATTCGTGAAATGGTAAAGTTATGAACCATTATTACTATTTTTAATTTTTATGAGTTGTGAGCCAAAAGAAATGAGAGATTGAAAAAAAAAAAAAAAAAAAAAAAAAAAAAAAAAAAGATATTGTGTGATAGTTGATACGTCATTTAAGCCAACTCAATATTATTTTTAGTTGGTCGTCACAATAAATCACTATTTCTTGTATTTCTTGGGATGACTGGGAGTTGGTTGATTGGTTGAGCCAATTAGGTATGTCAATGATGATATCGTGATTTCTTTGAGTCTAATTCGTGTGTCACTAAAGTGTGCTTATCCGTGTTAAAGCGTGAGTTAGTCCATGATAAGAGTCTTATTTGGGTTTGTGGTAAGAATGTAGCTAGCAACATTTGGTATGTTTTTTGACTTTAATCTATTTGTTTTGTTCTTTTATTTTTGCACCAATTCATATATGTTATCCCATGTCTAATTCCTATCCTGAACCCGTAGGCCTTAATTGTTTTGACCCATTTACCTTTTAGATTAGTTGCGTCTAGACTCTAGTGGTGGAGATGTGTATCCTTGCCAAGCTTATGATAGAATATTCGCCACGACTGAGCAATTGAGCGATTCACTTTATGTTACCACATGGACTAGTTTGAGCGGTTTGAGTGTTTTCATTTCCTATTCGTGAGGTGCTTGGTTGTGCGTACTTTTGATTGAGTAATTTATTTAAGATTTATTTCCTAGACTTTTGTTTGGGAGATGTTTTTTAAGTTGAAATTGGGAGTCTACTTGAGGGCAAGTAGAAGTCAAGTGGGGGGATATTTGATGTGATCAAATAGGTAGTGTTCTTATGCATCATTTATCTCATAATTATTGTTCTTTTATTTTGTTTTATATAAGAAATGGTACTTAATTGTTTATTATTTCGCATCGTAAGTAAAAATGGAGCAATTGGTGAAAAGACACGGAAATTGGCATGAATTGAAGTAAAGTAAAGAAAAGTGAAGCTTTGGATGTTGTTGCACTATTTTGATCATAACTCTTTCGTCCGAAGTCCGTTTTAGTTGATTCAAAAGGCCACGGAAAGAAGAAAAAGAATTCTATATATTAAAAATATAAAGTGCACGAAATTCTGAAGTTGGCTCATGCATTTATTTGGTGAAAAATGCAGCTCGTGATTATTTTTTTTAGTTGGACTTGTAATAAATTGGTACTCAAATATTTAACACATGGGCTCATTTTGACAACTTATGAAGTTTGGCTTCTTGGGCCACTTGGCTTGACGTGAAGAGGAATGAAAGGGTTTGATATCCCTTATATATTGGAGGGATATAATTAAAAAGGGGACACAGCACTATACGGATATTGAAAAAAAGAAGACACAGAAGAGGGAATAAAAAAAAGAAGTGTTTTACTTTTGGCGGCTGTTGTACCATACGGATATTGAAAGAAAGGGACGGACAGTGGGACAGGAGGAAGCAATTTGGAATAAAGAAAAAGAGCACTTTGACATTCTTTGGCTACTGTTGTCGACACAAAGAAAAAGGGTGTATTTTACTTTTTGGCTGTTTTATTTCGACGCAAGAAAGAAAAAGAAAACAAGTTTTTACCCTTTTTTTTACGGCGGGAAAAAGAACAGCAAGAGAGAATTCGTGAATCTTCATTTAATTCACCTTTGGGTTGGCATTTAATCAGACGCAAACACGGGATCACAAGTTTTATTCGGTTTTGACTTTTATTGTTTAAATATCATGTTGAACATTTATTTAATTCTTGTTATGTTTATTCTTTTTATTATGCTTGGCTAAATTCCATAGTATTTGCTTAGAGTAGATGAACCCTAGATGATGGATAACATTTTTTAGCGACTTGATTATTGGTTATATGGATTATTATTGAGTTTAATAAAGAACCATATGTGTTTGATTAGGATTTTTATTGTTTCTTATCGTGGGTATTGTATGCATATTATGATGAAAATCCGTATGTGTATAATATTTATTCTTGATCATTTTGTTGGATCGATATACTCTGACCAAACTAACTTGTAGCTTGTCTACGGTTTAACAACTTTGAATGAATTCAAAACTATTAATAATGAAACACTGATATACTTTGCTAAGTATGCGGAATCTACTTCAACAAAGCTAAGAAGAATTAATAAACGACTTTGAATATTATTAAAACCTTGAACCTGCTTTCTTACACAGATTCACTAACAAACTCTAAACTCTAATACTTCTAATAATCGTATATCACTAATCGCATGAACTTGTCTCTCTAAAAACACGTATATCTAATGCCAACCTAGGGATCCTTTTAAAGGCACAAGGAAAACCCTAGTCGGTTTACAAACTTGAATAACAAGTAATTCTAATTATAACTCTAATCTAATACGAACATTCTAGAATTACACATTAGTCCTTCAACTATTTGCATAGCAGTCCTTTAACGAGCAGCAGTACTTTGACTAATTAACAGTATTTTGACTTGAGTAGCAGTACTTTGATTTTCATAGCCCAACAATCCTCCCCTAACTTGAATTCTACTTGCTTGATTTCAAGTTCCTTTGTATGTCTTTAACTTCAACACTTTATCTTCAAGGAAAGATTGTTTCTTTGAAATCTGACTCGTTTTTGTTTTTGTCATTATCAATGCAATCAGTATCTTCAATCTTCATCAGCAACAATTCTTTTCAGCATCATATCTTTTCAGCAACACAGCATCATATTGGCAATATGTACATCAGATCTTTAAAAGTTTCATACTATTCTCATCACTTCCAGGTGTGTTAACTCCTGTGAGAGGTGAATCATTGAAAAACTTAATGGATTTTGATGTCTCTTTACCAAAGCCATTAACTCTGGAGTAGCCAATGTTTAGATTTAGGAAAAACCATGGTACATTGATAACCATATGATTTTTAGCAAATCATCAGCTATCAACGGATTTGAGTAGTCTTTACCAAATAGCCGTTTGCTTTTGGACTAGCTAGTTCTTTTAGTACAATCACTACCATGGTGAACTAATTACCATATAATGGTTTTCCACAGCCTTTACCACAAAGCCATTATCTTGTGGGCTAGCCAACTCTTCACTAATATAGATATGGTGAGTTGAAAACCATACAATTTTTAGTAAATTGCCAACTAAAAACGGATTTGATAATCACATCAGAGCCGTACCCTCATGATGAGTCAAACTCTTTCTTGTTTGTTAAACATGGTGAGTTGATTACCATTTGTTGTGTAGTACAAGTACTAACACCATGTTGTTGCTTTCAAAACCATTTGTTGCTGTTTAATCTTTGTGATTCAAAATGTTTTTGCACTTATCAAAAATTACTAATTTTATCAAAAGACTTTACTGGTTTTATGCTGCAAGCAGTACTTTGTGAAAGTACTGTCTGACCAGCAGTACTTTGAAGAAAGTACTTATTTTTCAAAAGATTTATATAATAATTAAACCATACCAGTAGTTATGCATTAAGCTTCAGATTCTGTTGTCCACTTGATGAATAATTTTATGACCATCAATGCTACTTCATCCTCTTGTTCCACTTCCATTCCATGCTCTAGCATCCTGATCATCAGATCTCTTGTGAGTGGATATCTCTGTTCTGCTAGCATATGAATCATAGTGCCATCTTCTAACTCCAAAACATGTATCCCAACTGATTCAAAGAATCTCCATCTGTTAATCTCACAGTTGTCTTGATCTTCCCACAAAGTACTGTCCTTTGTTTCCTCTGTCTCCCAGATTGTTGTGAGATCTCCTAACAATATCAAACCTACTCCTTGTGGTGGAATATGCTCAAAATAAGCTTGCACTTGGAGATATAACTGAAGTATATCATCTCTATCAATCAGATGTAGTATATCCCATAATGAATTGAACACTCTAAAACTTCCATCTTGTCTATTAAAGATCAGATAATCTCCTTCTTTAGATTCTACAACTGAAAAAGTAGATATCTTGGACTTCTTATCAGTATCTTCTTTCAATTTTGGATTCTCAAAGTCAACAACTCTAAGATAATTTCTGAGCTCATCAACTGTGTCTGTTCTTAATTCAACAGCTTTCTTGAACTTCTTTGATGGCTGTTCATCAGTGATTCTTTTCCTCTTTGAGCTTCTTGTAACAGCTCTTTCCTTTCTTTTATCTTCATGCTCCTTATCTTCAAAAGAAATAATACTTGCAAGATCTTTTTGAATAGCTTCTCTAACAGCATCATATAGATCCTTCATCTCTGTATATGTCAATCTAACTAAACCTGTATATCCTTGACCTTTCAGATAAGCCATCATATCATTCCTTTCTCTAGCTTTACTAATTGGCCTTTTTGACTGAACACTCTTCCTTGATTCTTCAGCATCTATTTCTGCTTGCAATATTCTAGCTGCTTCCTCATTTTTGGCAACCTGAATTTGTCTTAACTGTGCCAATGTCATCTTCTTCTTCTTCTTTTCTATCAAGATCCCTTTGCCTTTATCTTTTGGATCTATCTCTTGTGCAGGTTGAGAAGAAGTATTATGTTGTTGTTCAATCTCATGAATACTGATGCCTCTTTGACTTGACATATTAAGCATAATGTCAGCAATTGTTTCATCATCACTGTTAGTATGAGCTATAACATCTTCTTCCTGAGCTGGTTTAGAAGGGCCTACTTCCTCTTGAACTTGAATTGAAGGACCAATATCTTCTTCAAAATCTAAGGTTCTAGGTGTAATAGTGAATTGCCTCTCAGTACCTTGTTGAGCAGTACTTTCTTGAGCAGTACTTTCAGCTTCAGCTCCTTCCAAGTTTATTTCCTCAGTATCACCACTTCTTACTTCAACAGCAGCTTCTTCCAAATTTATTTGCTCTGTTTCATCACTCTTCCTCTCAACAGTATCTTGAGGAATATTTTCAGGTGGTGTCCTCTGAGTATCATCCATAAATCCAGCATCTTGTTCAAAATCTTGTTCAAAACCAATATCATCTTCATTCAAATTCTCTAAATTCCTCCCCAATTGGAATGAAGATTGTTTCTTAGACTTTTTCTTCTTTGACTTAGAAATCTTCGTAGGTATCTTACCACTCTGCTTCTGAGACTTTACCCATAATCTATGGTGTTGAACTAGTGGCCAAACATACCTCTTCAATCTTTGAAACTTAGTCTTTAATTTGACTATCTTAGCAGCTTGAGCCTCACTCTCCTTTTTCAGCCTCTTTAACTCCCTTGTTAAAGCATAATTGTCCAATTCTGCCTCTTCTTCTTCAAATTGCTTAGACATATTTGTGGAAGAAGAATCATTAGGAGATGGTGGTTGATTCATACCTTGGTCTGACTCCTCATGAGTAGGAATGTCCATAGGAGCAGTATCTTCCCTAGTAGCAGAATGTTGAGAAGCAGTATGTTGAGAAGCAGTAGGTTGAGGAATACTAACTTCTCTTGAAACTGGAGACTCTTGACTTGCTGAGTCAGAATTTGCTTCTTGCTCTTGCTCTTGCTCTGCATCTCTAACGACTTGTGCAACTCCCAATATGTGAGCAGTCAAAGGTGTGTTGGTTCCAGAAAACTTGGCACTTTGTTTAGATAGAAAAGTAAACACCTTTGATGGAAGTTTGACAGTGGGTAAAAAACTTTGAGGTTTAGGGACATCCTCAAGTTGATTGTTCAAGAATAACTGAACAAACCTTGGATACATCAAGAATGGTGATCCATGAGCAATATGTGTAAGCATACCATCCAGAATGAGTCTTGAAAAATTGAATCTTCGATCGGTAGCCAAACCCACTAATGCAGATGCAATATTTTGACCAAATTGATCAAAAGAAGTACTCTTGGGACTCAAACAATGAAGTAGAACGTGAATGAGGTACTTCCAATGAGAACAAAACAAAGGCTTTTGAAAAGTAAGTTTCGTCAGATCGCCTTCATAACCTATATCACTTAAAGTGTCCCAAAGCACTTGTTTTTCAAAACGAACAGCCCCCCCTTCATCATTAAACATCAACAAATCCCTAATCGTGGCCTCCGAAATCCGAATAGTTCGTCCAGCAACCATAGCCCGAATCAACGAATCATCTTCAATCGTTGCAGTATCCCAAAATTCTTGCATCCAGGGACCAATAACATCAGGGTCAACTAAAATAGAGTAGTTGATGGAAGACCCAGTTAAGAAATCAATGATTGCATGAAAATCAACATTATCCCTTGTCTTGTCCAAATTAGCGATCATATTGTGTTTGCTAACAGTAAGGCGATTAGCCATGATGAGTGGTAGAGAAGAATTCGCTTTGAGTATGTGTTTCGATAAAAAGATTGTGGTGTAAAAGCGAATGAGGGATCTTAAATACGGTAAAAGGCGGGGAAATAGGAGTGAGTTTCTTTAAATAGGATGAAAATAAATCAAACTCATAATAATAAAGTTACCGTTTGGATTAACTTATTATCTCCGCCGTAAGGAATTAATTAACCGTAGCCCCACAAATTTTTGACCGTTGGAACAGTACGTCCACGTAAGCAGTACGTTGCTGAGGCAGTACTTTAATCAACCAAGCAGTACGTTCCATCTTCTTATCCATAATCAATACTCCAAACTAAAACCAAGAACTTGTAAATGGTTCATGCTTAAGTGCTAACTAATAACTTATGTTGCCTCCCCTCAAATACAACATATAGGCTAAACTAAACTACTAAAAACCAATACTTTCAATAAGAACTAATAGAAAGTATACTAACTAATACTAAAGCCTCCCCTCAAATGTAGCCTAGTAGTTGATCATCCCAATGCTCACAACTAAGTGGTTGAATCTTGAAACATCAAATCCCTTAGTGAGTAGATCAGCTACATTATCATCTGTGTGAACCTTAACCACATTGATAAGCCTGTGCTCATAACAATCCCGAATGAAGTGATGCCTAATCTGAATATGCTTGGTCTTGGAGTGATAAACTGGATTCTTCACAATGCAGATGGTACTCTCATTATCAATGTTGATAGGAGTATTTTTGAAATTGAATCCATAATCCAAGAGTTGATTTTGCATCCACAAAACTTGTCCACAACAGCTTGCAGCAGCCACATATTCTGCTTCAGTAGAGGAGGTTGCAGCAATGGTTTGCTTCTTACATTGCCAGGAGACTAATCTTCTTCCAAGATATTGACACCCTCCTGAGGTTGATCTTCTATCATAGTTATCCCTGCATAGTCACTATCTGAGAAGGCTTCCAAGTGAAAAGGTGACTCCTTAGGATACCATAATCCTAACTTTGGTTGATGCTTGAGATATCTAAAAATCCTCTTGACTGCATACATATGGGAAACCTTTGGTGTAACCTGAAATCTTGCACATAAGCAAACAGCAAACATGATGTCAGGTCTTGATGCAGTTAAGTACATAAGACAACCAATCATAGATCTGTAAAGCTTGACATCCACAGCTTGTCCATCTTCATCCTTGCCTAAGGGTTTATTTTTATCAATGGGTGTGGTGGCAGGCCTGAGATTTGGAAGGTCAAATCTTTTAAGTATGTCTGCAACATACTTTTCTTGGTTAATGAAGATTCCATCTCTTGTTTGTCTAACTTGAAGACCCAAAAAGAAAGTTAATTCTCCCATAGAACTCATTTGAAACTCCTTCTGCATAAGATCTTCAAATTCTTTCACCATGGACTTCTTTGTAGCCCCAAATATAATATCATCCACATATACTTGGACTAACATAATGTCTTTCTTATCCCTCTTGATGAACAAAGTCTTATCAATTGCTCCTCTCCTATAACCATGTTGTAATAGAAAATTTGAGAGTCTCTCATACCAAGCTCTGGGAGCTTGATGAAGGCCATACAGTGCCTTGATCACTTTGTAGACTTTGTTTGGATGAGCAGGATCTTCAAAATCAGGAGGTTGTTTAACATAAACTTCCTCAGAAATTGTGCCATAAAGGAAAGCACTTTTCACATCCATTTGGTAGACAGGAAATCCCATGTATGATGCAAAGGCAAGAAATAACCTTATTGCCTCTATCCTTGCAACAGGAGCAAACACTTCATCATAATCCACTCCTTCTTCTTGGCGATATCCTTGTGCAACCAATCTTGCTTTATTTTTGATAACATTCCCTCTTTCATCTCTTTTGATTCTGAAAACCCATCTTGTACCAATGACTCTTTTGCCATCTGGTAAATCACATAATACCCAGACTTCTTGAAGCTTGAATTGTAGAAGCTCCTCTTGCATGGCTTCAACCCAACTTTCATCAGCTAAAGCTTGAGCTACCTTCTTGGGTTCTTCTTGAGATAGAAAGCAAGCAAACAGGCATGTTTGGTGATCCTTGTGATTCATCCTGTTTTGTTTGTAAACAAAGCTAAGTAAAGCAGTATGTTGCTTAGAAAGTCCTTTAACTTTGTTCCTTGTAACCACTCCTGAAGAGGGAGATCCAATAATGTTACTTTGAGGATGAGCTTTATGAATTCTCAATGTAGGAGTTGGTGGTACTGGAAGATCAGACTCCAAGTTAGTAAAATCAATGCCTTCATTGGAGAAAATACCTTCTGGATTAAGCTCATCATCAACTTCTTCTAATCCAGGAATGTTAGCATTAACTAAATCATCATTATCAATATTGGAATCATCAGCATTGTTCCAATTTGATTGCTCTAATACACTAGAAGTACTGCCAAAAGGATTAGCAGTACTTTGATCTAAAGTACTGTGGGCAGTATCTTGAAATTTACCCTGTTTCTTTGCAGTCTCATAAGCCTTCCTTTGTTCATCTTCATAGGATTGTGCTATAGTTTCTTGAAAAAGCATCCTATTAAGTTCATCTTGTATGGCTTGATCTTCATCAGATACTGTATGAGTTGGCTGAGCAGTACTTTGTTCCTCATCAGGAACTTCAGGTTCTTTGTCAGGAACATCTTCTGGTGTAACATTGACTCCATGAACAATGTACTGTGAATCATCTTCTTTGTAATTAGCCTGATTCTCTTCTCTAACAGGAACATAATTCATAGATGGTGTGAGCTTGAGATCAAGATCAAACATCCAATCAGGACCTTTACCTTTCTGAGTTTCCTTATTTTCCAAAAATTCAACATGAAGACAATCTTGTACCTTTTTGGTATTCCTGTTATAAACTCTAAATCCTTTGCTATTTGTACAATAGCCCAATAAATATCCTTCATCTGACTTACCATCAAATTTTCCCAGAGAATCAATGGTATTTAGAATAGTCAGAGAGCAGCCAAAAGGTTTTAGAAAATGAATGTTTGGTTTCTTTCCCATTAGTAACTCATAAGGTGTCTTCATCTGAGGCTTAGTTACTGAAACTCTATTCAACACATAGCAAGCAGTACTTATGGCTTCAGCCCAAAAGAGAATAGGTAATTGGGAATCTGCAAGCATTGTTCTAGCTGCTTCTATCAAAGTCCTGTTCTTTCTTTCTGCAACACCATTCTGCTGGGGTGTTCTAGCAATGCTAAACTCTCTCTTGATCCCTTTCTTGGCACTAAATTCATCCATATGTTTGTTCTTGAATTCTGTTCCATTGTCACATCTAATACCTCTTACTTTGAGTCTTAATTGATTTTCAAGGGCTACTATCAGGTCATGGATAGCATCAAAGGTTTCATCTTTGAATCCCAAGAAAAAGACCCAACTAAATCTGCTACAATCATCTGTCACTACCAAGCAGTACTTCTTCTTGTTTAAACTTTCTACTGAAACTGGTCCAAACAGATCCATGTGTAGCAACTCCAAAGGTTCTCTAATATCTCTTTCCCCAAGCTTCTTACATGAAGCTTTATGTTGTTTACCCTTCTTGCAAGCCAAACATGAATGATCAGTCTTGAATGTTTTGGAAGGTAAACCTTTAACTAAATTTCCTTTAACCAACTTGTTGATATTCTTAAAATTAACATGACCTAGTCTTCTGTGCCACAGATGTGCTTCTTCCAATGATGCCTTTGCTACTAAACATGTTGCTCTTCCAGCAGAATTGAGACTCTTTAAGTCTAAACTGTATACATCATTGGTTCTTGGTACTCTCAATGTCACCAAGTGATCATCAACAAATTTGAACTCAGGGGAGAGAATGAGACATTCTGTATCAGTGAACAGAATTGGGTACTTCTTGTCACAAATTTGAGATACTGACAATAGGTTGAACTTGAGCTCCTTCACATATCTAACATTCTCAAAATCAATACATCCAGCCTTGATTGTTCCTTTGCCAGTGATTCTTCCTCCATCAGGATCATTACCAAATGCAACTCTTCCTCCATAATATGCCTTAAAGTCTGACAGGATCTCCTTGTCCCCTGTCATGCTGCCAGAGTAACCACTATCAACAATAATATGATCTTTAAGCTCCTCCTCTGGGTTGCCCTGCACATTAAAGAAAAGGGTTAGTTTCTTTTAGGAACCCAAGCCATTACTGACTTGTGTTCCCCTTGTGGAGTGACATACTTGAATTCCTTCAGTATGTAATCTCCACTGGTTTTAAAGGCATGGTCAATGATTATTTGAGTTGGTCCCATGTCCTGTGTTGTAATATCAACAACACTCCCTGTTTCACCCTTATCTGATGAAAGTACTTCTTGTTCCCCATCAGTACTTTCTTTCTTAACCCAATTTCGTTTGACCTTAGGTTTCTCTGATCTAGGTACTCTGCTTGAGGTGTAAGACCTTTTATATGAATTGAATCTCTTAGGTCTTCTAGGTGAAAAAGTGTTAGCAGTACCATAAGTGGGTGAAAACTTATCAGTCCTTTGAGAAGGTACTTCTTGGGACTTATCAGAGTGTGAAGGTACTGGTGATTTGGAAAACATTCTTTTCTGGTGAGGGTACCTATAGTCTTTTGAGAAGTTACTATGGTTGACCCTATTTGAGTGATTCCAAACTGGTCTAGTCTCTCTTGGCTTATGGGTGGTAGATCTATTCTTTGGAAACTGACTTAAGTATTCTGAGTGTAAGTCACAGTGCTTAATCAAGTGATCAGGACTATAGCATATATAACATAGCTTTCTCTCCATATTCCCAAATCCTCTTCTATGATTAAAAGGTTTCCTGTAGTAAGCAGTATTTTGAAAAGTTTCTCTTGGAGGTACTGCTGAATGTCCAGCAGTACTTTGAAAAGTTTTTGGAGGTACTGCTTGTTTTTGAAAAGCTGTAGGAAACTTTTGATCATTACCCCTTGGAAAATCATTCTTAGGTTTCTCAGAAATAATTCTACTATTAAGCTTCTTCCTAAACTCTAGGTTGTCTACACCATAACGAGAAACATCTGTCCTAAGAGGTTGAAACTGACTAGTGGGTGGAGGAACTGAGTGGTACTCCTTATCTTTCTTAAACTCAGGAGGTGATTCACTAATTGGTTCCTCATTCCTAGATGTGTTTTCTTCTGAGCTTGTGAGATCATCATCACTAGGTGCAATCTCTTCCTTAGCACTAGGTGGGGTCTCTTCCTTATCACTAGGTGTGGTCTCATCTGAACTACTATCTTCACCATAACCTAGTCCAGCTCTGCTGTTTATGACTCTTTGTTTTTCAACAAATTGAACATGTGATAGACCAGCCTGTTTAATACTACCAAGTTTTTCTAACAAAGTATCTCTTTCCTTAGTAATCTTTTCTAATTCAGAAACCTTATATCCTAACTTCCATTCACTTAATTTCAATTGGTAATCTTGTTGCTCATATTTTTCTGCCCAAGCCATTTCATTATTTTCATGTGTTAATATTTTGGCTTCCAGTGATTCTAAAGTTAATTGATAACCAGCTACCTCAGACCTAGCTGTTCTACAATTATCTCTTTCAGTCACATATTCTTTAAGCAACTTTTGATAAACATCATTACACTTAGAGCATACCTCAGAGACATTGGATGAGCTTGGTGAAGTGGCTACCATAGCAATCTGAACTGGTTCATCTTCATCCTCCATGCTCCAGTCAAAGCTTCCAAGACCATCTCTTGATTCCAAAGCAGCATATCCAGGTTCCTCATCAAAAGTTGTGCCCCAATCAAACTCTTCCATTGCAACCATAGAATAGGTTACAGGTTCATCATCAAATTCAGCACTCCAGTCAATCTCTGCTAAATTTTCTTGAGCCACCAAAGCTTTTGGTTGTGATTCAGTAATAGGAACCTCCTTTCTTTCAACCTTGGGTTGTTCAATCATCCTGTTTGCCTGATATTTTTCAAACTTGCATTCCCTTGCAAAGTGTCCAAGCTTTTGACAATTGAAACATTCAATCTTGGATTTGTCAAAAGTTATACCTTGTTTAGCTTTGAAATCAATTCCCCTTCCTGTTTTGTTCATGAACTTCTTGATCCTAGCAGTGATCATAGCTACTTGCCATCTTATGTCAATCTCCTCTAAAGCATCTTCTTCAATCTGCAACAAGTCTTCTTGATAGGTAACAGGTAAAGTGGCTTGTTGTGCAAAGAAGGAACATACAATTTCATCAGAATTGGTGTTGTTTGTTGGTGATGGGTTGGGGGTAGTTGTGGTTGTGCAAACATGCTGTGAATCACCAACAGTACTTTGAGAAGGATAAGCAGTACTTTTAGTGGAAGTACTGCTTCTGTTTTCAGAAGACACAAAAGCTATGTTGTGAGTTTTCTGAGAACTGTGACCATTCATCTCTTGCTCGTACACTTTCAAATTGTTATAGAGATCATCAAAGTCCATAGACTCCAATCCAGGTTGTCCTCTAATCATAGTAGCAACCACATGCCAGACAGATGGCAAACTCCTTAAGAACTTCAAATTTTCATCTTCAACAGATACCTCTGCTCCATACAGTTCTAGCATACTAAGTAGATTTTGGAATCTGTCATAGGCAGCATCAAGACTTTCTCTTTCACCAACAGTAAAGGTTTCAAATTGTTGCTTCAATAAGTTTCTATGCATCTTCTTTGAAGCATCATTACCTCCAAATCATGTTTTGATCGCAGCCCATAATTGTTTTGCATCCTTAGCATCATGGAACTTCAGTAGGTGACCATCAAGAATAGCAGACAGCAGTATGTTGAGAGCCTTATCTTGATTTCTCTTTGTAGCTGCTGGCAAGGTTGGTTGAGGTGGTTTGGGTTGTCCTTCAACGTGTAAAGGTTCATCAAGAACAACATTACCATTGACAATTACATCCCATAGAGCATGGTCAGTAATAGCAAGGTACTGCCTCATCTTCATGCTCCAGAGATCATATTCTCCCTTCTTGATGATAGGAATTCTGAGTGAGGTGATGGATGGGATAGGTGCAGCTTCAGTCGTCATTGTTGAGGGTTTGTTGATAAATCGGTTTTAAGGGTTTCTTCTTAATCAGAGTCTCCACACAAGCTCTGATACCACTTGTTGGATCGATATACTCTGACCAAACTAACTTGTAGCTTGTCTACTGTTTAACAACTTTGAATGAATTCAAAACTATTAATAATGAAACACTGATATACTTTGCTAAGTATGCGGAATCTACTTCAACAAAGCTAAGAAGAATTAATAAACGACTTTGAATATTATTAAAACCTTGAACCTGCTTTCTTACACAGATTCACTAACAAACTCTAAACTCTAATACTTCTAATAATCGTATATCACTAATCGCATGAACTTGTCTCTCTAAAAACACGTATATCTAATGCCAACCTAGGGATCCTTTTATAGGCACAAGGAAAACCCTAGTCGGTTTACAAACTTGAATAACAAGTAATTCTAATTATAACTCTAATCTAATACGAACATTCTAGAATTACACATTAGTCCTTAAACTATTTGCATAGCAGTCCTTTAACGAGCAGCAGTACTTTGACTAATTAACAGTACTTTGACTTGAGTAGCAGTACTTTGATTTTCATAGCCCAACAATAACAATAACAAAGACAACAATCATGCACAGCGGAATAAGTAAAACATCTTTATTATTGAACAAGGTTTTTACTTTGTGATCTCTAATACTAACACTAATAATCATCTACAGCCCCAATTCTACTTGATCAAGGTAGAACATGTTACACGCCTTGTAACAGGGATCAAGGACTCGACCTTGAGGCTGAACTAACTAACTAACTAACTAAAACCCTAATCCTAGACGTTTATAACTTACGTCTAGGTTACACACACACATTTACTAATCGACTACATCTTGTAGTTGTACACGTCTAAAACTAATGACCCATGTCCTCTTTATATACTAGAGGGATTAGGGTTTACAAGGAGAATCATAATACAATAAGGAAAGTAAATATTCTTCTAAGAATCTTCTAAAATCTCCATCTTTTTGTAACTTTCCTTCTTGTCACTTTAAGCCCTTCATGTTTCATTCTTCTTGTTTTGTCTCATCAAATCTATAAGACCCAACACATTTGAGCAATTAAATGATTAAGGCTTGAGACTAGACATAGTAATAGGATTTGAGACGTTAATTAATCTAAATCGAACATGTGTGCATGATTGCAAGTAGTGACAACTATTGTTATCATTATATGTTTTTAACCATTAAACGTATCCCATTAAATCTCATTAATCAGTTGAATAGGCTTAATGCATAACTTGAGGTGGTTCTCGCGAAGACATTCGGACTAACTTTCCAATAGTTGTAGGTTTAGACAAGTCGACGGAGGATTCTTTTGTACATTAGAAATCACCATATAATATGATATTGTCTTTTATTTAATCAAATTTTTATCCAAAGTCTTGGGGGAATCGAATATAAGTGAATACATTTTCCATCAATTGTTTACAACTCAACTTTTGTCGCTTTTATTTGTTATTTACTTTTAAATCTCTTTTCAAGTAGCTTATACTTTATCTTATAAGCATCTCCCCCCTTTTAGTTTTTAATGTTAATTAGTTTAACTAGCATTCAAGATCTATAATTCGAATAATCATACCGTCTTGGGATACGACACTCGGTTCTTACCATTTCTATACTAGCATACGGCAGGTGCACTTGCCTACGTGTGTATTAGTTTAACATTCTGGTAAAATCTAGATATAAATTATATAACTTGAAAAATAACACATCACATATGAATACATTCATCGAAGGCTGGAAGATGAAGACAAGCATTTATTCAAGATGGATAAAACCGTTAGCGAAATCTACATCCCGTCACCCAGCACTCACAAACAAGGGAAAAGACTTCCAAATTTTCTTCTAACCGACAAGAAAAAGGCAACAAAGGCATACAAACAATATGATGAGGCATTTAAAGCCGGACGAGTCGGGTTTAGTCAATCTGAATAAGAGTCTTCTCAAGTTAAGACTCGAAGCAAGAAAGGTCGTAAAGCTGGCAGCACAGGCAGCACAACAATAAGGAAGAAACATGCACCGTCTTAGCTCAGAAAGAGAAATGTGCCTACAAAAGTTTCCAAGCCTGAGCCATCATCTAAGAAAGAATCAGAAGCTGAAGATGAATCTGGTTCAGAAACAGAATCAGATGAAGAAGTAGTTGTCTACAAAGAAGATGTAGCAACTAAAATAGCCAAGGAGAAGAGCTTAGAGACACTAAAGCTAGATGAAGAGAAGAGGAAAGAAAAGATGTACAAGGACATTGATAAAGAGCTTGGAGATGATGATGAAGATCAAGATGTCAACATTGAAAGTGCATTGGTAGACCCTCAACCTTATCCGGTTAATCAACCCGGAAAGGAAGGGGGTGCTAGCACAATCCCTCAACCTCTTCCAGTTAATCAACCCGGCGAGGATGTTGGTTCTTTAAAAGATGTCTCTTCTAATCCAGTTAATTAACCCAGTAAAAAAGGAGATAAAGAAATGACAGAGAAGGTGACCGAAGAAGAAGGTCAACACCAAGAGCAGGTTGATGATCTGTTCATGGATGATGAGGATGATCAAGATGATGACATGGAGTTAGTTACCGATGATGATGTAAAGAAAGCTGCAGAAGTGATGGAATTGGCCAAGAAAGCCAAAGAAGAAGAAGAAAAGAGATTGAAGGAGAAAGAGGATGAAGAATCAGCAAGGAAAGCAGAAGATGCAAAGCTGCTCAAAGAAACTGACGAATTCATCCAAGACAACCCTGAACATAACCTTCAATTCAAAACCTCTCCTCCAACTTCTCCAAAACATCAAGACAACATCGTCAACAAAGAAGCGTCGGTTATACCAGAATAATCTACTCATTCCTCACATCCACCAACACAAACAACATCAAAACAACAAGAAAATCAATCAAGAAACCCATAAACCCACTAGTCTCACAAGCATCAGCAAAGATCAAGCAAGCTGTAAAACAAGCTCGGCTGAAGAAAAAGGAAAAGCTTCAAGATCAACTGGAGACTCTCACCAGCATGGTAACGGGCTTGACAGAGCAAATGGATGAGTTACAAGAAACAAAACAGCAAGTTGATGAGTTCCTGACAAAAGATGTTCAAGATGACATGGATAAAACGATCAAATGATACACAGATGACTATCTTAAGAAGTATCTGCCCAAAATTGCATCAAATAAGGTCAAGGAATACCTTGAACCAATCATCGAACAACTTGTCAAAAATATCGTTTCCACTGTTCCACTCACTCTCCAAACTGTACCAACTAAGTGTAAGGAACTCACAATTGATGCACTCGAGCTTCAACTGTTTGATAAAATGTCTGCTAAGTTACATCTGACTCCTGAAAAAGCGGCAATCTATGATGCTATAATAGTATCACTTTAGAAAAAGTCATGCAAGGCCGATGCTGATACAGACAATAGACCAAGAGAAGACGAAGACCCTGACCCAAATTCACAAGCGAAGAAACAAAAGACCGATGGCGGTTCTTCCTCACGCAAAGAAACGGTCATACCTTCAACAACAACAGTGACAGACAACCAACCACCAAAACCACCAGGATCTGGGCCGACAACAACCAAACATCATGATCACTTTGAGTACACTCGAGACTAGGGGTGAGAATCGAGCCGAAACTGACCCGTTCCGGCCCGATACCGACCCATCCCGAAATTGACAACCTAGAAAACCCAAACTGAATCCCGACCGGAAATTACTCGATTTTACTCGGGACGGTTCGGTCGGAGTCGGTTTGTGTCGGTTTTCTCTGTGTTTTCTCGGTTAATCCCGAGTCCCGACATAGTGGAAAACCCAAACTGATTCCCGACCCGAGTTTAGGTCGGTTTGTGTCGGTCGGAGTCAGTTTCGGTCGGTTTGTGTCAGTTTTCAGTCGTCGGTCGGTTTTGCTCACCCTTACTCGAGACGATGACTTCAAACAAACACAAGATCAAATGAAGTCTCCATCTAAGTCAAAAGATAAAAGACCAAGAAAAGATAAGAAGCCAAAGGTTGTTGCATGGCTCGATGATGACACAACTGATGGTAACGAATGGTTTGAAAAACTCGTCAGTGCTCAACCTACTCTTTACGACGATGAGCTAGTTGATGGACGTATGCTAGAGTTCACACAAAAGCTCAAATGTGATCAACGCGTCAAAAAGCTCAACAAGAGAGAACTACGTAGGATAAAGAATGATGCTTTCAACCTTCTTAAAGATCGTTCTACGAGTGCAGCTGAATTGGAATATCATCTTAAAAACATTGCACGTGCAATGTCAAACGATATCAGCTGGCTCATCCTGAATTTAACGTAGATAGAACTTCAAAAAAGAATGGACCCTACTTCACTGACTGGTCCAAATTTCTACCAGTGGTTGGCACAGCCAATCATCCCGCTATCCCGTATCGCTTATTCTTCAAAAACGATCTCGAGCTTCTTCAACAATGTAACAAGTGTGAACAAAAGTATGCTACCTCTATGACTTTGATTCCGGCTGCAAGATACGAACAACCTCCCATCAAAGAAACGGCAACCCAACTTTTCATATCTATGGAAGTGTCGTACGATAAAGATGCTCAGCCAGGAATCTATCACTGGCCTCAAAACAGACAAACCTGGTATCGCAGCAAACTAGTAGTCATGTCACCGAAACCAGTAAAACCCTAAAAACTAAAAACGTGTAAAAAGACCAAAATGCCCCTACAACTTTGAAATTCAATTAAAGCTTATATAAGTGCCAAATAAATTACAAAACCTATGTAACTAAACCATATATGATATGAAATAATTATGAGACACCAAATAATATTTGTACAAGCCACCAAAAGTATTTGTAACACATTACAAGGTCATATGGACCAAAAACCCTTTTAAACTAATTTAATTATATATAAAATGCATTTAAATTAATTATAAATTAGGAAATAATCAATCAAAACAAATCATTTGATTTGGTCATAATATTGGCCGATTCTTAGGCTCCCTTCCCCCCCCCTATACTCGGTCATATCAATTATTTATTCATTCTTATCTTTTTCTTTCTCCCAAAGTAAACCGAGACTTCCTAAAACCCTAAAATAATTCGTCCATAGTCCATTCGATTTTCTGGAGTTGCAAGACCATTTTTCCCTTGTTGTTTACCATCTAAAGGAGGCTAGAAAAATACGTTTGAGTTCGCGTGGTGCTTGGTTCGATCGTGGTGATTTTTCTCTTATCGCTAGAACAATACGTAAGTTTATTCGCCCATAATTCATACGACTCTTCTTAAATTCGTTTCTTATTTTTCTCATGATCCTCACATCATATATGATCTGTGAAAAATGACTACAAGGTTGTGGGATCGTTCTTGTGGTCGTGGTGAATTTCTCCTTGTCGAGTTGCATATCCGAGTGACATAATTCGTTGCGCCTAATCTACACGTTCATTATTCGATCTGGTATTTTTCCTATGAATCTTACATCATATGAATCTCAAATAAAATGATATATACGAACCATGCAAGGACTACGAATTATTTGTGAAATTAACCTTTAAAACGTATGTAAAACGCTAATATATGGAATACGAATTCTCTTGGCATGAAACTCATTTTATTTAGACTCTATATAATTAGTATGATCTGTGTAAGTGATGGTTCGAATTATGGAAGCCCATATAACTCGTGGTTAATTATTGATGAATCGGATTGTAATTCAAAAAGAAATAAAATATGTATACGATTAGGGTTTTGTGAACTAGGGCTTGTTCTTGATCTAATAAAGGATGATTAATGACGATTTGATGATTGGTAAATGATTGGATACACTAGGGTTAGGGTTTTGTTAACTAAAAGGCTTATCGATTTGCAAATAAAAGGTTAAGGGTGTGTTTTGTAAACTTTAAAACTTGTGGGTTATTTTTAGAATATTATTTGAACTGGGTATAACTTGTACAAAATATAGGATGAAGGACCCATGTGTAATTTTTGTATTTAAAAGGGTTAAATTAATTAATTAAGTTATATGTAATTCGAATTATAAAAATAAATAAGTAGAGGGACTAAAAATGTAATTTCTGAAAATATAAGGTGTATTCGTGTATTAGAACATATTGTGGGTGTATTGTGTGATTTTGATTATTGAATGGCCTAATATGTAATTATTAATAATCAAGGATTAAAATGGTAATTTAAAGGTTTAATATGTAAATTAAATAATTAGAGGGACTTGATGTGTAAAATGTGGATAATTGAAGGAGGGATCGTACAACTTAATAAAATAAGGACTAATTGTGTAAAATTGATAAACTAAGGGTTTAATGTGTAAGTATTGATATTATAAGGTTTAAAGTGTAACTTAATAATATAAAGGGTGTAAATTGTAAATTGTGTAACCTAAAGGACTAATTATGTAATTCTGGATAACTTAAGTAAGAGAATGAATTAATTTAACTATGATACCTTCATCTTACTAAATATGGAAACTTACTTAATTTGGAAACCTGCTAAAAATAGAAGTTACTTAAAATGGAAAGGCAAGCTAAAATGAGTAATTCTCTTCTACTCCTCTAGGTGTGAAGAAGAAGGTTTTGATCCGCTTCTGTGTCTTCTATTTCTTATTCGTATGTGCATTTGTGACAAGGTACAGATATTCTGCCCTTTTAATAAGGTTCCTTCGGCCTCTTGTTTTCTTATTGAACCTATGATATGAACCTTTGGCAATTGAACCTTTGACATATGAACCTTTGATATGAACCTTTGGCATTTGAACCTTTGACATATGAACCTTTGATATGAACCTTGAGATTTGGACTATGACTATATGAACCTTTGCTTTGATATGAACCTTTGACCTTTAACCCTAGTTTGATACCCGAGCCAAAATATGTTCCCTAGCCATGAAGGTAACATGGCCGTGTCATTGATGCACCAATGGCATGACTAGTGTGTAGCCCTAGTGATTTGGTTACACCGTCCCCATTATGATATGATATGAGCTCACTATGATTTGTTTATGGCCAATATGATTTGTTTGGGGGGCGAATGGATGCATCCTAGATATGTTCTGATATGATATGATATGGTGACTGGGGCTGGGTGCAATCCACTCCTTTCACACCCCTGGGAGTTGATCACTCCAACTGGTACATGAGGACACCCCTCATATTATCGGCTTATTTGAGAGGTATCCTGTAACACCCCAACCCGGCAAGGGCAAAGGCGTCACAAGTACATGGTTTCATATTAGATACAAGCATTCAAGAATTAAAGTAGCAGAAGTCTTAATATAAAAATCCAAAGGAAAATAAGTCAACAAGACTAATGAAGTACGAAACAGAATCCAAAATGCCCAAACAATGGCATAACAGAAATAATATCCAAATGGTCACACTAGAATGACAAGGTCTAAACTTCACACAAGTTGCTCTCATCCCAAGCTAAAACCCAGCTCCTAGCTTAAATGTACCTGCCGCAGGAAAAGAAATGCGGCTGAGCTACGAGAGCTCAGTGAACAGATATATAACAGAAACAAAGCAATAATATAGAATAAAGAACAGGAAGAGAAAATACGAACCGGTCAGAGTCAAGGTACAAGTATAATGTAACAGTAATGAAAGATAAGTGATATCAAGGTCATGTAAATATGTCAAAGTTAAGGAAAGTAATACGGGTAAGTGTAAGGGTAACAGAAATCCACTACGAGCCCAGAAACAAATATCACATCAAGTCCAGTAATCAGGGTGTACGGAGGGGAGACCTCGGTACCAAGTACAGGGTGAGGGGTTACCTCTCAGGGTTGGAGTCATGAGCTCCCAGGGGTTGTGAAAGACGTGTATCGCACACACCATCAGTCACCAGAGATAACAAGTCATATATCATATACAGAAAACAGAACAAGTCTAGGATGCATCCATACGCCCCAGGTGGCCAGAGTCTACCAATACACACCATATAATCAAGTCAGGGACGGGATAGGACATCTCTCTCCTACCCTAGAGTCAAGTCATCGGTGCATCAATGACAAGGACATGAACACCTCATGCCTGGTGGGTGGCTCGTAATATCAAACTGTGGGTCAAGGTTAAGTATCAAGTATCAAGTGTCAGGTGTCAAGTATCAAGTGTCAGGTGTCAAGTATCAGATATCAAGTATTAAGTGTCAGGTGTCAAGTATCAAGTCAGAAGGTTCATATCAGAGGGTTCAATATCAGGAGGTTCAATATCAGAGGTTCAATATCAGGAGATCAATGTCAGGAGGTCAATATCAGGAGGTTCAAAGGTTCGTAATAAAGTTCACTTTAAAAGTTTACTATTAAAAGGCCATTTTATAGGTGTCAAAATAATCCTTAAGTACTGGTCTCCATAAAATGATTTTTAAACGGTTTTCATAAAGAAGGTCTTTTCAAAAGGTTTCTATAAAGATAGTCTTCAAAATAGTTTCTTGAAACATTTTCATAATTAATTAAAAAGATTTTCTCATCCAGTTATAATATCAAAATATCAAGGTTCAGGTCAAGGTTTATGGCAGGGTTCATATATAAGGTTCACGGCAGGGTTCAAAGCAAGGTGTGAAACAAAAGATCAAGGCAAGGTTCAACCACAGGTTCAAGAATAAGTACAACAGATCAAGGTTCACAAACAGGGGAAAACATAGCAATGGCATAGGGAAATCCTAATACGAATCAAGATCAACAACTCAAAAGAGAACGAAGGCACCTTACTGAAAAGGGCAGAATATCTGTACCTTATTCAAATGCAAGCAAGAACACAAGAGTAGCAAAGAGTAGCTGACAGGGATCAAAATCACTCCCTCCTCGAACCTAAAGGAGTAGAAGACAGAAATACGAAAGGGGTTTCAGTTATCTTCCCATTATAAGTGACTTTCTATTTTTAGCAGGTTTCTATTCTTAACAGGTTTCCAGAATTAGTAAGGTTCCATACTTAGCAAGATTCAAGTGATATAATTCAAGTTAAGTCATTAATGTAGGCTTATTATGGAAGTCATGTTCATTTTAACAAGTTACACAAGTTCAGGGTTAATTATGACAAGTTTCATAGTTCAGGGTTATAAATGCAAATTTGCCAAAGTTCAAGGTTTAAAATGAAAATATCACCATTAACTCATTCTAACTCTCAAGTTATCCAGAATTACACCTTTAGTCCTTTAGTTTTCATACTTTACATTTTATACCCTTGTACTTACATAAGTTACATTTTAAACCTTATAACTTTTATAATTACTCATCAAACCCTTAGTTTTCCAATTTTACACAATATACACTGATTTTAACATATTATACGAACACACCCTTAAGTATTTATAATTTACACATCAAGTCCCTCAAGTTATCAAAGTTACATATTAAGCCATTAAATTACCAAAATTACACATAACCCCCTGAATATAATTTATTACTCAATTCGACCCTAACTTTCCAGAAATTACATATTTAGTCCCTCTATTTTAATTTCTTTTCAATTCGCTATAATTATTACAAATAAATCATTATCTCGCCAAAATTACAAATAAGACCCTCATGTTATAATTTTTACATATTCTCCCAGGTCCATAAAATATTACAAAAATATCCCACAAGTTTTAATAATTACAAAACACCCCCTTAACTTATTATTTTCCAATCGGTAATTATAAAACATTACCAAAATCAAACCCTAGTAATCCCAATCATTATACAATAATTTTATCATCATTATGTCACCTTTATTTCCAGATTTCATCCATTAGAAACCCTAGATCGATCGGTTTAGAATTTTTCCCAATTCCTCCTTTTATTCTCAAAAACCTGATTATACAATAATTCCCAAAACTCACGATTTAAGCTTTAACAATTCAAAGGACTATTTTTATGATGTTATATGATGATTATAGAAGCCACAAAAATTAATAACCTGGTCCAGAAAAATCGCATACATGATTTATAGATTTAATTCGATTTTAGGGTTTCAAAACACATAATTTCCATACGATCAAAATATGATGCATGGCCTGAGTTTATCATTTTTCCCACGTTGTATATGATCATTATAAGCTTAGAAAAATACCAGATTGATTATAGAACGATCGGATGAACGATTTTGGATTTTTGACACACGGCTTAGAACAACTCGACACCAATAATTCACCACGACTTCAAACGCGACCAAACCACCTTGTAGACATTTTTCACAGAGTTTATATGATGTGAGGATCATGAGAAAAATATAAAACGAATTTTTGGGAGATCGAATGAATTATTATGGAGTTTACCTTCGGATTGAATTTTGCGAAAAGAATTAAGGCTAGCGATCAAACAAGGGCTTCCCACGACCTCAACCAAATTTTCTTAGCTTCCTTATAACATGTACAACACCAAAAAAATGTGCTATGAACTCCAGAAATTCGAATGAGCAAAAGAGAGGATTATTGTGTGTTTTTGTTTTTTGTCGGCAAAGGTAAATTAAGGTTTCTTTGGAATAGATTTAATATAATGGGTGTTAGCCGAGTAATAGGGGGGAAACAGCCAATAATCACGGAAATTAGTTTGGGATATGAGGTGGATTGATTTTCTTCATTAATGTATTTTTATTTCCTTATAAAACATAATTAAATTGATATTTATCCCATTCGGCTCCTCCAAGGGTATTTTGGTCATTTCACAACTTGTATAAATATTAATCGAAGTCGTCAAAATTATTTTGTATCATATCTTATTCGTTTCCAGAAGTTTGGGATCGATTCGGAACTTTAATTAAGCTTTAATTAAATTTTAAAGTTTTCAGGGGCATTTTGGTAATTTTGCATGTTTTAGATTTTCGGGTTTTACATATCCCGTCTATATGATTATGATATGCTATGATATGATATGTTTTGATATGGGCTCGTGGTGGATGACTGTCCTAACCTTTACTCTTGTACCTTATCGATTATCTCTTTCATTATGCTTCATTTGTTCGTTTCCGTTTATTTTATATATCTGTTCACTGGGCTTTTTAAGCTCAGCCGCGTTTCTTTTCCCGCGGCAGGTTTTAGTTGGAAGCTGGGTTAAGAGTGGAGTGCTTTGGGCTTAGATTGCTATCCTGGACTTAGTGATGACTTGAAGAGACATGCATTTTGGACTTAGTATTTTATTTTGTTCTCATTGTACCCTTGTAGTTTCAGTATTTCATTTGTAACCATTGAAATTCTATTGTATTATTTAAGTCGTATGTTATGCTTTCCTTTGATATGTCACCATTTGCGTGACACTTCTACCCTTGCCGGGTTAGGGTGTTACAATTATGGTATCAGAGACAGGTTTGCGACTTGTAGTACATCTACCCTTGGCCTGTGTAAGTTAGGACCCCTAAGTTTCCACTGTAGGCGCTCGTAGGATAACCTTTGCGAAGTTGCTTAAGTATCTTCCCATAGGAACATAAGTTATAACCGGTGAGGAATGGGTAGACTAGGACATCCATGTGAGTAGTATTTGCTTCCGCATCACTCTGAATCTTGCCTCTGCCTTTATGCCTTATAAGAATGTTTGTCTCAGAAGACAAGGAAGTCTTACCCTCCGTCATTTGAATGATAAACTTTGTTGCCAACCAAATTCCTTTGGAAGGATTTGATGTTGATTTTTGTCCAGTACGAAATTGTTAACCGAGCATGCTGATGCTAATACTGATATTCCATACATCTCAATTCTGACAGTTAAACGATGTTCGTATTACTATCGGTGCACACCCTACCATTCCTATGCTATAAGCTAAACAAGATTCCAATACCTTGAACTGTTCACTCTTCTATCCCACACTCTGATGAACCATGTACCTAAATTTGACCTGTGAACTATCCGTATGTTTTGACAACCACCTTCATTCTAAGAATCCGTTTACTTTGGATGCATTTGACTTTGAGGTCTTTTGATTATGGATTGGTAGTTTTTGTAAAGCTATCATGGACTACAATATTTGAAATGTGACCTTTAACAATCTGCTTCACCATATTTTGATATGATATTCTCAATCATTTGAATCTGTTAAGATTATTGTTGCTATGAAGCACATACTCCGATCTCTTTGATTTCCAATTTTCTCCTAACGCCTGTTAGTATCCACTCTTGGAAAGCTTCGGCATTTGAAATTTCTGTTGTACAATTTCTGGTGTTTCTGATGAACCTTTTTGAGATCCGTTTGGGAAGTAAAGTTTGCGTTGAACTAATCTGAAGAAGTTAAGAGATTGTAGGAACTGATGGAATACGAGTTTGTTCACTTCAGTAATCTCTTTGAATGCTCCTGTTTGTGTATGAAGAAGCAAGAGAGAAGTATGCGGCGGTGCACCGACTATTGTGAATTTAACCGTAATCATTATCCCATTTCCGCGTATCAATATTTGATTTGTTCTATTTTTGAAACTCCGTAGCGGACGACCTCATTTAGTTTGAAAGACTGAAGAAGCAACCACAAGAACATCTGAAAAGGAAGTTGATTAGTTGAAATTAAATGCCGCAAGGCATTTCAATTTTATTTGTGAAGAGAAAGATTTGTGATATGAAGTTTTTCCCTAAGAAGATTTCCTGAGCTGCTTTAGTACTCGTGTGACCCCTATGAGTTTTGAATAATGTCAATTGTATTGGCTAGAAGATTCATGTTTTCGCAAGTATTCGAACAATTGTCATAGTATGACAGTATGTTTGAGCTCAGAGACGAACGAGGAACTCGTTGACCATTTTTCGTATGAAGTGAGCCGACCCTCATTCTAGAAGAATAGTTTTGATTTGTGCTCAGAAATTGTAGCAGACAACACTACCAGGTATCCGATGACGACAGAGCTTCCACAGAAAGGACCAAGACTGAAGACCATTGTCAGAGTTAGAAACCTTGTAGAAGATTTGTAGAAGATGTTCGTGACAGGCGTTACCAAGAGAGAAGCATGTGAGGAGAAGATAGACTGAGATGGGACTCGACTATACCTCAGGCAGCACGTGGAGATTTTAGTTGGGCATCAAGACAACCAGACCGTAGAAGATGAGCTTTCAGCACATAACCAGGAAGTCGACAGTAGTTGAGTTGGTGAATTTTGAATCATGCTAGAAGACCTGTCAAAGACACGCAACCTTGTTTCTCTATTCATTTTAGTTGTACTAGGATGAATTGAGAGCAGAAGAAGACTCGCTAATGGAAGAATGCACGGCGATCACATCAGAGACCCACGTTACCACACCACATTGTCCAGAAGAGGTACCAAGGCTTGAGGAACCAGACTCGAGTTTATGATTTCCTTTCCACCCTGCGATTAAATGGATTAGACAAGAGACTGACTACATGGAATTTGAAAAGACTCGAGATCATGTAGTTGTTTGGATGAATTTTGAAGTAAACGTTTGGATGGGGAAGATTTGATTTTCGTAGAGGAGAAAGATATTGAAGACGTTATTCATTGTCCGTTAGACCACTTAAGTTTCCGTTACCTTTCGTTAAGATCTTTGAATGAGCCTTTTCCCTATTAGAAATTCCGTTCGGTGTTCGTTATGCATTTGTTGGACGATGGTTTGTTATGAGAACGATGGTGAATTTTGGAAGACCTGACGTTTTAACTACGAGTTTCATTTGGATGTTTACGTATTCCGTTACGCTATTTGTACGTTCAATTCTCCGATTTTGAATCCGTAGTGATGTTTCTTTTGGGCCAACCGTAGAAGGTAGGAAGACTGATAGGTGGTTAAGATAAGTAGTGTTATTCGCGACTTGAGGTAAAGTATGACCATCATGGAGACATATTTATATGATGCTGGTATTATGACGCCTGATCAACGTGATAATATTTACATCATATAACGTGCACTCATTGTGTTCATAGGATATCTCGAGGAGTACTCTGGAAACCTTAGAATTTTGGTAAGAGATGTGAGAATTGTTGCATCTGTAAGATTTAGGTTCGTTCCACCGGTACGCTTAATCTTTTCGCCGTTATATGAATTAATACGTTGGATTTCTCGATAAGCGGTTGCTGACCCTTGTCATTCCGATAAAAATCTTAAGTTCTGCTATAAGTTTCTGCCGTTTGATATCATCAACAATCTGTTTTTCTGTACGACCTCATCTGATTTGCCTAATCGAATTCTATGGACGGCATGTCCGTCAAAATCCTACGTATTTTTGTATCTCTTCTAAGAGAATACGATAATCATTTGTCATGTTTGAATATGATCCTTGCAATCTGAATTTCGTATGATATGTCATTTCTGGGAACTTAAGTTACTTTTGGATCGACAATGAAGAGTTATGAGAAACAAGTCTTTTACATTTCCGTTCGCTGTCCGTTGTGTCTTCTGTTTCGTTTCATTTCCGTTCATTGGGATTTTACATTTCCGTTCGTAAAGATTCTTTGGAAGAACCACCCAGAGCGGGAAGCTACCTCGGAAACCGAGGAATCAATACGAGCGAGTTATCCGCATTTTGTATTCTGATCTGGTATGTCTCTGTTTTGTTCCGATCCCTTCATCTCGGATTCTTTACAAATTTCGAGGACGAAATTTTTCTGTTAGAGGGGAAGAGTTGTAAAACCCTAAAAACTAAAACGTGTAAAAAGACCAAAATGCCCCTACAACTTTGAAATTCAATTAAAGCTTATATAAGTGCCAAATAAATTACAAAACCTATGTAACTAAACCATATATGATATGAAATAATTATGAGACACCAAATAATATTTGTACAAGCCACCAAAAGTATTTGTAACACATTACAAGGTCATATGGACCAAAAACCCTTTTAAACTAATTTAATTATATATAAAATGCATTTAAATTAATTATAAATTAGGAAATAATCAATCAAAACAAATCATTTGATTTGGTCATAATATTGGCCGATTCTTAGGCTCCCTTCCCCCCCCCTATACTCGGTCATATCAATTATTTATTCATTCTTATCTTTTTCTTTCTCCCAAAGCAAACCGAGACTTCCTAAAACCCTAAAATAATTCGTCCATAGTCCATTCGATTTTCTGGAGTTGCAAGACCATTTTTCCCTTGTTTTTTACCATCTAAAGGAGGCTAGAAAAATACGTTTGAGTTCGCGTGGTGCTTGGTTCGATCGTGGTGATTTTTCTCTTATCGCTAGAACAATACGTAAGTTTATTCGCCCATAATTCATACGACTCTTCTTAAATTCGTTTCTTATTTTTCTCATGATCCTCACATCATATATGATCTGTGAAAAATGACTACAAGGTTGTGGGATCGTTCTTGTGGTCGTGGTGAATTTCTCCTTGTCGAGTTGCATATCCGAGTGACATAATTCGTTGCGCCTAATCTACACGTTCATTATTCGATCTGGTATTTTTCCTATGAATCTTACATCATATGAATCTCAAATAAAATGATATATACGAACCATGCAAGGACTACGAATTATTTGTGAAATTAACCTTTAAAACGTATGTAAAACGCTAATATATGGAATACGAATTCTCTTGGCATGAAACTCATTTTATTTAGACTCTATATAATTAGTATGATTTGTGTAAGTGATGGTTCGAATTATGGAAGCCCATATAACTCGTGGTTAATTATTGATGAATCGGATTGTAATTCAAAAAGAAATAAAATATGTATACGATTAGGGTTTTGTGAACTAGGGCTTGTTCTTGATCTAATAAAGGATGATTAATGAAGATTTGATGATTGGTAAATGATTGGATACACTAGGGTTAGGGTTTTGTTAACTAAAAGGCTTATCGATTTGCAAATAAAAGGTTAAGGGTGTGTTTTGTAAACTTTAAAACTTGTGGGTTATTTTTAGAATATTATTTGAACTGGGTATAACTCGTACAAAATATAGGATGAAGGACCCATGTGTAATTTTTGTATTTAAAAGGGTTAAATTGATTAATTAAGTTATATGTAATTCGAATTATAAAAATAAATAAGTAGAGGGACTAAAAATGTAATTTCCGAAAATATAAGGTGTATTCGTGTATTAGAACATATTGTGGGTGTATTGTGTGATTTTGAGGATTTAATGGCCTAATATGTAATTATTAATAATCAATGATTAAAATGGTAATTTAAAGGTTTAATATGTAAATTAAATAATTAGAGGGACTTGATGTGTAAAATGTGGATAATTGAAGGAGGGATCGTACAACTTAATAAAATAAGGACTAATTGTGTAAAATTGATAAACTAAGGGTTTAATGTGTAAGTATTGATATTATAAGGTTTAAAGTGTAACTTAATAATATAAAGGGTGTAAATTTTAAATTGTGTAACCTAAAGGACTAATTATGTAATTCTGGATAACTTAAGTAAGAGAATGAATTAATTTAACTATGATACCTTCATCTTACTAAATATGGAAACTTACTTAATTTGGAAACCTGCTAAAAATAGAAGTTACTTAAAATGGAAAGGTAAGCTAAAATGAGCAATTCTCTTCTACTCCTCTAGGTGTGAAGAAGAAGGTTTTGATCCGCTTCTGTGTCTTCTATTTCTTATTCTTATGTGCATTCGTGACAAGGTACAGATATTCTGCCCTTTTAATAAGGTGCCTTCGGCCTCTTGTTTTCTTATTGAACCTATGATATGAACCTTTGGCATTTGAACCTTTGACATATGAACCTATGATATGAACCTTTGGCATTTGAACCTTTGACATATGAACCTTTGATATGAACCTTGAGATTTGGACTATGACTATATGAACCTTTGCTTTGATATGAACCTTTGACCTTTAACCCTAGTTTGATACCCGAGCCAAAATATGTTCCCTAGCCATGAAGGTAACATGGCCGTGTCTGTGATGCACCACTGGCATGACTAGTGTGTAGCCCTAGTGATTTGGTTACACCGTCCCCATTATGATATGATATGAGCTCACTATGATTTGTTTATGGCCAATATGATTTGTTTGGGGGGCGAATGGATGCATCCTAGATATGTTCTGATATGATATGCTTTGATATGATATGATATGGTGACTGGGGCTGGGTGCAATCCACTCCTTTCACACCCCTGGGAGCTGATCACTCCAACTGGTACATGAGGACACCCCTCATATTATCGGCTTATTTGAGAGGTATCCCCTCTATATGATTATGATATGCTATGATATGATATGTTTTGATATGGGCTCATGGTGGATGACTATCCTAACCTTTACTCTTGTACCTTATCGATTATCTCTTTTATTATGCTTCATTTGTTCGTTTCCGTTTATTATATATATCTGTTCACTGGGCTTTTTAAGCTCAGCCGCGTTTCTTTTCCCGCGGCAGGTTTTAGTTGGAAGCTGGTTTAAGAGTGGAGTGCTTTGGGCTTAGATTGCTATCCTGGACTTAGTGATGACTTGAAGAGACATGCATTTTGGACTTAGTATTTTATTTTGTTCTCATTGTACCCTTGTAGTTTCAGTATTTAGATTGTAACCTTTGAAATTTTGTTGTATTATTTAAGTCGTATGTTATGCTTGCCTTTGATATGTCACCATTTGCGTGACACTTCTACCCTTGCCGGGTTGGGGTGTTACATCATGTCACCGAAACCAGTAATGAGCGAGCTCAGGATTGTGCCCGTGATAAGCATTGAAGCCGAAAAAAAGTATGACTACACATTCTTGGACAAAATCTGGGTCAGGAGACAAGATGAGAAAGTGTACGCATACTCAGAAGCTGACTTCCCTGACTTACACCTGAATGACATTGAAGACATGTACCTCATCAAAGTTTAAGGGAAAATGCGACACTTCTCAACAGATCTATAGTATGCCTTCGTCATTTCACTTCTGGTTTATGTGCAAAGCATCATCATCCAAGAACGAGTCGAAGATTTGCAACTTGGATTTGAAAGCTATCAGACGAAGCTGAACTTAACCGAACCTCTCCTACATCTACCAGAACTAAATCAAGAATCCCAATATACCCTGAAGAAATACCCAACTTTTGGATTCGTCTACAAAAGTGATCAAACTATTAATTGCTTCATGGGGTATAAAGAAATTCACAAGTTCTGCGACAATACTCTCAAGAAGGTTCGAGATGGTTTGGACATTCGGTTGAAGGATCGGGAATTGTACAAGACAAAGAGGTGGACAACTTCTCAAATTTGAAAAATTCTTCTATTTATCAGGAAGATCGAAAGGAAGCTCATATTCAGAGATCAGATGCGGAGATTGGAAAGCTATGTTGGGGGAAGACCATCTTTCCTCATTCGGAACTTTCAACGACCAAATCCAATGGTTAATAGTTTGGTATAATTGATTATGATTTGCTTGTAATATATGGTTTATGTACACATAACAGTGCATAACCCGTACTTTGTAAAGAAAGGACCTTGGGGTACGCTTCAGTGCCTCAATCTTGATATAAGGAGCAAAAGCTTCTTACTTTTGAGTAGAATTAATCAAACTTTTAATATTTTTTTTCATAATTCTGCTCAAAAGAACAATTATTCTCTCTCACCTTTAAAACCTCGAAAAGTCAATTCACTTATTGAGGGGGAGTACTTTAAAAATATCTTTGTTCATAAACAAAAGTTCTTGTTAGATTCTCCCTGAAAATCTCAAAATGCATATTTTAATCAATTTTTCTTCAAAAACAACATCAATATGCTATTTTTGAGGGGTAGAAAATGAAAATGTAATTAAAATATGGTAACAAAAGTGAGGAATCTCATATGAGCTCAACTCAGAAATGACCAATGAATTGACGAAGCTTAACTGTCAGAAATCGAAAGGATTTGTATCTAGACAGGTAATAATTTCAAGCTGGTCTAACTAGTGATGTAAACGTGTCTCGAATAGGACTTGTCTAAGTAGAGTGTACCGTTTTGAGAGATATTCTTTGTATATGACCAGGACGGGTAATAATTTCAAGCTAGTCTAACTAGTGATGTAAGCGTATCTCGAATCGGTCATGTTCACTGAAAATTGATCAATTTAAAAGTGCGAACTCTACCCAACATGTGCAAATTTATCTTAAAAATGTATAAGCACATGTAAAGGGGAGTATTTCTGAATAATGCAAAACTCTCAAAGTGTTAACAAAATGCATTTTATATTCATAAACACTTTGAGAGATTTTCACAAATGATTTTATGGCAAGTGATCTACAATTAAACAACCTAGGATAATCATGGAGTTAAAAGGTGATTAAGGTTAGGTTTCATTTCCTATGATCCGCCAGAGTCGGAGGGAAAGAAAGGGGAAAGAAAGGGTTGAATAATTAAAAAGAAAAGTAAATGAAAGGGTGAAAATAAATAGCCCACCAAAAGATCAACCCAGGGCAGAAACCAGGTTCAACACACATGCTACTGGTTGTTGCTAAGGTAACACCGGTATTGAAGACAAGACTTCATGGGCCTAGTGACGCACTGCACTTAACCTCCTAGCCACACAAGTATCTCTTAAAAGATATTTGTTTCATTTCTCACGGAGAACCTTGCATAGTCTATCGACCTCTCACTTCGAGATGAGTCGGTATTGAAAAGGAGGCACTCTGCTCCATGCCTCCAACTACTAAAACTAAAACGCACTTAATCGAGTCTAGATCCATGAGTATCATTAAAAGATCTCTTAGGATACACGTTCCAAAAACATGCACTTGTGTTCGCCAAAAAGAACACAAGTTGCAAGCGTCTTTTATGAGATCTTCGGATCTTGCCACTTATATCATGATGGTGGTTTCCATGTTCCAAACGGTCTACAGTCATAGAGTGATACTTTGGTATACTTCAGTGGCTCACCTAAATTGTTGGTAGACTTCGGTATACCTTCGTAAGCCTTCTTGAGGGTATCTGATGAAGCGAAAAGTGTACCGCTTTTAAGGGGTCATTTAAGCCCTAAATCGTATTTATTTGATCAAATATCGCCCTAAATCGTTCCTTTTGTCATTTTAGGTACTTTTGAGGAGAAATCTGGAAAAGGAAGCATTTTGGACGTTTTTGGAGCATAAAAGCGAAGAAAACGACAAAGTCTCAAAATTGGCTGAAAATTACCTTTGACGGCGTCAGGATTATCCCCAGACGGCGTCATGGCTTGGCAAGAAAAAGGTGGATATGAAAATTACTCATGATAAGCCAGAGAAATTTGCATGGGAATTCTGACAGCGTCACCCTTTGGAGTGATCAAGGTCGTCACGGCTTAATTTAAAGAGGGACGGCGTCACGCCTAATTCTGACGGCGTCAAGCCTTGATAAGCCAGAACGGATTTTGGAGAGCTAAAGAGGGACGGCGTCAAGAAGGCCATCCGGGAACCCTAAAAGCGGCGAGGGTGACGGCGTCACACTCCATAACGTGACGCCGTCAGATCTGAAAGTCTATATATAGTTTTGCAATTTTTTGTCATTAGTGTGGAACTTATTGGGGAACTTTGTGTGTGAAAACCCTAAGACAATTTTAGCAGCTTTTTCAAGGCTTTTTGCCTTGAGATCTTCCATGTTACATTGAAGATAAGTTATCAATTAATCATTCAATATGTCTATGTGTTGTTTGATTCTATCTTGTTCTTGTCTTTTGTTTAACATGCTAGGCTAGATTTATCTTGTGTTTGCTTAGATCTAATGAAACCTAGCTATTGATTATTGGTTATTAGTGTGTTATTAGTTGTATTGGATGATTGTTCATCTATGTTAGGCTTAAGAAAACTGGCTAACTTCCTATTCGGTAACTTGCTTGAACGTCTTAAGAAACATGAACCAATGCGTACTAAAGGTTTTTATGGTTGTATTTAATGCACAAGCGAATTCTAGTGATCCCATGTTAGGAGCTTCCTAGCCGGCTCGACATAGGAGTGAAGTAGGAGCTTGTAGAGTTGGGGAAGTACATACGCCACCCCATGATTGGTATTAAGGAATACACCCGTCATCCACGCAACTAATACACACTAATCAACCGGTAAAAGATAGTTAGGGAGTAAGGAAATCTAAGTAAACACATTTCCCTCCACATAAGTTTCACCACATTTTCATTTTCTGTTATTTTATTTTATTTGCATTTGTAGTAACTTGGGTTAGTTGACTAGCAACTAATTCCGCCCACTCTTTCAAACCCGAGATTTTACTTGCTTTCCATAAAATTATAAAAACATAAAAAAGAATCTTTTCTCACCCTTAGACCTATTAGAGTAGTTTTTCATACCTAACGAACACTATTCCCTGTGGAGAACGATCAATCCCCCGTACTTACCACTACACTATACTACATCGGTCAGGTACACTGCCTGGTGGGGTTGTAAGCCTCTTGAGATCCCTCGAGAGGTAAAACCTGTTGTAAGGTTGCAAAACCACGCATCAGTATCCAATTTAGGAACAGCCCTTGCAAGGATTAGAGAGAGTTTCACAATATGCTGTTAATTCTCTCAAAGTCTGAACTTGTAAGTACTGGAAATCCTGCTAAGGAGATTCCTTTCACGAATCGAGTCCTGATGATGTGGGTCTATACTTGAATTCTATTCAAAGTATTGACAACTATCCTTAATAGGATTCGGACGGCTGATATGCCCGACCAAGGTGAATGGAATCAAGTCATTCATCAGAAAAACAATCATTCTGGTCTAATCTATAAGAAAAGTCCACCTTGACCGATTGGTACTTATTACTAACCTTTACCATGCAGGTACCGATGAATACACCTTGGAGGAAAGACCGTTACCATCATGATTCATCAACTCACATTCAAGATCCACATGCTCATACTAACAACATCACGAAAGATAAGTTCTCATCAAAGATCAAAGGAAAGCAAAAGTTCAGAACGATTTTGCATCAAAGTCAAAGAATATGCAAAGTAAAGAGACATAGATCAAAAGTAAAGAAAAGAGAACCGTGCAAGTATGAAGATTCAAAAGTCAAAAGAAGTATGAGCATGTTGGAAAGACGTAAAGATAACAGAATAAAAGATGTTGATGAAGGCAAGACGAAACCAACATAATATCACAAGAACAAGAACAAAGAACAAAGATTCAAGAACGTTACATACTAAGAAGATGTCAAGCAACCTTTGATGACCAAGTCTTAGGAGGAGATTGTTGGGAACACATTTTGTAATGAATTCTTGGTTATAAGTATAATGTAATAGATTGTTATGTAATTTACTAGGCTTATATGTTAATTCTTAAGTTAAGGCTTATGTAGTAAGCCCATGGGCCTTATAACATGTTCTAGATGATCCAAAAGGGCGTTGCCCTAGCTATCTTGTCCTATAAATACATTCTAAACTCTCTTTTGGAGAGTGTTGGTTATTCACTTATGCTAGCTACACTTCGTCTCTCTATTTCTCATATTTGATTAATCATACCAAATCTCTCTCTCTACTTTATCTTATAAGAATACTTGTGTTACATCAATATGGTGACCTAACATAAATAAGACCCGTGATGGTTGATATCAAAGCAAGTTTAGCAAGGATCACGAAAGTCAACCCCCGGGGGCTACCACACGAGGAGAACTTGACACACTTCATTTGCTGCTGATTGTGCTTTCTAAATGTATCATGATGGTTGAAATCAGAGCAAGTTTATAAGCTTCACAGTTTCGGCATACACAAAAGTCACAAATCCAAACATCCTCTTTTGTTGGTGTGGGATTTGAACATCTTGATAAATAAATAAAGAAAAAACAAGAAATAAGAAGATCAAACTAAATATGATGTTTATGGGGGATTGGATTGGATTGATGGTGGTGGTAGAATATTATTGGTGGATGCTGATTAGTGAGAAAGAAGGTGGGTAGAGTGGGGAAGAAATGAGAAGGTTGAGAGTGCAAATTTACCTATATTATCTTTTATTAAATACTATTTTTATCAATTACAGAAATGGGGGTATAAAGATGATTTTACCCTCATATGCAAACGACATGAATGATTTAATGGAAAAAGTTAACGGAAGTTAATGAGAGGGACTATAGGTGTTATTCTTTGCAAAGTTAAGGACTATCAATGCAATATGAAACTACCAGGCACGATAGATGCGATTTTGACATAACCGCAGGGACCATCCATGTAATTTACTATTTTGAATATATAGGCCCAAGGGATTAGGGGTGTTCATCGGTTTGGTTATCGGGTTGTTCGGTTATCCGGTTCGGTTTGTTTGACTAAATTTTTTTTTGGGTAAAACAGAAAATTGAATTGCAATTCGGTTCGGTTTTCGGGTTGACCCGAATAACTCGAATGACATCATTTATATATTTTTTTATTTAATTATATAAATTGTTAACAAAAAAAAATCAAGCTTAAAAGATGTTATAATTATAATAGGAAAGAATTTTAATCATTTTTTTGTATAAATATGTAAAAAGATATATATATGTTTATGTGTACTTATTTAAATTTGTGTGTTTATTTAAATGTGTATATTTATTTGCATGACTTTTTCATCCTATAGCCCACTTAGTTGACAAAACTATTCAAGGATACACAATGGGTAGTTGTTAGGAATTAAATGATGGAGATTGTTTGATAATTGTGGTGTTCATCAAATTTCTACTAAAGCAGGAGTAGAAGTTTACATGTTAGTGGAGAAGGATTATCCACTGAGAGCAGGAATATTACTTGTTATGCTAGCTGCCAAACTCAGATTGGATGAAGACTCATAAATGGCGAGGGAGTTAGTAAGGAAGATATATCAGAAGGCAGAAGAGTTAAAGTCTACAAGATAGTGTTTGGAAGAGTCCTCACAATCCTCATAAGGTACTCATTTAATTCAGAAAACTTGATGGTTTAGGGTAAATCACAAGTTTAGGGGAGGATTATTAGGAATTAAATGATTGAAGACTTGGTACTGCTGGAAATAACTAACAACAAAAATTGCTAGTGTATGCTCAAGCCTGCTGAAGAAAACTAATAGTACAAAGTGCCAAGTTAGTACTGCAAGTATGAATGAAGATACTGCTGGATGATACTGCTTTAGAAGACGTGTAGAAGATAAGTATGGAATAGATTGTATGTATATCACAATTAGTTAGAATTATAGAGGTAGATACTTATCTTGTAAAGGACTCCTTTTGTCTATAAAATGAGGTCCTAGGTTAGATGTTTAGATACACGTCAATACGTTTTTGTTAAGACTCAAGGTCTTGTAACCCTAGTGATATTGAGATCACTCGTATTATTTTATAATAATATTGAATCGTTTGGAGATATATTCTGTGTTCATTGTTCATACAAGCATTACTTTACTGTTACATCAATCCAACCTTCTAAGTATCATCAACTAGATTCTGCATACTTGGTGATATAAACCCAAAGTATCCTCAACACATTCTAAGTGTGTTTGATCCTCTCAAGTGGTATTAGAGCCAGGTTGATACTTTGATTTAGAAGAAAAGATAATGGACATGAAAACCACACAGACAAACATGGCTGCTAAGTTGCCTATACTGAAGCAAAACAATTTTGAGATATGGTGGCTACTTCCACGTGCAGGACTATGAACTCTGGGAGATCATTAAAGATGGAAACTCTTTTAAACCATTAACATCTGTAACCATAGTTGATGGTGAGGAAAATATTATTGTGAATACATCTCCAGTTACTGTAGAAGAGAAGCTGCAAAAGAAGAATGATGTCAAAGCTAAGAGCTTACTGATGATGACCATCCCCAATGATCAGCTCCTAAACTTCAGCAAATACAAGGATGCAAAATCCTTGTTTGAAGCAATCACTACTCGGTATGGTGGTAATGAAGCCACCAAGAAGACCCAAAAGACCTTACTGAAGCAGAACTTTGAAAATTTTAGTGCTACCAGTAATGAGTCTTTAGATCATATGTTTAATCAATTACAGAAGATTGTCAGCCAACTGGCTATGCTTGGAGTTGAAATCCCTCAGGAAGACCTAAACTCTAAGTTCTTAAGAAGTTTACCTGCTGAATAGGGGGCTATGCATGTGGTGGTCTGGAAGAATAAACCAGATATTGACACTATGAGTCTCAATGATCTATACAACAACTTTAAGATTGTTGAACAAGAATTGAAGAAATCTGGAGGTACAAGCTCAAGCTCAAGCTCTGGGAATATGGCTTTTGTGTCATCTCCTAGTACTACAAGTTCAGATGAGGTGAAAGTGGCTGCAGGAGTTAGAACTGCTAACCCTAGTGTTAGTACTGCTAGCCCTAGAGTTAGTACTGCTTGTATTCTCAGTGATACTACCTATTATGCATTCCTGACCAGCCAAAACAATGGGTCTATGCTGTCACATGAAGATCTGGAACAGATTGAAGATGAAGGACTTAATATGTATTATGCTACATGTCTTTGTAACTCTAATATCTATTATATAAAAAGATGGGGCGTTTAGGTTTTATAGAGATGTTAAAGATGTAACATCAGAAAAAGGTGTGTGTGTGTAACTAGGCGTCAAGTCCTCTAATGGACGCCTAGGGTTTCGTGTTTGGTTAAGCCTCGAGGATCTTTTATCCCTGTTAGAGAAGGTAACCATGCTACACTTGATCACGTAGCATTGGGGCTGTTTGTAAGTAGTTGTTAGAGATGATGACGAAGAACCTTGTTCAATAATAATGATGTTTTTGTTTATCTGCTGCGCATCATGTTTATTCATTATTATTGTTTATCCCTATTGCTCAAACGATCCAGGAAGTTGTTAATTATAACTTCACAATTGGTATCAGAGCCAAGGGGCTCGTGATCGTGGGATTAAACAAGGTTTTATTTGTCGAAGAACGAAGAAAACAAGAAAAATTCGTAACTGGTTTCTATTTTCGCAACTCACTGCAGGGTTATTTTCAAAGGATGATAACTCCTTCGTTAACCGTTGGATCGGGCCGAAATTTTTACTGGAGACTCTTCATATAACAAGGTACACTTTCACTAGAGGGATCTTCGATCTGAGCTTTAACTCGTCAGGCATTAATTTTTGAAAACTAGTGCAGAGGAGTTTATGATTTTCGAATTTTTTAGGGTTTCTTGATTCAACTTCATGAATTTGGTTCTATTCTAGTTCATTCATCATGGAAGTTGGTTATTAGTTGTTTATGTTATCATTATACATGAAAGAAACGCAAGTTTGAATGAAGTTTTAATCAGGTTTATGGATTCTGCTGTAATTGGTTTCTAGGATTTTTATGATCCTCGATTTATATCAATGTTTCTAACCCTAATCCATCTACTGTTGATTCTAAACAATATTCTTGATCAGTTTTGAACTGGTTGTTCTTCATTGATGGTTTAGACTCATGATCATGGCTGTTATGGTATATTTACATCTATGGTTTCTGATTGGCGGCGTGACTTGTGCAAAGCAAACTCTCCATACTGGCGACCATTGCTTTTTAATGATGTTATTGCATCTTCAACGCTGCTCAGCTGAAGTAATCATTGTTTAAGGTTAACCAAAAACCCTAAAATTCTACTGGTTTTTGCTAATCGATTAATGATCAGCTGTGACTTTCGTGATGTAAATTTACTGAAGCAGAACCCATCTTTACTGGAATGTCTGTCGTTGGAATTTCAGTGTATATCAAGTTGCTGATTTGGTACTGCTGCAAGCTATCTTTACATGTTGGTTCATACTTAAATGTTGGTGTGTTTTTCTTCTTTGTACTGCTATTTAGATTTTATATAAGTGCACAAGAGGGTTGATATGTAATAGCAGTTAGTACTGATGTTCATTTGTTTGTACTACCGCTTGGAACTTTAGTACTGCTTGAGAAAAAATTTAGTACTGCCATCGATATTTCGTCCTGTTTATGGTTCGAACTTTGTACTGCTCGCGACAAGATGGTACTGCTGGCTTCGATTTGTACTGTTCGATAGGTTTGTCCCATTGAAGTTATGGAAGTTTACTGGTCGACACACACCAAGAAAGAGTTTTGGTATTTCGTTTCTCCTGGTCATGTGTCATACGTAATATGCAAAATACATGCTATCATAGGTTGGGTCCATGCATGTTAATTGTGTATGCACATGGGACGGTGGTATTTATAATTTTCATAATCAATCATGGGACGGTGGAATTAAGCATTGCTTCTTCGATTGTAGTACTTGCATGTGAATCGACTTTTTCAGTGCTACTTATTGAACAATTATTGCCACTAGTTGAAACCTTTTATTGCTCGAAATTTGATGTTGGTTGTGGCACATAATTTGGAAGTCAAAAGCAGATTCATGGTTATGGTTTTTGGCTGAGTATGAAGCTATTGGATATTACACGCACAAGGGGAAGACACACACGCAAGAAGATGTTTGATTTTTGGATTTTGGTTTTTGATACTTAACAGATTTTAAAGGATTAATAGGTCGAATTTATTTTTTCTAATTGATTCGAAGAAGGTTATTTATTGTTTATTTGACGATGAAGTGGAATTTTTCGAGTTTGTGTTCTTATCATATCTTAAAGTGAGGTGTAACACTTTAAAGATAACTTGTTTAGGCGTTCAAGTGATGACTAAGAATTGACAAACACTTTAAGGAGTTACGTTATTGTGCTCAGTGTCTCATTGAAGATGAGTTTTATTGTCAAGAGATTGCGGTCTCCCTATACATCGGTTTGGGTATACGTTTAAAGTCATATTTAGTACAAGACATAAGACACAAGGTTAGGTTATTCTACTTCAGCATCAAATTGGTGATGGTTAGTTTTCTTCATCATTACATAAAGCTTACAGAATTGAAGATTCAACAAATGGTTAACATATGGGTTTCAGGGGAAGCTTAATGTTCAAATGATTAACCATTTATATGCTACATCGAGGTAAAGGTTTTCACAATTACTAGTTGGTATTCTTACTGATGGTTTAGGATTTTTCGGTCTTGAGTTCATTTATAAAAGTAAGCGTTTTGGTGTTTGTTCATGAAGGGCCATTCAAGACATTAGAAGACTAGATTGGAAGTATGATACTGGTGCGTGGTTATAAAGATCAAAGTTGCTTATTTTTGTCCCCTAATTGATGATGACAAAAAGGGGAAGAATATTTACATAGTAGATTGCAGCTTGAAGATCCTTGGTGATATAGCATGGATTAAGGGGAAGTCTATATCTTGCATATATATTAACTTCAGGGGAAGTTCGTGCTTGGTTTTCTTATTATCAACTAGGGGAAGATTGTTGGTGTGGAAAACTAGAACGGGGGTTGAAAAGTTTTACGTCTTTTTAATTTTATTATGAAAACTTTATTTACTTATAAAAACTTAGATTCGAATTTATGTGAACTCAACTCTTGAACAATATGAACAAATATAAATAAATCTAAATTAACAATGCAAATAAAGTAATGAAATGAAATGCAAGATAGAGATTAAAAGATCTAACCGAGAGACAAGAGATTTATAGTGGTTCGGCTACAAGGACACCTTCCTTGCCCTACTCCACTCCCCGAGCACCAAACTCGAGAGTTTTCTTCACTATGTCAACAAGCTCCCTTATGGCAGAGAAAACCTTACACAACTTTCGCTTACACCGGTTTAACGACACAAAGCTAGATGTCGAGTTCTAATCGTAGCTAGAACCAATCTCACAACTTAAATCACAACTACTTCACAACTTCTTCTTCACGACCTCTTCACGACTTCTTCACGACTTCTTCACAACTTCTTTACTACAACTACACACCTTCTTCACAACTTCTTCACGACTTCACACCTTCTTCACAATAGCTTCACACCTACTTCACTACCTAGCAATACTTGTATGTTCTTCTTCTTCTTCACACCTTCACTACTTACACCCCTTCACTTCTTCACAACTTGACTACTTACACACTAATCTAGCCTAATCAATTATGTTCACACCTATCTAACAAATATACACAACTTATACGCAAATGAATGAATGATTACACAAACAACTTAGATAGCAAGATGATACTAAGTTGTAATACTTCTTCTCTAGTGGTTGAAGGAGTATTCTTCTTTTGCACTTGGGTGGTAGAAGCTTGGATCACTTGGAAACCAATGCTTAAGAGAATATGATCAAAGGATTTTAGAAAGGATTTACAAGGATTAGAGGAGATTTAGAACAGAAGGTTTGGGGTGCAAAAGGTGAGGAAAAAGTCCAGAGAAAGTCCAGTATTTATAGGCAAATCTGGACAGCTGGAGGAGCGGGGCGGTCCCCTTAAATAGGTGGTCGGCCCCCTTAAAATTAAGGGGACCGCCTAGTAAAATTAAGGGGGCCGCCCATCTGACCGTTGCCCAGATTTGTCTTTTTGTGGGGAAGGTTTTTCTAGAACATTTTTACCATTTTTGGTTGAAAATTTGAATTCATAATTTTATAAAAGATTAAACATTTTTATTTAATACCAAAAATGATTTTCTAAAAGATATAAAATGTTTTGGGTCATTTTATAAAAAATCTAGTGATTAAGAAAATGTTCCTTTGATCATATAATGCATTAAGCATTTGTTCATTCATACCTTAAGTGATTAAGTTGTAGAAATGAATATTTCCAACTAAATACTTGTTTACTTAATAAGTTTATGTTTGATGAGTTTACGTTTTGTGATCATCAAAACATAGAGATATGAATAAGTATTGGTAATGTTTTTAGGCATTATTTATATCAACAATCTCCCCCTTTTTTATGATTACAAAACTTAAACTCACTAAATCCAAAATATTATTTTTGGACATGTATTTAGTGAGTTTATATTCACTTCTCCCCCTTTTTGTAGAATCAAAAAGGTTATGCCGACAAATTTCAGATACGAAATTTGTCGGGGCGAAAACTCCCCCTTGATGTGTGCTCCCCCTCGTTTGAGGGCACCAAGGAATCGAGATATGGAATACTTGCAAGAAAAATATTAGAAGCACAAGCATACATAGCAAAATATGGAATATAAAAACAACAATCATGGCAGACAACAATCATGGCAAACAAATATTAAGAACATATAGCAAGACATTAATTAGTATGCTAGAAACATATAACAAGAAAAAAAGGTCCTAAATTGCCAAAGAGAGCTTTCGGACTTGCTTGCGACACGAAAGCTTGGAAAATATGCATACAGTTATGCTTAGATGATTGATGGTAGAGTGTTTGGAATAGAATTGGTTGAGTGAGGGTAAGGATGTTAGATTAATAAAGGTATATTTTTGGAGGTGGAGAGTTTGGAGCGAAAAGCATGTGAACGGTATTTAGTTATTTGATGGTGAGGGAAATGGAGCGGATGGAGTGGATCTAACGATGTTATATCGGTTTAGAAAAGGAATAGGATGAGGACGAGTGAGTAGATATTTGATCCAAGAAATATCTTCACTCAAGTGGAGATGTTGGATGAGATCTAGTAAAAAGATACTCAATACAAGTGAAATGTTTATTTAAGGCAATGATTTGTGTTTGGAGAAGGACACAACAAGGACAATAGTTGATATAATTATCAACTTGATTCAAATTGTGAGGGTGAGGTGAGCAATTTGAGTAGGGTGAGGATGGAGGATGGAGGTTGGCCCTTGTTGTAAGGTGCATAGCAAGGAGATCACTACGGTCATGGATTTGGTTGGGAATGTGGATTTGGTCATTTGGTGGAAGTGAAAGAAATTGGGGTGTGTAGTTGGAAGTAAAGTTGGATGTTTGACCAATATGATGAGGGTTTTGAAGGGTTTCAATGAGGTTGGTTTAAGGTTGAGATGTGTAGTTTGGAACGAAGGTGGAGGTTGAGGTTATTTTGTGATGAAGGAGGACTAGAAGGGAGTTGATCCAATTGAGCAAGGTGTAAGGTAAGAAGAGCACAAAGCTCATGGGCTTCTTTAAGTTCTTCAATGAACTTCAAGTGTTTGGAAGAAGGTGATGATGGTGGAGTGTGGTTGTTATGATGGATGAATGAACACTAATGATGCAAAAGGGCTATTTATAGTGTAAGAATTGTGTGGTTTAGGAAGGTAAATTTTGGAGGGTGGTTTAGAAAGGTGATGATGGTTGAGTATGGTTGTTATCTGGGATGGATGTTTGAACATGTAACGTAGGAGTAACATGTGAGTTGGTAGGAGGTGGTGGTGATACTCTTGGTGGTGGAGACATTTGTGAGCTTGGGTAATTATGAGTGGATGAGGATGGAGATATGGAAGAAGGGGATATTCTAAGAGTGGTGAGTGTTTTGGATGGTACATTGGTAGGTTGAATAAGATGTGAGGTGTTGTGAATGAGATTGGAATAATTGTTTAGGGATTGATCATGCTCTTCATAAGAATCATATGGAAGAGATGAATAGGTATTTTTTGGAGTAAAGATGGGTGATTGGTTATTATGATGAGGTTTATGAAAGGGTTCATTGGAATGAGCTTGAGGATTGGGAGTATAGTTGGGAACAAATGTGGGTGGAGGTGTCGGTTGTTTAGCCACATCATTTGTTGAGATGGACTCGTTTCGGGGGTTTGGTTTTCTTCGGGTTTTTCGGTCATCCTTGCTAACCTTGAGGTTTTTAGCTTTGGTTTGATGGGAGATGGCGTGATGAGATGATGGAAGGTTATGAGGAATGGGAGTGTTTATAGTGTAAGATTGATGGGATTAAGGAATGGATAATTTGTTGGATGGATTGGAAGTGAATTTTGGGAAGTGTAGGATGAAATGGGCTAAAAATTAGAAAAGAAGACAACACCTTCGACCATCAAATGGCCGGTCCCCTTAAATAAGGGGTCGGTCCCCTTAAACATTAAGGGGGCCGCCTTATGATTTAAGGGGGCCGCCCATCTGGTGGTTTCCAGATTACTGGAAATGGGTTTTTGGCAGAAAATTGTAGAAAGGGTTGTGTTTTTGGGTTTAGTTTCAAGCAAGTCCAACTCTTTGAGGCAATTAAGCATGTAATAGATATCTATGCAAAACATGTTAATTAAAGAGTTTAAGGAAACAAGTAATTTCATCTAGTATGTAAACATACTCATCAAGCAAGTAATATATATGGACTAGGAAACAATAAACTACACCAAGTATTTTCTAAATTATAACTAAGTGGGAAGATTAATGAACTATTAGATGGATTCTAATGTGTGCCTATGTGCAATAAATGGGAACTTAAGATAGCATGGACTTCTAGACTTGTTACAAACAAAATCTTAATAGACAAACCATGGTCCGCTTGATTTGACTTAGTTCACTTATAAATGTCATGTACATAAATATAGATGACAAATATGAGATCACCATGCATGATTTAAAGAAGTGTTTTTAGCATTATTCAACAATGTTTGAAAGTGGGTTTTTATGTAGATGTGAAAGTTATTTGAATAAAATAGATTGGGTTTTATTTCAAAAATGTGTTTATGAAAATGGGTAAAAAGAAATTCCCAATCTTTGACTTTGATCAAAATAGAATTATGGACATAGATAAAGAAGTAAAATGGGATAGTAAAACATGTTAATAGAAAAGTGAAATAGTCATTTAAAAAATTATTTTTCCAAAATGTGAAGTTTTTGTATATTTTTAAAGATACTAGATTTTTAACAACAAATACCATTAATCCTAGATTTTAAAAATGGATGTTAAAGATATCATGCTCAAGGGAATTGGTTAAGGCTATTGTCACATGCTACCCTTTTCTACATATCCTATGGTCATAAGGAAGTGATGACGAAATTCTATATGTTTGACGCGAGAGTGTTGAATGGGATATAACCTAACATCTATAGCTCCTTTGTTGTCGCACACTTATCTAACTTGATGCCATATTCTATGAGAGCTTGTTTCATCCATAGTTTTCTAACGTGAGAAATCTAATCTTACTTCTATGTTAATGATTAATCCACTTAACTCATTTCACTTCATCACCATGAGTTTTCAAATAGTGGACATAGAAGATTTCCATTTTAAATTTGAGAAGGCTAAATGAGTTCGACAATGAAAACTTCATTTAATACTTAGGGGGCTAACTAAAGGGTTTCTAGTTTATTAAATCATAAAACGGATATAACTAAAGGTGTGAATGCAATGCAACCTATCAAACTAAGCATATCCTAAGGCAATGATTAATAAGACTATATGTATGAAGTAACTACTCATGAAATTTAAAGAGAGAATGTACCTTATGTCCAGCTTTTCTTCAAATACTTCAAGGTGATATATTGACTTATAGAAGCCAATCATAGATGAGTTTCCGAATTATTCAATGAGTGACGATTTAGCCACTTGGTCCCCATTGTCTCATTTGTCCAAAATTGTTTGAACCAAACATGGTTTGCATTTGCATGTATGGTGAAAGTATTCTCCAAGGGTTGAAACTTGGTTGAAGTGAATAATTCCACATTGGGTGATTATTATTATTAGGAAAGTTTTGTCTACCTTGATTTCTTCTAGATTGAGGGGTTTTAGACCGAGGATGAGGATTATTTGGTCTATTTGGAGGTGGAGTTTTAAATCTTAATTTCGGTTTAGAAAATCCGGTTTTGGCTTTTAATGATGGTTTATAAAAACTTTTTACTTCCTCATCACTCGTAATAGATATTTTTCTATCTTTTATAAGTATATACTTAGGTTTTGACTCTGATGGTTTTTGTTTACTAGATTGACATTCGAACTTTACATTTTTATTTTCACTAGTTGAAACATTATTTGAGTTGAATCCTAGACCGGTTTTATCTCCCGAAGTTCCTTGACCACTTATTATTTTCTTAAGTGAGTTACTACTATTTTTAAACTTGTCAAGTTTGGAAATTTCATCTTTAAGTTTTTCGTTTTCATTTTTGACCTCTAGACATGTTTTACATTCTATAAAAATTCTTTTCCTTTTTCTAAATGTTGTAGTTTAATTTTTAATTCGAGTACTTCATTTTCTAATCGATTATTAATATGTTTTAGTGATTTATTTTTAGCCATGACTTTTTGACCTAATTTGCATAACCTATTATATTCATTATCTAGGTCTTTTTCGACTAATGATTGATTTTTGTCACTAAAGTATTTGGTTTCGGAAAGTACCTCATTTGATGTCTTTGCCATAAGACATTTTTCGTCGTTTGCTTTGTCCGCTTCGTCTTTGTCGCTATCACTCCATGCTCCACTAACAAAGGCGTTTTGGTAATCATAACCCGGTGGCTTTGGACATTCGCCAATGAGATGGTTTGGGCTTCCACATCTAAAGCACTTTCTTTTCCCGTAGTTATCATTCCTATTTCTTTGAAGCGGTCTTCTTTCATCTCGTGGTTGTCTTGTGAATCTTCCTCGTCTCTTTAGAAATTTCTTGAACTCTCTTACGGCCATAGCATATTCTTTGTTATCACTCTCGGAGGTTGAGCTATCCTCTTCACTAGATTCCTTCCTAGCTTTCAATGCAATTGACTTGCTTTCCTCTCTTTTTCCTTTGACCATCTCGGAGTCTTTCTTTATAATTGCTTCGTAGACTTTCAAGTTGCTGATCAACTCGTCAAGTTGAAGAGTTGACAAGTTCTTCGATTCTTCAATCGCCGTAACTTTAGCCCGCCATTTTGGATGAAGAGCCCTAAGAAATTTCCTAACAAAATTCTTACTAGAAAAATTCTCATCAAGTGCTTTTAAACTTGTGATGATAGTGTTAAACCTAGCAAAAGCATTATCTATTGATTCCTCTTCTGGAATCGTAAATTGTTCATATTGTTGAACAAGAAGATCTATTTTATTATCTTTGACTTGACTATTACCTTGGTGAGTTATTAGTAAGGAGTTCCAAATTTCTTTTGCGGTTTCACACATAAAGATCCTTTCGTATTCTTTAAGTGGTAACGCATTATAAATAACCATTTTTGCCTCATTATTTTTAACTAGTTTCCTTTTCAAATCATCATTTTGTTTTTCAAAAGGTGCCATTTCATCACTTTTAGTTAAAGGATTATTTTGAATAGGGGGAAAATCACCATAGGTAATAACATGCCAAAGATCAAGATCTTTTGATTTCACATAAGTTTCGAATCTATTTTTCCAATAAAGAAAACCATCACTTTCAAATAGCGGTGGTCTTTGCATAGATTGCCCTTCTAAATATTTTTCCGATTCCATAGATCGATTCAAGTTTTAAAATACAATATATTTTAAAAATCTTGTTTGACGTGGCTCTTGATACCAATTGTGGAAAACTAGAAGGGGGGATTGAATAGTTTTACGTCTTTTTAATTTTATTATGAAAACTTTATTTACTTATAAAAACTTAGATTCGAATTTATGTGAACTCAACTCTTGAACAATATAAACAAATATAAATAAATCTAAATTAACAATGCAAATAAAGTAATGAAATGAAATGCAAGATAGAGATGGAAAGATCTAACGGAGAGACAAGAGATTTATAATGGTTCGGCTACAAGGACACCTTCCTTACCCTACTCCACTCCCCGAGCACCAAACTCGAGAATTTTCTTCACTATGTCAACAAGCTCCCTTATGGCGGAGAAAACCTTACACAACTTTCGCTTACACCGGTTTAACGACACAAAGCTAGATGTCGAGTTCTAATCGTAGCTAGAACCAATCTCACAACTTAAATCACAACTACTTCACAACTTCTTCTTCACGACCTCTTCACGACTTCTTCACAACTTCTTTACTACAACTACACACCTTCTTCACAACTTCTTCACGACTTCACACCTTCTTCACAATAGCTTCACACCTACTTCACTACCTAGCAATACTTGTATGTTCTTCTTCTTCTTCACACCTTCACTACTTACACCCCTTCACTTCTTCACAACTTGACTACTTACACACTAATCTAGCCTAATCAATTATGTTCACACCTATCTAACAAATATACACAACTTATACACAAATGAATGAATGATTACACAAACAACTTAGATAGCAAGATGATACTAAGTTGTAATACTTCTTCTCTAGTGGTTGAAGGAGTATTCTTCTTTTGCACTTGGGTGGTAGAAGCTTGGATCACTTAGAAACCAATGCTTAAGAGAATATGATCAAAGGATTTTAGAAAGGATTTACAAGGATTAGAGGAGATTTAGAACAGAAGGTTTGGGGTGCAAAAGGTGAGGAAAAAGTCCAGAGAAAGTCCAGTATTTATAGGCAAATCTGGACAGCTGGAGGAGCGGGGCGGTCCCCTTAAATAGGTGGCCGGCCCCCTTAAAATTAAGGGGACCGCCTAGTAAAATTAAGGGGGCCGCCCATCTGACCGTTGCCCAGATTTGTCTTTTTGTGGGGAAGGTTTTTCTGGAACATTTTTACCATTTTTGGTTGAAAATTTGAATTCATAATTTTATAAAAGATTAAACATTTTTATTTAATACCAAAAATGATTTTCTAATAGATATAAAATGTTTTGGGTCATTTTATAAAAAATCTAGTGATTAAGAAAATGTTCCTTTGATCATATAATGCATTAAGCATTTGTTCATTCATACCTTAAGTGATTAAGTTGTAGAAATGAATATTTCCAACTAAATACTTGTTTACTTAATAAGTTTATGTTTGATGAGTTTACATTTTGTGATCATCAAAACATAGAGATATGAATAAGTATTGATAACGTTTTTAGGCATTATTTATATAAACAGTTGAGAATTAAATTTGAGTTGATAATAGACAAAACATGAAAGATGAAGGAGACTTATGAAGACAAAGATGAAGAGATACTTAATATGTATTATGTATTATGTTAAATATCTTTGACAGAACATGAAAGTTGATAATAGACAAAACATACTTAATATGTATTATGTTAAATATCTTTGTAACCCTAATCTCTATTATATAAAGAGATGGGGCATTTAGGTTTTATACAGATATTAAAGATGTAACATCAGGAAAAGGTGTGTGTGTAACTAGGCGTCAAGTCCTCTAATGGATGCCTAGGGTTTCGTGTTTGGTTAAGCCTCAAGGATCTTTGATCCCTGTTAGAGTAGGTAACCGTACTACACTTGATCATGTAGCATTGGGGCTGTTTGTAAGTAATTGTTAGAGATGAGGACGAATAACCTTGTTCAATATTAATGATGTTTTTGTTTATCCGTTGCGCATCATGTTTATTCATTATTATTGTTAATCCCTATTGCTCAAACGATCAAGGAAGTTGTTAATTATAACTTCACAGTAGCATTGTAGCAGCTGGGCTTAAGAAAACTTTCCAGACCCGATATCGAGACATTAAATTTAAGTTAAAGAATAGGTGGTTTACTGCAAAGCGGGCGGAGCAATTAAGGCGGGAAAAGCCGGATGACTGGAAGCATGGCGATGCTGCATGGCAGACACTGGCCGACTACTGGGTCGATCTTGCTCAGCAGAAATGTAAAACCCTGAATTTGGAATTTCTAACTTTGCGTCTAATTTAAACTTTAACCTAAGTTTTGATATAATTTATTTGACCCCTAAACTATATGATATGTAATATAATAAAATTAATTAAAACTTACCTAAGTACTATGCCTAAATAAATATTTGTTACATAAATTAAACTTTCCTAAAATTCCCTAGTCCATCACACGTTTTGGTAGTGTAGTCAAATTAAAACTGATTAGCTACAATTTATAAAAAATTGACTGCGAAATGATGGTTTTATCTCGTTTATCAATTTAGCAAAACCCTTTATTTTATGCTGAAAAATTAATAGATGACTATGACATGGTGAATTATTGATGAGTCATAACTCTGTATAGCATTTGACAATGAGGAAAAAAATCATGGAGTTTTAACATATTACGTAAAATCTAAATTACTCCTGTGTATATTAGTGGACGATCAATCTCAATGTTAATAATAGTGGGTCACGGAGAATTAATTTGTAATGTTGAGGCATATATTTATGAGATATGAATCCCACAAAACTAGCCTAAAATCACGCCTCTTAAAACACAATCAATTTGTAACTTGCCTAAATTGTGAGAACCCATTCCATATGCTTGAGATTAAAATGCCTCACACACACATTCATCTCTCCCTTGCTTTTCATACGCCTACCCACACTTACCCATTTTTTTTCGAAAAACAAGAACACACAACAACAAGAATTATCAACAATCCGATCCTTGTTATTAGAGACGACCAGAAGCTGTTCGAAGCAAGGAAGGTTTTCGTTTGTGGCGTATATTGATTTCGAAGGGTTGTTGGGTTTGAATACGTATCTCGTTCTCGTTTCCTCTCGTTTAATCTGACCTCAAGGTATCTTCACAAAACTATTTTGATGTTCTTTTGCCTCGTACGTATATGTTTATACCACGTGTTTGTCTCGTTTCATAAAAGAGTATACGAATTCTAAACCAAAACCATGTCACGTATAGTATGCTTACGACCCATGTTTATATGTCAATCACAAATATGTTATCTCGTTTAAGGGCATACGAAGCTTTGATATGTTTGTCCCTTGTTTCGTTATTTAGAAGAATATTATGAAGGAATGATAAAGACTTGATCACGTAAACTCATTTCGTTTCGTTATTAGTAAAGATTAAAGGTCACACTGATAATATGTAATTGTTAATTATCTATGTTCGTTAATAGAAGAGTAATACAAGAATGGATGAAATTATGTCACGTAAACACTTTAACATATGTGCATGAGAATATGATTATTTTGCTTTGTTAAATGAAAAAGGATCACACGTGAAGGATTTGATGCCACGTTATTGTGCCATGCATGTCGAGTTATAAAATATGAGTGAGTCGTGGATTTTTTGACTTGATGTGTCACGTGTTTAATAAAGCTTTGTCGACCTTGGACAACTTAACAAAATGCACCCTAAAAATGGTCATTAATGGCATTTATTATGTTTTAAAAACCCTAAACCTAACTAATACGAATTTGGAAACCCTAATTTGGTTAATTATGGAAACTTACTAATTATGAAAACTTACTATTTACAGAAACTTACTGATAGAACTTATGCACACACCATCTATAAGTTCTTGGACCGTTTTGGATTCTAGGTTGTTTAGACCTTGATCTAGGATAAACAATAAGCACAATGATAATAATAAGCACAGCAGAATAACATAAAGAATATTATTATTATCAATAAGGTTCTTCGTCATCATCTCTAACAACTACTATAACAAACACATAAACCCAATTCTACGTGATCAAGTGTAGAACGTGTTAATTACACTAACAAGGAATCATAAGATCCTTAAGGTTAAACAAAACTAACAACCAGGCATTTTCTACCCAAAACCCACGCCTGGTTTTCCCATACACACACACTTTTGGTGTTTTACATCTTGACACACACACTAATAATCGATCCCTGTATCTCTTTATATACTAGTGATACTAGGGTTACACAAAGAGATAACTGTTAACAATACAGAATATTTAGTAAATCTTAACATATAATAAATATCTTCTGTATCTTCATATCTTTGTAGTTTTCCTCTTTGTCACAAATAGTCCCTCATGTTTAACATGTTTTGTCTTTATCAACTCAACTATTGGACCCAACAATCTTTCCCTAGTTGATAATGACAAAACCAATAAGCATGAACTTCCCCTGAAGTTAATATGTCATGAAACATGCGACTTCCCCTTAATCCATGCATATCATCAAGGATCTTCAAGCTGCAATCTTCAAAATATTCTTCCCCATTTTGTCATCATCAAATAGGGAACAAAAAGTATGCAACCTTGATTTTCATAACCATGAGCCAGTACCATACATCCAACTTAGTCTTCCAATGTCTTGAATTGCCCTCCATGAATGAACACCAAAACGCTTTTTTTTAAATGAACCAAAGACAGAAAAATTCCAAATCTTCAGTAAAAATACCAACGAGCAGCTATATAAACCTTCACCTTGATGTAGCATATAAATGGTTAATCATTTTAACACTTAAGCTTCCCCTGAAACCCATATGTTAACCATTCGAATCTCCAATTCTGTAGGTTGTATGTATTGATGATGAAAACTAACCATTACCAATTCGATGCTGAAGTAGAATAAGCCAACCTTGTGTCCTATGACCGGATCTAAACACACAGCTTGTGTTGAAGATACTTTGAGTTAATGTTAACTGGCACGCGGAATTTACTAGCTTATACTTAGAAGATATGGTTTGAATGATGTGTATGTGATTGTAGGAATGTAACAGTGTAAGTACCAACACAATGTTTAACCAAACAAATAGCTTCAATATATTACGAGTGATCTATAATATCACTAGGGTTCTACAACCTTGAAGCTTGCACATACGACTTAAGGATATCTTACAAAACCCTAACTAAGGATCTCTTTTTATAGACCAAGAAGTCCTGTACAAGTAAAACTATTATACGCATCAATCTAACTTAATAAGATATACATTACATCTTTTCTATGTATATCTTTACGCGTCTTTCATCTTCTGTCCTCAGCTTATAATCAGTACTAACTTCTTGAGGTAGCAGTACTAATTGACTTAGTACTGTTAGTACATTCTTCATCAGTTGTAACTTTATGCTTGACAGTACTAACTTCATACCGGCAGTACTAACCGTTAGTTTAATTCCCAACAATCCTCCCCTAAACTTATGATTTCTGTGCAAATCACTAAGTTTTTCGAATTAAACTCCAATGGTGATAATGGGGGGAATTCTTTCAAAAAATTATCTTCAATCTTGAATACTTATCTTCAATCTTGAATCACTTCAGCATTCTTTTCACTTTAAAATTTTGAAGAAACCATAACAGTAAGCACTCCAGTATTAATTTCATCATTCATTGATTCTGAACTGATATATCCTCCCCTGAACCACATAATTATCTTGACAGCAAAATTTCCTCCCCAGTTTGGAAGAATTCACCACCACTTGAATTAGAACAGCCTCCAATATGACAATTTGCACAAGTTTCCATCAATTCATTGTAATTTCAAACTACTCTCATCACTTCCAGATGTGTAACCTTCTGAGAGAGGTGAATCATAGAGCATAAACTCAGTTTTAAACCAAGTTTGAATGAGCAGTACAAACTAGTTGGAACTAGCAGTACAAACTGTTTAGCAAAAATTTTCAGAGATCAGGATGTGGACTTGAAAACATTTTTGCCCACTTATAGTTTTTAGCAAACTATCAGCTATCAACGGATTTGAGGTGTCTTTACCAATAGCCGTTTGCTTTGGACTAGCCAACTCTTCACAGTGAGATATGGTGAGTTGATAACCATATAGTTTTTGGTAAACTATCAACCATAAACGGATTTGATTAGTCTTTACCAGAAACCGTTTGATCTGGACTAGTTGGTTCTTATGTGGATTAGACATGGTGAACCAATTACCATTTGTTGTGTGACAAGATCTCACACTTGATATTCCAAATCACCATACTTTCCAAATCACAAAGCCTTCTCAAAATGCTTTCTAAACCTGTAAATGTTAGTCCAAAACCAAAGAAAACACAATACAAAAGTATTTCCTTTTTGACAAGTATCAAGAATTACTAACAATTTAGATAAGCAGTACCAAAAATTATGCAAGTAGTACAAACTATACATCGCAGTTTCATCAGACACACCTAGCAGTAAAAAATCCTTTTTATTACAAAAACATTTAGACATCGAATTTTCAAGGATTATGCATTCCAATACCTGTTACCAAGTACTGAAACCTTGTCACATCAAAACCTTTAGTTAGTAAGTCAGCAAAGTTGTCATCAGTATGAATTTTGACAACTTGAACTAACTTCTTTTCAGCACAGTCTCTTATAAAGTGATGTCTAATTTCAATGTGTTTAGTTTTTGAATGTTGAACTGGATTTTTAATGATACACATTGTACTGCTATTGTCTATGTAGATAATTGTGTTTAAGAAATTGTACCCATAATCAAGTAACTGATTTTGAATCCAAAGAACTTGAGCACAACAACTAGTTGCAGCCACATACTCAGCTTCTGTAGTAGAAGTTGCCACCATAGTCTGCTTTTTGCACTGCCATGAAATAAGTCTGCATCCCAAAAACTGACAACCACCAGTTGTAGACTTTCTATCCATACTAGCACCAGCATAATCACTGTCTGAAAATGCTACCAAATCAAATGCAGACTCTTTAGGATACCATAAACCTAAGTTTGGTTGACCTTTAAGATTCCTAAAGATCCTCTTCACTGCAGTCAAATGAGACACCTTGGGATTTTCTTGGAATCTTGCACAAGCACATACTGCAAATATAATATCAGGCCTGGATGATGTGAGATACATCAAAGACCCAATCATAGATCTATACATGTGCACATCCATAGCTTCACCACTTTGATCTTTCAAAAGTAAATGTGTCTCCTTATCAATAGGTGTACTAGCAGCTTTCACATCTATAAATTGGAACTTCCTCAATATTTCAGCTACATATTTATCTTGAGAGATAAATATTCCATCTGGTTTCTGCTTCACTTGGAGTACCAAAAAGAAAGTAAGCTCACCCATAGAGCTCATCTGAAACTGATCCTTCATAAGCTTTTCAAACTCTTTGCACATTTCCTTCTTGGTAGAACCAAAAATGATATCATCTACATATACTTGAACCAGTAGAATATCACCTTTGTTTTTCTTGATAAAAAGAGTCTGATCAATCTTTCCCCTATGGAACCCATTCTTCAAAAGATATTTAGCCAGAGTTCCATACCAAGCTCTTGGTGCTTGATGCAATCCATAGAGAGCTTTCACCACTTTATACACTTTGTCAAGATGATCTGGGTCTATGAAACCTGGAGGTTGGGAAACATATACCTCTTCATCAATCGTACCATATAGAAAGGCACTCTTCACATCCATCTGATATACCATAAAACCCATAAATGAAGCATAAGCTAGAAAAAGCCTTATAGCTTCAATCCTGGCAATAGAAGAAAAAACCTCCTCATAATCAACCCCTTCTTCCTGAGTATAGCCTTGAGCTACAACTCTTGCTTTGTTCTTTATAACTATGCCTCTCTCATCCTTCTTGTTTCTGAATACCCACTTAGTACCAATGACTCTCATCCCCTTTGGCAAATCAACTAGAACCCAAACTTTCTGAATCTTGAATTGAAGCAGTTCTTCTTGCATTGCTTGAACTCAAATAAGTACATTTTATTACTATCATTTATCCTATTAAATTGACTTGTTTTACTATATTATGTATGAGGATTGATACTTAATCGTTTACTTTTCTAATTCTCAGGTAAAAACAAGCATTTGGTGAAACTTAGCGATTTTGGACTGATTATGGAGCAAAACATGCATAAAGTTAAGAGTCTACTGAAATGAAGAAGATCAAGACTAATCTGCTCCAGATGCGCCGCATCTCACTCATGACATGCGCCGCATCTCTATCAAGATATCACCAGATACGATCCAAGATACAAGAGGACATGCGCCGCATCTAATCATGGAGTTACGCCGCATCTTCTGGCGGCGTACGAATATTCCTGAATATTATAATCTTGGACCCCACGCGAAGTTAAGTACATGCGCCGCATCTACTCCTTAGATGCGCCGCATCTTCCCTCAGACAGAAACTATAAATACCCCAAGACCAGACGAATTTCGGGAGGGATATATAAGTTTCGAAGACCGAACAGGAAAAACCCTAGGACGAATTCAGTCAAGGAGGCAGCACAAGACACACCCAAATCAAAGATACAAGAGCTGTAAGAAGGTGCTGCATGTGTTTAATTCATTAAGTAGTTTTGTTTTATTGTGTTAGCAAACTTTAATTCATCAGGATTGGTGGCTTGTGTAATGTGACAACGAAAGATTGCACTCCCTTTAATACTTGCTTTCCCATCAATTAAAGTTTATATGTTGATGTCTTTGGTTACTACTTATTAGTGCATTGATAACCTCTGTGTTTATTAGTGGCTTGCGGGCATTTGACTGCGGGACATAATGTGGCTCCCACGGTTATTACTAAATTGATCACTTAGGAATAACTTTTAAACATAAGTAATCATTAAGGGTTTACTCGCCGATAAGAATAGGACCAACGAGAAAGGGTTAACTACATACACTTCATATAAGGCTATCAATAAAACAAGTGACAATCTACTTAATCATAAGGACAGCCCTCTTATTGTCTCAAGTATCTATCTGTGTACGTGTGTGCTACTTGCTGATTCGTGCCTATTGGTTTATTTTATTATTTAATTGCAAACAAATCGTGCCAGTCTCTCAGGCTGAAACCCCCTTGCGTTAGGATATTAAAATACTGATTAGAATAACGAGATAATACGTTCCACTCTTAGTGATCGACACTCTACTTACCATTATCTTCATACTGACCGGGTACACTGCTCGTTAAGTGTGTGTGTTATTGATAAGTCGGCTAAATATAAATTTAAAACTTGAGTAGGCATTAAAACTGCCAAAACTTTACTCCAACGCACGCCCATCAAGTTTTTTGGCGCCGCTGCCGGGGAGTGAATTGTTATTATCTGTTAATTTGATTAGTATTTTAATTAGGTTTTTCTTTTTATTAGATTAATTGCATCATTGTACTATTTTGCATATTTGTTGTATTGTGTGTTATTTGTTTGCTTTTATTTTTGTGTGTTTATTTTTTGTTTGTGTGTTTTTATTTTTGTTTTTATTTTTCGTATTTTTTCTGTTCTGCTATCATTGTACTGTGCTAAATCAAACGATACGGCGCATCTGATCTCTCAGATACGGCGTATTGCATTTAATTTTAAAAATACAACGCGTTTAATTAATTCGATACGACGCATCTTTTCCCCAAGATACGGCGTATCTGTTTTTAATAAGAAATTTTTCTAAGCGATAAAGTAATACGACGCATCTGCTTTTGCAGATACGGCGTATCTGTTTTTGATAAAAAAAAAAAAAAATTTCTAAACGTTAACGCCATACGACGCATCTGCTTTCGTAGATACGGCGTATCTATTATTTTAATTAAAAACAGTTTGCGAATTATTAAACAGATACGGCGTATCGATCTTTGTCGATACGGCGCATCTTTCTGAATCAAAAATCGATATTTATTTTTAAACGTAACGAAAATACGGCGCATTAACTTTCGTTAATACGACGCATTTAATTTTAATTAGATAAGCTGATTTTTGATTAATTAATTCGATACGGCGCATTCATATATTCTAAGCGGCGTATCTATTTTCTGGATAAAGTCTGATTTAATTTTAACGTATCAAGATACGGCGTATCCAACTTTTTGGATACGGCGCATCGTCTGCAGATATCAGCTATTTGTATTCATATATCCGTTTCTATATTCATTAATTTCTCTTCTAGCGAACAAATCCTACTGATGATTTTACCTTGGATGACAGATTTTGCTATGGAAGACATGTCAGTTAACGGATATCTTGCTAAGGAATGCTTGTTTTCAGATTCATTCAATGTACTCATGATCGATGCAGATTTATTCTCTTGGGAGACTCCTCTTGAAGCTGCTTTTAAGGAATTCATGCGTTTATGCAACATTGACAAAGAGGTATTCTCTTATGATGTATTTGTGAGGTACACTGGAGAAGAATTGTTGCTCTTATGGCCTATCATTGAAGCCGAAGGATTGAACTGGATATATACGTGACGAATTAGTTGCTAAATGGATCCTACGCGGCAATGTAGGAATCAATGATCGATATTAAAGAGCTGAACGTGAGTCTAACTTGAAGACTCTGGAATAAAGACAAGTGCTTACCGGGAGACAACCCGGATTTATCTTTTAATTTTCTGTTTTCTGTGTCGAGTCAGTCAGGCCCGCATGAGGATACGGCGCATCTCAATTCTGAGATGCGACGCATCTCCTGCAATGGTCATATCTTATTTTATTTTTCTGCATTTTTATTTTCGACTTTAAAACTCTTTATCAGTTTATTTTTAATGCGGCGCATCCCTGGTTAAGGATGCGGCGCATCTTTATTCTGATCCGTATTAATTCCAGGCTCGATACGGCGTATCTTCTTCAATAAGATGCGGCGCATCGACTGACCTGATGATTTTCAGTTTTAATTTTTAAGTTTTATTTTATCTAACTACTAATGTATTATGCAAGTTGAACCTTTCTTATCTTAGGTGTGTTTTAAAGCATTGGTGGTATTATAGTTTCCTGGATTTCCTGTGGATACATCAAGTATGAAGCTTTAACGTTCTAATCCACAAGAAAGATGATTTTTGCTCTTATACTAATGGAGGATCATACCGAGCAAATCTCAGGGGAGTTTTTCTGTTCTAATTTTTTTATTTTCCAGTTTTTAACCTTTTATACAAACAACGAGGACGTTGTTTAACTTAAGTGGGGGGATTGGAGAATTAGAACACTTAACACTTACTTGTCCTAAACTTTTTCAAAAATTATGCTTAAAATGTGCTTAATATATCAAACTTAAAAAAAAATTTAGCATGTTTTTGTTTAAGATCTAAGTTGCATAGCTGCACACATGACGTTATTTTCAAAAATTGTGATTTTTCAAAATTCACAAATCTATGAGTGTGCCGGTGACTTGTAAACTTTAGAACTTGGCTTGTATACTATTCGAGACCACCATAATGAGTATTATTTTATATAATTGGAATGACTTGTCTAAATTGGTAAATTTCTAGGATTACACCCAAAATAGCCTATTATATGTTATGTGTTATTAACTAACTACACTGGTTAGTTAACCCCCGTATAAACCCTTTTGTTACTCTCATTTTTAGAGTAAGATACCCCTAGAAAAACACTCAGAGCCATTCCTTTCGTTTCTTACACCTATGTTTACAATGTTTCGTTACACCCTTACACCTTAGCCTACCCTGTAGATTAGAATCCGTGGTTGGTTAATTGCTTTAGGCAAAGTGTGTTTCCTTACATTACCTGTGTTCGCATGCGTAATTCATTATCTATGGTTAGGTCGGGAAATTGCACAATGCAATTGGAGTGAAAGTAAATATTGTATATCTTTGAGTTTATTTTTCGTGTGTTTACTACTTTCACTATTACCGTTATTTCTGAAGTTATGAAAAATATGGAAAAATTATCCAGAATTATCATTATAGTGATGTGGTGAAATTTTACACATCTATGTTTATGTTTCAAGTTAAAAAAAAAAAAAAAAAAAAAAAAAAAAAAAAAAAAAAAAAAAAAAAAAAAAAATCGAAAAAAAAAAAAAGAAAAAGAAAAAAAAAAGAAAAGTTGGATGTTTGTTTTAACCAACTTATGTAAAGTTATGTAAGTGGTCGATATCACCACTATTTGTTGTACTATATCTATGGATTGAATGGGAATTGGCAGTTATGGGAACGCCAATTAAGGTTTATTCTTTGATTAAGATCTTGTTGAGTATAATTCGTGTCTACCTAAAGCGTGTGTTTCAAGTGTTAAAGCGTGAGTTATTCGATGATATGAGTCTTATTCATGGGATGGTTGGGATAGTGATTAACCACACTTAGGATTTTAATTTATTTGTTTTGTTTATTTTTATTTTTACACCAATTTATATCCCAAATGTTATCCATACCCTTTATTATTCTTTATCCAACCAAACCTTTGATTTATTAAGATTAGGGATTTGAGCAATCTTAAGTATCGTAGTCGTGGATTCAGCTATGTATTTATGATTTTGTCGCCCTTTTTGATATATTATTATTGGTGAAGTTTGGACCTATCTTTAGCCTATTCGAGTTAAGGATTTGAGCAATTGCAAGTATCGTGTTCGTGGATTCGATCATGTATTTGTGATTTTGTCGCCTTTTCTGGAATTTGAGATCGATAGTGAAAGAGAATAATTAACCCTTAAGCCTAAAAACCCTTTTTACCGCTTTAGACTTGTTATTCCTTAGCTTTAGTGGTGGAGATGTGTATACTTGCCAAGCTTATGATAGAATATTCGTCACGACTGGACAGTTAAACGATTAGATTTGCTTTTATCGACTTATTTTATTTTACTTCTAATTCGTTAAGTGTTTAGTTGTGTGATTATGAAATAAACGAATACATGCTTAAATATAAAAATAAATCCTAACATCTTTTAGGATACATTTTCATAAAATAAATTCTAAGGTTTACTTGGGGACAAGTAAAGTTCAAGTGGGGGGATATTTGATGAACTCAAATAAGTACATTTTATTACTATCATTTATCCTATTAAATTGACTTGTTTTACTATATTATGTATGAGGATTGATACTTAATCGTTTACTTTTGTAATTCTCAGGTAAAAACAAGCATTTGGTGAAACTTAGCGATTTTGGACTGATTATGGAGCAAAACATGCATAAAGTTAAGAGTCTACTGAAATGAAGAAGATCAAGACTAATCTGCTCTAGATGCGCCGCATCTCACTCATGACATGCGCCGCATCTCTATCAAGATATCACCAGATACGATCCAAGATACAAGAGGACATGCGCCGCATCTAATCATGGAGTTACGCCGCATCTTCTGGCGGCGTACGAATATTCCTGAATATTATAATCTTGGACCCCACGCGAAGTTAAGTACATGCGCCGCATCTACTCCTTAGATGCGCCGCATCTTCCCTCAGACAGAAACTATAAATACCCCAAGACCAGACGAATTTCGGGAGGGATATATAAGTTTCGAAGACCGAACAGGAAAAACCCTAGGACGAATTCAGTCAAGGAGGCAGCACAAGACACACCCAAATCAAAGATACAAGAGCTGTAAGAAGGTGCTGCATGTGTTTAATTCATTAAGTAGTTTTGTTTTATTGTGTTAGCAAACTTTAATTCATCAGGATTGGTGGCTTGTGTAATGTGACAACGAAAGATTGCACTCCCTTTAATACTTGCTTTCCCATCAATTAAAGTTTATATGTTGATGTCTTTGGTTACTACTTATTAGTGCATTGATAACCTCTGTGTTTATTAGTGGCTTGCGGGCATTTGACTGCGGGACATAATGTGGCTCCCACGGTTATTACTAAATTGATCACTTAGGAATAACTTTTAAACATAAGTAATCATTAAGGGTTTACTCGCCGATAAGAATAGGACCAACGAGAAAGGGTTAACTACATACACTTCATATAAGGCTATCAATAAAACAAGTGACAATCTACTTAATCATAAGGACAGCCCTCTTATTGTCTCAAGTATCTATCTGTGTACGTGTGTGCTACTTGCTGATTCGTGCCTATTGGTTTATTTTATTATTTAATTGCAAACAAACCGTGCCAGTCTCTCAGGCTGAAACCCCCTTGCGTTAGGATATTAAAATACTGATTAGAATAACGAGATAATACGTTCCACTCTTAGTGATCGACACTCTACTTACCATTATCTTCATACTGACCGGGTACACTGCTCGTTAAGTGTGTGTGTTATTGATAATTCGGCTAAATATAAATTTAAAACTTGAGTAGGCATTAAAACTGCCAAAACTTTACTCCAACGCACGCCCATCAATTGCTTCAACCCAACTTGAGTCCTCCAATGCCTTGAGCACATTCTTTGGTTCTATCTGTGATAGGAAGCATACAAACAAACATTCATTTTCATCTTCATGGTGTTTTTCTTCATACACAACACTTAGAAAACCATGATGATCTGGATCTTGTGTTTGTCTTCTAGTTTTCACTCTAAACTGAACATCTCCAATCACATTAGTAAGTGGATGATTCTTATGAACTGTAGTATGGGGAGTAGAAGGAACTTCATATGATTGAGGCATATTGTGCAGCTCCACTTCTTCATCAGAAAGATTGCCAGTATCAACCGTTGGTTTAGCAGTATGAAAATTTGAACCATCAGTACCTTCTTTTAGCTAAGCAGTACTAACACCATTTGTACTGCTTTTGGGAACTTCAGTTTCTTTACCAGCTTGTCCAATTTTTTCACCATCATTCTTCTCTTTATCAGCATCGTTAGAAGAAGAACCACACAATGGACTATCTTCCAAAATTGGTATCAAGATATGATCTTCATCATCTTCTTCTGAACAAGTCATGTGCCTTGAACATCCACTATCTGAGTATCCTCTATCTTCTCCATCATTTGAAGGATGTTCCTGCACACAAATTAAGGGAGTTAGTTCCTTTTGGGGACCCAAGCCATCACTGACTTGGATCTGCCTCGTGCATCAATATAAGAGTATTTATTGAAAGTCATTGATGCACCATTAGATTTGGTAGGTTTCCAAACCCAACGTGCTGAGGCCTTCACAGCATTGCCCCATTGACCCTTAACATTCAACTGCCTAGCAGTAGGAATTGTTGGCCTAGCAGTAGTAACTGCTAGCCTAGCAGTTGGAACTGCTGGTTTAACTTTAGGCACCCATTTTTGATTATTCAAAGATGTTTTCTTATAAAAGGGCCTGTTAACTGTTTGTGCATGGTTTGAAAATGGTTTTGCACTTGAAACAGTTTATTTTTTATTAAACCACTTGTTTTGTCTAGCAGTAGAAACTGATTGAATGCCAGACTTTATGTAATACCTGAAATTCAGATAACGCGTAAAATTACCAATTTACTCCTGATAACATAAAACCTTATTAAACAACTTATAAAATTCCGAAATAATTCCAAAACATCTGAAATCAAATTATATCTGAAACAAATAAATTTCTGAGACAATGTTACATCATTTTAGATATTTAAAAATTAACTTACACATTTAATTATTAAAATTCCGAAAAATTACAAATTAACTAAATATAATGTTTTTATTCTTTTAATTAAATAATATGTAAATAAATTAAGGAAAGGATGAAACAAAATCAAATCAAATAATTTGATGATGCTAATCCCGAAATTTCTGAGTTGCTGCCCCCCCTAGTCGGTTATTTATTTTATAAACATATCTCTTTTATTTTTTTTACTCTAAAACCTAAACCGCATAAACACAAAAACCCTAAGCGACACAAAATAATTCGACAAGGCCATCACACAATTTCCGGACTTGAGCAAGTAATTTTCTGGTGTTCTTGGAGGTGCAAGGAAGCTATGAAAATTAAGGGTTGCTGCGTTTTGTCATGGGTTCGTTCTTGTTCTTGATTTCTTGTCGAATTGCTCTAAAACAAGGTAATAATCCATGCGACTTAACCAAACATTTTAAAATTAATATGGCATTTTTCCAGTGATCTTTAGATGTTATATGACTCATATAAAATATGTAAATCGATCCATGCATGCTAATCTAAGCGTATGAAAATATAATGGTCATAAAACACGTAAATCACAAAAATATATAATCCGAATTTCTGGACAGGATAGCTATTTTATTTAGACCTCATATGATGTAGTAGACCTGGGAAAAATGATAGATCGAATTATAGTAGCCTAAATCATGTCGTTGTAATTTTAATGTCTAAAACATACGTAAATATGCAATATATGTTAAACGATTTTTTTGGGCATGTTCTTTATTTTTCGTGGGTTCCTTAGGAGTCATATGATCTGGGAAAAATATGAGTTTGATTTTTGGAGGCCTAAAATTAACGTGGTGAATTATTGTATAAACCGGATTTTGGAAAAAACAAAGAAATAAAATAAAATGGAAATCGTGGGTACTAGGGTTTGGATTCTTGGGCATGATACTGATCATTTAATGTGTTTCAATGATGAATTAATGATGGTTCAATCATTGGTAAAAAGTAGGGTTTGAAATTGTTTCTAAAAAGTCTTACCGATTTGAAGTAAAAAGTATAAGGACCTGTTTTGCCAACTTTGAAATTTCTGGGATATTTTTGTAAGATCATATATATCTGTAGGAATGTGGGAAAAATATAACTTTGGGATCCTAAGTGTAAATATTGCATTATAATGAATTAATGGGAAATTAGGGTTTCGATTTGAAATTAATTAAAAAGGAGGGACCAAAAGTGTAAATCTAAAATTATGAAGTTGTTTTGAGTTAATACTGATATAAAAAGGTTGTTGTGTAAATTTGAGGATTTTTGGGCTAATTATGTAATTGTTATGAATTATGACTTAATATATATGTTTTGTAAATTTAAAGGACTAAATATGTAAATTCTGAATTCTGAGGGGTCAAATCTATAAAAGTACTAAATCCTGATGGTATATTCTGTAATTATGAAATATAATATGCTTGGTTGGTAAATATGGATATTGTAGGGTTTAATTTGTAAAATATGTAATTATAAGGTTGGTTTTGTAAATTATATAACTAAAGGGGTGTAATCTGTAAATTGTGAAGCTTAAGGGAATAATATGTAATTCTGAAGAAAATGAGTATATAATTCTGTAACTTGAAGTATTTTCACAAATGACCTTGTAAATTAATGAAGTTACATTTAAAACCCTAAGCTTTGTATAATTGTCATTTAAAACCCTAAACTTCTGTAACTTGATAAAATGTACTGTATTCCATAATAATATCTGAATAAGGGTTAAACCTAATATGAAATGATAGTATCTATTAATTCTGGAAACCTGCTAATTATGGGAACTTACTAAATCTGGAAAGTTACTAAAAATAGAAAGTACATAAAATGAAGAGATAAACTAAAAGGAATAATCTGAATAAGGAACTTTAGTAATTCTGTCTTCCTCTTCCTTAGGTGTGAAGAAGTAGAAGTCTTGATCAGTGTTCTGTGTTTGTTTGTTTGATTTCTGCTATGCTAATAAGGTACAGATATTCTGCCCTATTTCAGTAAGGGTGTTTCTTTCCCTTTTCCCTTAGTATTTCATTTTCCTTATTAGGATTCCCTATACCATTGATATGTTCCCCTCTGTTTGTGAATCTCTGTTGTGATCTGTTTATCTTGAATCTTTGTTTGAACCTCTGCTATGATTCTTGTATTCTGAACCTTTTTCCTGAACTCTAATTGATCTCTTGTTCTGAACCCTGAATTTGTGAATCTTGATTGAATCTGATCTGTGAACCTTGTTCTAAACCTTAACCTGATATATCTGTGTAAACTTTGATTTGATTTTGGTATAAACCTTAACCTGTTAAATCCTTATCTGAACCTAATTGATTTTGAACCTTTATTAAAAGCTATTTTAAAAAGAAGCTATTCCATTTGAAATGGAAGTTACTAAAAGTTTTGGAAGACCATTTTATGAAAACTATTTTGAAAGATCATTTCAATGAAAACCATTATTAAAGGACTGATTTAAATGAACTCTTGACAGGAACTTCTGAAATGAATTATTGCTATAAACTTGTAATTATTAACCTTTGATATACTCTTTTGGACTATTGGAGATAAACCTTTTAATCTGAACTTAAGCTTTGATATTAAACTTAATCTGATAAATTCTGATTTAAACCTTATTATCTTATTCTGAAATTTTGACATGACCCTTCTGCCATGAACCCATAGATATGACTCTGTTTATTATATGACATCTGACCTTGACCACAGTCTGATATCCGAGCCAATCACTAGGCATGAGGGTTTCATGTCCATGTCATTGATGCACCGATGGCATGACTCTAGGGCAGGAGAGTGATGACCTGTCTCGTCCCTGATTTATTTTATCTGGTGTGTTAAGGAGTTTCTGGCCACAGGGGGCGCATGGATGCATCCTAGTTCTGACTCTGTTATCTGTTATCTGTTATCTGTTTATGTTATATGTTATTATTATCTCTGGTGACTGATGGTGTGTGCGATACACGTCTTTCACATATATCTGGGAGCTAATCACTCCGATTTGATACATGAGGTCACCCCTCATATTATCTGTTACTTGAGAGGTATCCCCTCTGGATTATTATATGGTTACTCTGTTATGATATTATCTGTTATCTCTGGGCTCGTGATGGATTTCTGTATTTCCCTAAACCTGGTTTGTACATTATCTCTTTCTCATTTCTTTTCTTTCACCCTTATTCTTTTCCTATTCTTTCACTTTAATTCAGTATCTGTATAATCTGTATTTCGGATTTGTTTATGTATTGTCATCTGTTATTGTTTCTGTCATCTATATATCTGTTCACTGAGCTCTCGTAGCTCAGCCGCATTTCTTTTCCTGCGGCAGGTTTTAGTAGGAAGCTGGGAATGAGTGAGAGTGTACCTCTGGACTTAGAAGGCTTGGTAGCTATTCTGGATTAGAATTGGATGGAAGATATTATGCTTTAGAATTAGTTTTGAAAGTTTTCATTGTAACCTTGTAGATTTAGTATTTCATTTGTAATCCTTTGAGATTTTTGTATTACTGTAGATGTATGCTCTGTTTTGATCTGATATGAATCCATTGTTGTGATATCTTTACCCTTTTCGGGTTGGGGTGTTACAATTTATGGTATCAGAGAGCTCACAGGCTGCGACTCGTAATACATTTACCCTTGACCTGTGAAGTCTGGACCACTAAGTTTCCACTGTTGGCGCTCGTAGGACAACCTTTGAGAAATTGCTTTAGGATTTCCCTATAGGAACCTAAATTCTGACCAGTGAGGAATGGGTAGACTATAAGTCATTTGCTTAAGTATCTTGCTTCCGCACCACTCTGATTCGTGTCTTGCTTTTGGTTAAAATCACATTTGGAAATTTAGAGCTTATGCCTTGCACCACCTAAGAAGTGAAACCTAAATAAAATCTGAAGCATTGGAAATTGCGTAGTAATTATCTGACATTATTTGATCCTTGCCTTCCGATCTCCACTCCGACCTCTGAACCTTCTGTAAATCATTCTGATGCCTCTTTGGGCAATCTGAGAATTCCCATGACGATGATACACTTGATACATTCTGTTAGTTATTTCTCGTTTCTGATAATCATCTATGAATCTTTTGACACTATTTGATTTCTACTTAACCATCTCTGTTCCCATGAGAAGCCTTGTGGTGTTTTAACCACGAATACACGGATGTTTTCCCTTTCATTTTGAACGGTAAAATCTGCTTTGTTATTCCGTCTTTCTTTGGTAGTAACCTTGATTTTATTCTTAATTTAATGATCATTTAAAATATTGATGACTATCCTCCTATGTCTCACCTTTGGCGTTTGAAACAATTTTGGAACCCCTGCCATGATTACCGATTGTTAAACTTTTGCTGCCACTACTCAATTTTGACCTTCATTTCTGATCTGTTGGATAAACAGTCTGATATCTTTCCGACCATCCCGAAGACCATTTAACCTTAAAGTGTTTGACACATTCTATAAATTCATGACCCATGCTGGATATAAATGTATCCTCTGATCCTATTCTGTCCTGAATGATGAATCTTATTTGCCAATCAGTTTTTCTTTGGAAGGATTTGATGCAAATACCGTCTCTGTATGGAATTGTTAACTGAGCATATGATGCTGATATCCGATATCTCATAAGTCTCACTTCTGCAATTATACGATGTTCGTATTACCGATGATGTACACCCTACCTGTCAGTTATGCTAAAAAGCTAAACCAAAAACTCCAACACCTTGAACTGTTCGCGTACCTATCCCCACACTGTACTGAACCATGTACTTGACTCTGACATATGAACTATCTGTCTAGTTAAGTGACCATATACGTTCTGCGGATCTGTTTACTATTGATATACTTGATTTTGGAGATCTTTTGATTATTGATTGACTGGTTCTTAAGCTATCATAGGCTACCGCATCTGAAATGTAACGATCTATTCCACCCTACTTTTGATATAATAACCTCTAACCGCTTAAATCTGTTAAGCTTAACACTGCTATGGAAATATGTACCCTGACCTCATTTGATTATCAAATTCTCCTGACACCCTATTAGTATCCACCCCTAGAAAGTGTTGGCATTGAAAGTTTTGTTGTACAAATTTTCTGGCATTTTCTGATGAAACTTCTGAGTTTTCCTTCCGTTTGAGAAGTAGAATTGATTCTGAACCGATCTCGGTTGACGACCCATGATGCTATAGAAGTTGAGAGATTGAAGAAACTGATGAGATATGATTTTGTTTCACCTCAGTGTTCCCTTTAAATACCTAACCGTAATCTCAACCGTAATCACTTTTCATTTCCGAGTATAAATGATTAAATTATTCTATCCTTGTGAACTCTGTATCAGACAACCTCATTTAATGTTTGAAGGACTGAAGAAGCAACCACAAGAACTCCTGAGACGGGAGATGACTAACTGAGAGCAATTTCCGTAAAGTAATTCAGTTTTATTCGTAAAGATGGGTAATGTGATTTAGATATGAAGATTATCCCTGAAGAGATTCATGAAAACTGTTTTCGTACTCATCGTGACCATTATGAGTCTTAAATAATGCCAATAGTATTGGCTAATAAGAATCATGTTTTCACGAGTATCTGGACAACTGTCATAGTATGACAGCATGTTTGTGCCCTGAGACGAACGAGGGAACATGTAGACCATCTTCGTATTAAATGGAATGACCTTTTTTCTGGAAGAGTAGATGTGATTGGCGTTCAGAGATTGTAGCAGACACCACCACCGAACATCCGATGACGACAGCAATCTGAGTTGGCGAATTCCGAACTGTGCTAGCAGACTTGTCCAAGGCTCGCAGTCTTGCTTCTTTATTCATTTTAGTTGTACTAAGATGAATTGGGAGCAGAAGCAAACTTGAGAATAGAAACTAAGATCATGACCTTGAATAGAAGAAAATTCTGAATCGAATAAATTCTGTGACGGATGAAGCTATGGATGATGTGATTCACTTCTGCTTGACCTATCTGAAATTTCTGTTACCTGATGATAAATCCTTTGAATGATTTAGGTTCCTTATCAGTAATTCCGCTCTGTGTTCATTCTGCGTATGTCGGATGATGGTTTTGTTATCTGAAATTTGACGAATGATGGATGATCTAATGTACCAAATTCTGATAGACATTTTGGGACTTCCATTAAATTTTTTTTAGTAATTTGTTCTCTTCTTAGTTAGGGTATTGGATTCTGATGACCTCTGAGACTGTAGGAAGACTAGGTGGATTAAGATAAGTTTGTTCTGTTCACGACTTGAGATAAAGTATGACCATCATGAGAGCATATTTATATGATGTCAGTATTATGACGTCTGGCCAACGTGATAATACTAACATCATATAACGTGCACTTGTTGTGGGCATAGGATATTTCGAGAAGTGCCTTAGAAGCTTTAGAAATTCTGATAACTGTTTGAGATCGTCTGCGTTAGTGAGACTTTAAGTTCATTCTACCTATACGCGTAATCTGCTTCCACCGTTATGCGAATTGATACATCTGGATTCTCGTCACGAATTCTACTGACCTCTGAACTTCTGATAATAATCTTCAGTTTTGTTATAAAACTTCTTCCAATTGATGTTATCGATAATCTATTTCTGTACGCTCTAATCTGATCTGTCAATTCAATTTCTGTGGACGGCATATCCGTCAAAATCCTGTGAAATTCTTACGTCTCTTCCGAGGAAATCTGATTATCATCTATTAGGTCTGATATGTCTTTGTTTAGTTTCCATTCCCGTTTCTTTCTGCTTTCTGCAAATTTCGAGGACGAAATTTTTTTGTTAGTGGGGAAGAAGTTGTAATACCTGAAATTCAGATAACGCGTAAAATTACCAATTTACTCCTGATAACATAAAACCTTATTAAACAACTTATAAAATTCCGAAATAATTCCAAAACATCTGAAATCAAATTATATCTGAAACAAATAAATTTCTGAGACAATGTTACATCATTTTAGATATTTAAAAATTAACTTACACATTTAATTATTAAAATTCCGAAAAATTACAAATTAACTAAATATAATGTTTTTATTCTTTTAATTAAATAATATGTAAATAAATTAAGGAAAGGATGAAACAAAATCAAATCAAATAATTTGATGATGCTAATCCCGAAATTTCTGAGTTGCTGCCCCCCCTAGTCGGTTATTTATTTTATAAACATATCTCTTTTATTTTTTTTACTCCAAAACCTAAACCGCATAAACACAAAAACCCTAAGCGACACAAAATAATTCGACAAGGCCATCACACGATTTATGGACTTGAGCAAGTAATTTTCTGGTGTTCTTGGAGGTGCAAGGAAGCTAGGAAAATTAAGGGTTGCTGCGTTTTGTCATGGGTTCGTTCTTGTTCTTGATTTCTTGTCGAATTGCTCTAAAACAAGGTAATAATCCATGCGACATAACCAAATGTTTTAAAATTAATATGGCATTTTTCCAGTGATCTTTAGATGTTATATGACTCATATAAAATATGTAAATCGATCCATGCATGCTAATCTAAGCGTATGAAAATATAATGGTCATAAAACACGTAAATCACAAAAATATATAATCCGAATTTCTGGACATGATAGCTATTTTATTTAGACCTCATATGATGTAATAGACCTAGGAAAAATGATAGATCGAATTATAGTAGCCTAAATCATGTCGTTGTAATTTTAATGTCTAAAACATACGTAAATATGCAATATATGTTAAACGATTTTTCTGGGCATGTTCTTTATTTTTCGTGGGTTCCTTAGGAGTCATATGATCTGGGAAAAATATGAGTTTGATTTTTGGAGGCCTAAAATTAACGTGGTGAATTATTGTATAAACCGGATTTTGGAAAAAACAAAGAAATAAAATAAAATGGAAATCGTGGGTACTAGGGTTTGGATTCTTGGGCATGATACTGATCATTTAATGTGTTTCAATGATGAATTAATGATGGTTCAATGATTGGTAAAAAGTAGGGTTTGAAATTGTTTCTAAAAAGTCTTACAGATTTGAAGTAAAACGTATAAGGACCTGTTTTGCCAACTTTGAAACTTCTGGGATATTTTTGTAAGATCATATACATCTGTAGGAATGTGGGAAAAATATAACTTTGGGGTCCTAAGTGTAAATATTGCATTATAATGAATTAATGGGAAATTAGGGTTTCGATTTGAAATTAATTAAAAAGGAGGGACCAAAAGTGTAAATCTGAAATTATGAAGTTTTTTTGAGTTAATACTGATATAAAAAGGTTGTTGTGTAAATTCGAGGATTTTTGGGCTAATTTCGTAATTGTTATGAATTATGACTTAATATAATGTTTTGTAAATTTAAAGGACTAAATATGTAAATTCTGAATTCTGAGGGGTCAAATCTGTAAAAGTACTAAATCCTGATGGTATATTCTGTAATTATGAAATATAATATGCTTGGTTGGTAAATATGGATATTGTAGGGTTTAATTTGTAAAATATGTAATTATAAGGTTGGTTTTGTAAATTATATAACTAAAGGGGTGTAATCTGTAAATTGTGAAGCTTAAGGGAATAAAATGTAATTCTGAATAAAATGAGTATATAATTCTGTAACTTGAAGTATTTTCACAAATGACCTTGTAAATTAATGAAGTTACATTTAAAACCCTAAGCTTTGTATAATTGTCATTTAAAACCCTAAACTTCTGTAACTTGATAAAATGTACTGTATTCCATAATAATATCTGAATAAGGGTTAAACCTAATATGAAATGATAGTATCTATTAATTCTGGAAACCTGCTAATTATGGGAACTTACTAAATCTGGAAAGTTACTAAAAATAGAAAGTACATAAAATGAAGAGATAAACTAAAAGGAATAATATGAATAAGGAACTTTAGTAATTCTGTCTTCCTCTTCCTTAGGTGTGAAGAAGGAGAAGTCTTGATCAGTGTTCTTCGTTTGTTTGTTTGATTTCTGCTGTGCTAATAAGGTACAGATATTCTACCCTATTTCAGTAAGGGTGTTTCTTTCCCTTTTCTCTCAGTATTTCATTTTCCTTATTAGGATTCCCTATACCATTGCTATGTTCCCCTCTGTTTGTGAATCTCTGTTGTGATCTGTTTATCTTGAATCTTTGTTTGAACCTCTGCTATGATTCTTGTATTCTGAACCTTTTTCCTGAACTCTGATTGATCTCTTGTTCTGAACCCTGAATTTGTGAATCTTGATTGAATCTGATCTGCGAACCTTGTTCTAAACCTTAACCTGATATATCTGTGTAAACTTTGATTTGATTTTGGTATAAACCTTAACCTGTTAAATCCTTATCTGAACCTAATTGATTTTGAACCTTTATTAAAAGCTATTTTAAAAAGAAGCTATTCCATTTGAAATGGAAGTTACTAAAAGTTTTGGAAGACCATTTTATGAAAACTATTTTGAAAGATCATTTCTATGAAAACCATTATTAAAGGACTGATTTAAATGAACTCTTGACAGGAACTTCTGAAATGAATTATTGCTATAAACTTGTAATTATTAACCTTTGATATACTCTTTTGGACTATTGGAAATAAACCTTTTAATCTGAACTTAAGCTTTGATATTAAACTTAATCTGATAAATTCTGATTTAAACCTTATTATCTTATTCTGAAATTTTGACATGACCCTTCTGCCATGAACCCGTAGATATGACTCTGTTTATTATATGACATCTGACCTTGACCACAGTCTGATATCCGAGACAATCACTAGGCATGAGGGTTTCATGTCCATGTCATTGATGCACCGATGGCATGACTCTAGGGCAGGAGAGTGATGACCTGTCTCGTCCCTGATTTATTTTATCTGGTGTGTTAAGGAGTTTCTGGCCACAGGGGGCGCATGGATGCATCCTAGTTCTGACTCTGTTATCTGTTATCTGTTATCTGTTTATGTTATATGTTATTATTATCTCTGGTGACTGACGGTGTGTGCGATACACGTCTTTCACATATATCTGGGAGCTGATCACTCCGATTTAATACATGAGGTCACCCCTCATATTATCTGTTACTTGAGAGGTATCCCCTCTGGATTATTATATGGTTACTCTGTTATGATATTATCTGTTATCTCTGGGCTCGTGATGGATTTCTGTATTTCCCTAAACCTGGTTTGTACATTATCTCTTTCTCATTTCTTTTCTTTCACCCTTATTCTTTTCCTATTCTTTCACTTTAATTCAGTATCTGTATAATCTGTACTTCGGATTTGTTTCTGTATTGTCATCAGTTATTGTTTCTGTCATCTATATATTTGTTCACTGAGCTCTCGTAGCTCAGCCGCATTTCTTTTCCTGCGGCATGTTTTAGTAGGAAGCTGGGAATGAGTGAGAGTGTACCTCTGGACTTAGAAGGCTTGGTAGCTATTCTTGATTAGAATTGGATGGAAGATATTATGCTTTAGAATGAGTTTGGAAAGTTTTCATTGTAACCTTGTAGATTTAGTATTTCATTTGTAATCCTTTGAGATTTTTGTATTACTGTAGATGTATGCTCTGTTTTGATCTGATATGAATCCATTGTTGTGATATCTTTACCCTTGTCGGGTTGGGGTGTTACACTTTAACATAACTGCTCTGGGTGTCATCTTTTGGTTCACATTAGGGTTAGTCAATCTAGTAGGACTGTTTTGATTTACCCTAGCATTTGTATTCCCATACACCCTTGAATTTCCAAAAACCCTCTTTTTCCATTGGTTTGAATCACAATAAGCAGCCAAATGGTCAAAATTACCACATACAAAACACACTTTGTTCTGCATAACAAATTCATCACCTAATTGTTGAGATTTTAAGTTGTTCCAGTTCCTTTGATTGCCTCTAGGAACTGATGATCTATGTGTAGACCTATACATCTCAGCATATCTAACATTTTTCCTAACTGGTTTTATGTTTTCTTTCTTGGCCACTTTAGGAGCATGTTTTGCTTCTACCTTAACAGCATCAGGTTTAACCTCAACCTGATCATCCTCATCTTCAGATGTCCAATCCTCTATGGTTGGAGCATCTGAGTCCCTACCAGAGGACACCTTATCCTCAGAAAGTGATTTATCACTAGCACTTACAAAAGAATCCTCAGCCTTAACAAATTTAACAGGACTCTAACTTGTTTTAGCACCATATCTAGGAAACTCAATATCCTTAAACTCTTCTAAGCCTGTATGAGCTAAATCTATTCCTGGAGGTACAAACATTCCTCTATTTGGGGGTGTAACTGACTTATATCCTAAACCAGACATTGCTTTATTAAGTACTTGACTTTCTATTATTTTCTGAACTCCTTTAGATGTATACTCAAGAGTGTCAACACTTAACTTTATATTTTCTTTCTCTTTCTTAAGTTTCTCTAGTTCATATATAAGTCCACTCATTTTATCATCTTTTAGTTGCAAATCTCTTTTTAACACAGCAATATCATCATTAAAGTTAGATTCATTCTTTCTATAAAAAGTGAGCTGCTCTTCTAAAACAGCTATTCCTCTTTTATGATTAGAAAGACTAAAGTTTACTTCATTAAAATCTGTCCTAAGATTATCATACTGTATCTTAAGAGATTCATAATCTTTCAAAGCTTGACAAGAATTTGAACATTTTATAACTTCATGTGCCTCAGAGTCTGAGAATGCCATCAATCCCAAGTTGGTTGGTTCCTCCTCCTCTTCCATGAAGCTCCAATCAAAACCAGCTCCATCAACAGCTACCATTGCTTTGGAAGAAGTTTCTTCTACATTCACTGTTCTTCTATTACCCTGCTGACTTCTATACCCTTTAGCCTTGTTATTCTGTTGTCTTGGGCTTCTACACTCTCTGGCAAAGTGTCCCATTTTGTGACAATTATAACACTCCACCTTTGACTTATCATAGCCAGCAACATCACCTCCATTGAGAGTAAGCTTCTTGCTAGTTCTCTAAAAATACCTCTTTGCCCTAATACTCAACAAAGCCATCTGCCATTTTAAGTCCATAGCATCCAAGTCGTCTTCATCAATTTGGAGAAGGTCTTCATTGTAGATATGAGACCCATTGGATTGCTCAGATACAAAGGCATTTATAGTTTGATCACTCAAGCTAGCAGTACTAGTTTTTACACTAGCAGTACTAACTGTAGGGCTGGCAGTACAAACATCTGGATCATCATTAGTACTACTATTGCTGGATGATGACACAAATGCCAAGTTTCCAGACTTAGAACTGGAGCTGTCTACCTTCTTCACCTTTTGTTCAACAATCTTGAGATTGTTGTACAGCTCATTCAATGTCATCTTCTCCAGCTCTGGCTTGTTACTCCAAACCATAACATGAGTGTTCCATTTAGCAGACAAACTATTTAGAAACTTTATGTTTAGGTCTTCTGATGGAATCACAATCTTCAAACCAGCAAGCTGACTCACAATTCTCTGTAGCCTGTTGAAGATTTGATCAAGGGTTTCAGTGCTTGATGCACTGAAATTTTCATAGCTCTGCTTCAGTAGAGTTCTTTGAGCCTTCTTGGTAGCCTCATTACCACCAAATCTCTCTACTATTGCTGCAAACAGTGTCTTTGCAGTTTCATAATGACTAAAATTCAGCACTTGATCATTAGGAAGAGCCATGAGTAGCTGACTTTTAGCTTTAAGATCATTCTTTTTCTTTATTCTTTCATCATTAGTAACTGGATCAGTGTTTAGCTTGGTGGTTTTAGAACCATCAGCCAGTGTTTCTTCAGAAGTTGTTGGCTTGAAAGAATCTTCATGTAGAATAATATCCCACAATGCATAATCTTGCACCATGAAATATTGCTCAATTCTGAGCCTCTATAAATCATACTCATTCTGTAACACCCCAACCCCGCAAGGGTAGAAGTATCACATTAATGGCTTCACATCAGATCAAACAAAGCATACATTCAATAGTAATACAAAGATCCTCAAATGTTACAAATGAAATACTGAATACCCAAGGATACAAAGGAAACAAAAGTTAAATACTAAGTCTGCAAATGCAATCCTTCTAATAACTTCTACTTCAGAATAACTATCAAGGTCTTCTAAGTCCAAGGTCTCTTCACTCTTACCCAGCTTCCAACTAAAACCTGCCGCGGGAAAAGAAACGCGGCTGAGCTTAAAAGCCCAGTGAACAGATATATACAATAAACGGAAACGAGAGTAAACGGAAATGAATAGCTGTAGCATAATAACAAGAGATAAGTAAAGGTACAAGAGTAAAGGTTTAGGACAGTCATCCACCACGAGCCCAAACAAATCATATACCATATCATATCATATCAAATCTTCATAATCATATAGAGGGGAGACCTCTCAGATAATCAGATAATATGAGGGGTGTCCTCATTCTTCAAATGGAGTAGCTAGCTCCCAAATTTTGTGAAAGACGTGGATTGCACCCATCATCAGTCACCACATATCATATCAAAACGAACTGTCCACGAACACGGACACGAACCTAGGATGCATCCATTCGCCCCCCGAACAAATCATATTGGCCATATCAAATCATATCATAGTGAGCTCATATCAAATCAAAATGGGGACGGTGTAACCAAATCACTAGGGCTACACGCTAGTCATGCCATTGGTGCATCAATGACACGGCCATGTTACCTTCATGGCTAGGAAACGAACTTGGCTCGGGTATCAAACTGGGGTCAAAGGTCAAAGGTCAATATCAAAGCAAAGGTTCACATGGTCATGGTCCAAATATCAAAGTTCATATCAGAAGGTTCATATCAAAGTTCATATCAGAAGGGTACATGGCAAAAGGTTCATGTCAAACAGTCCAGAGTAACTATCAAAGGTTCAAGTCAGAGTTTATCAACTTAAGTTTTAAATCAAAATTAAGTTCAGATTAAAAGGACTATAACAAATGGTTTAGAAAAGAATTTCACAGGTTCATAATTAAAGTTCATAGCAAAAGTTCATTTAAAACATTTCTTTAATCATGGTTTTCAAATAAATGATCTTTTCTCAAAATATTTCCAGGTCATAATTAAAAGGGTTTTTCCACATTTATTTATCAAAATCAAATGAACCTTCGAATGTGATTCGAACACTAATATATAACAAGGTATCGAACGAATATCAAATAGGTCATTAGAGAGGCTCAAAGCAAAAAGGATCATATCGAACATCAAGGTCAAAATGAATCAAACAACGAACCAAAGTGTAGGGGAACATAGCAAAGGCTTAGGGAAATCCTAAACGAATCGAATCGAAAGAAACGAAGGCACCTTACAAAAAGGGCATAATATCTGTACCTTAGACCGAAAAGATCGGAAGTAACTCCATCTCCAGCGAATCTACACGGATTTATGATCGTCTGATTAATAACTTATTTTAAATCAGATTACTTATTTTAGTAGGCTTTTCATATTTAATAACTTAAGGTTCATAATATCATTTACATAAGTTTGGGTTCATAGTGTAGTTTTCATAAGTTAAATCCTTATTTAAATGAGACGTATATGCACCTAAACAGCCTCAATATGACACACTACAGTTTATATGCAACCTAGTGACCTACTATCCACTAGCAACTTAGCGTGACACAACCATGAAGAAACAAAAAAATCAAACAGATTTAGACCCACTGTACACACTTACCCATACGATATCATGTATGCAATTTACTATTTTATACATATACATGAACCTCACAAGTCACTATTTTGGTTTTAATTCAGTGTACGTTGCATGGTTTCTATAATTAATAATCCAATACCACCGACCAATGGCTATAAATTTTACTATACCAGTTCATACACCTCATATTTGGTGACCAAAATCGATCCCTTTATGCCCTTTCTTTGCCCATTTAACGTGACTAAACCAACCACGAAACAATCTTTTTTTTTTCAAATCACATATGACCCAACCATAGTCACAACCCACCAATCGACCCGTAAACACCCATAAGACTCTCCCAACACAACTCCATTCGACACCAATCTCACTCTATTTCCAGCCCATAACACACAAGACACACATGCAAACGCACTTATGTTTTCTTGACACTGAAACACACACACGACTCCACCTCTATAGATGATCCAAGTAATCAGTTCATAAGTCCTTTATATATATATATATATTGATTCGTACAGATTTACTCCACATCGCCCTATATAAGATTCTTTATTTCATGTTACTTATTTATCATTTATTGTGACATTCAAAAAGTTTTTTTTTTTTTTTTTTTTTTTTTTTTTTTTTTTTTTTTTGGCATTCAACGATCAAAACAAAGGTTTCAAGACCCGCCTCATCAGCCCTCTATGCACACTGATAAGAACTATATATATCGACACCTATACATTCACCATTTTATATGATTGATATCCATTATTTCATGCAACCTGAAACCATTTCGACTGTATTATTTTCCAGACTTTATCCTGCTATATATGGATCGAATACATGTTCACAAACCAGATTCATGAGCCTACATATGTATAGATTCGATTAGCCCAAAAGAACACAACTCGACATGTATGAGCTTCATTAATTTATGAGACCAACAGTCCATTTTTCTACTCTTATAGATCGACAAAAGCTTAGATCCAGGTTATAATTTATGGATGTGTCGTGAGTACCAGACGAGATAAGCAAGGACAAAATAGGTATACCTTAGAGTCGAATAGGAGAATGAAACAAGAACCAAAAAGAGCTCCAACAATGACAACCTGGTCGAACCCAAAATAAGCACCTTCGAATCCAGATATACCACGATCAACACACCCTTGTGTGTCTCATCTTGCATCTCTTTTCCTCGACAGAAAGTAGAACACGAGGAATGCCGCCACTAAAAATTTTGTGCTAGGGTTTTAGGGTATTTTGAGGTTATGTGATATTCGGTTTCCAAGTGGGGAATTTAAACAACGAGAGAAGCGATATTATGGGTAAGTCGCTGAGTTTTAGGAGTTATTTGGGGAGAAGAATTTTCAATTTATAACTTGCCTTATCATCAAAGATATTGTGTGCAAATAAAAAGAATGGAACCATAGGTGGACTTGTAGACGTGTGATTAGTAATTTATGTATATTGATTACTATGTTACTTAGGTTATCTTGTTTGTATTTTAAAATTTTATGATGTAGCTTGATATTCGGTCGAATTCGGGTCAAAGTAATCACAAGTCAAACTTCTCACGAAGAAAAGTCAACTTGAAATCATTAACGCAAAAACAACCAATTGTAATAACCGGATAAGCGTGTACCCGGGTCGTTCTCCCAACGAGGCGTGAAATTGAGGATATCGTTTCGGTTCGGAATTAAAATGCTTGAAACACGATTAAAGTTTTGATTTCTAAACCTAATTAAAATAAATAAACAAAGCAAATACGCAAAAATCTAATTAATTAAAAACACGTAACGAAAATCTAAAAACGCGAACGGAAATTTAAATAACTAAATACGCATTAAAAACTAATTTAAAGAAAATAAATGATTAAAAATACTAAATTAAAAGAGAAAAATCTGAAACTTTTTGAATAAATACTTTAAAGTAAAAAGAAGCTAGGAAAAATTTAGAAAAGAAAAACAGCTTAAGGGAATAAGCTGTTCACAGCTTAACAGCTTATTGAAGTAAAATAAGGAACAAGGTTAAATAGAAACCAAGCAAAGATTTAAGCAACAAACCGCCTAAGGCAGTTGGTTAGACTGCTTGGTTATCACCTAGGTAACCTGAGTTCGAATCCCACTTTACTCCCTTTTTTTTTTTTTTTTTTTTTTTTTTTTTTTTTTTTTTTTTTTTTTTTTTTAACTTTCTTTTTTTTAAAAATCCAAAGCAACTTAAATACTTTAAACTGATATGACCCTTTTTTTTTTCTTTCACTATAAGAACAGCTAAAACAAGATTAGAACAAACAAAAAAAAACAGCTTAATTCACTTGATCAAACATCTTAGAACTACATCAAGCAATAACATAAGCAATAACATAAGCAACTACTAATACGCAGAAAACATATGCAAACTAACTATCAAGCTACTTATATGACAAACTTCAAAACCCAAATCCTATTTCAACTATACTAAAGCTTGAGATCAAAAGGGGCAAGTGAACAAAAGATGCAATAAACTAAACCGCAGGCTGCTAAAACTATTGAAGGGCTGTTTCCAAGATTCTAAGGGAAAACTCAAAACAAACAATCACAAACTACCTAAACAATAACTAAAATAAGTAGTGACAAGTAACAAGAAGAAGTAAATGAGCAGAAAATTCCACAGTTGACCGAGGTTGACCAACAAAATAAAAACAAGAAACACTTAAAACTTTGAATTAACAGGAACTTAAATTCGAGTAAATTACAACTTTAATTAAAATACTACACTAAAAAAACATTAAACAATTAAAATGGTCTAACATTTTTCTAATACATGAAAAATGGGACAAGAAGAAAAAAATGACAATCGGCCACCTATTTATACTACTAAAATAAAAAACCCTAGTTCTCTTGTGTTTTCTTCGTGAGAGTGTTCTTGTGCTTCAATATTGACCCTCGGATATTTCTTGATCTCCACAACAAATAATCACAGCCGTTGATCAATTTCTTGTCCTCGGATTTCCAGCGTGGAGAGGGGGGGGGACCAAAGACATACCCATGTGGGTTCTTTGGCTTGTTGTGGTGAGGTGGAGGGGAGGTTAGCGAGCGGGGATTAGGGAGGATTAGAGGTTGAAGAAGATAGAATAGCTAGTTAGGGATTTTGACCATTTGTGAATTGGGGATTTGACTGGAATTAGCTACCCGCGTATTAGTTAAAGACATTGTGGGTCGGGTATTTTTTTTAGTGGTGTGGGCTTATGTTGGGGTGGGCCGGCGATGGGTTAAGGATAGAATGGGCTTGGGTGGGTAGTTTAAGTATTAGTTGGGTTATATTATGGGGATCCGGTTGTGGGATAATTAGGAGAGTAGGATTTATTTAGGATAAAAGAGTTGGTATAGAATTAAAAATCAAGGACCAAAGGTGTAATTTATGAAATCGTAGGGACCATTTTTGCCATCTTTTCAAAGTTCATCCGAGGACCAATTTTGCCAACTAAAAATAATCCAAGGGCTCTTCGGGATTTTTGCACAATAACTCGACCAAACTCGTGAATTTCTTCCCGGGTCCCGTCTTTTGAGCTCTTTTCCATTTCCCGTGCTCGTCTTTGTCTTTTTCTTGATTTTTCTTGATATCCGTACCTGCATATTCACAAACACAAAAACCACATATATTTGGCATATTCGGTCATTTTTTGGTCTCTTTGGTCTGTTTAAATAGGTAAAAGGTATGTGTAATTTAACACATACCAAAATTCCCCCAGACTAAGATATTGACGTGTCCTCACGCAATGTTATAAAAACACGTTTTTGAAACCAAAAATTTCCAATCTCTTTTTACTAACTTTGAGAAGTAGCAAAATTTTCAAAAGAGATTAAGAAATCTTAAGTTCTAAAAACTCCCCGATTTTCCTTTTATTCTATTTTTGTATTTTTCATATAATCATGTGACGGCTTTGTTGACAATCATTATCTCACGATAACTTTTAGGGTCATCGAGTAGGAAACACGACTCATAAAGAAGTGACCATACGGATAAAATTCGTCGTTCCTGATTTTTCACGAGTCCCCAAACTAAGCTTAAAAACGAAATCATTGTCATTTACAAGTTAGATTGCCAACACTACTCAGAAAGCTAATTGTGGACTCCTTGTTCCCAAATTCCTATTTTCCTCTATTTATTTTATTTTTGGTGAGAAATGATTTCTTCAAATTCTCATTTCGATAAGTTTTAATCCGATAAAGATACCTAGTTTAGACGCTAAGTAGTTTCCAAACCTTCCCTCGAAAACCGTTGCATACAAAAATGAGGTCCACATCAAGGTCTCTGATTTAACACGATTTTGAGGATATCCCTTTTATTTGCGACCGAAACAACTCATCTACGAGTCCAGAGATGGAAGCCTTTATTAGGACACCCCCGGAGTCGAAGTTTGGCATTTTTAACATTATAAAGCACATTAACGTATTTAATCCTTGGCCCTTTATAACAATCACAACATCGGCTGCGAACCGGCAAGATGTGATAGTCTATTATGACCTTGGAATTTTTCCTTGCCTTTATTAGAAGTCTACAACATCGGCTGCGAACCGGCAAGATGTAGAAAACTTTTTATGGCTTTGGATTATTATTATACATTATCATATTCATTAATTATTTGCCAAACCCCAAGTCCTACGGCTTTTATAACAATCCCAACATCGGTTGTGAGCCGGCAAGATGGAATAGTCTATTACACCGTAACACTGGCAGTACCTTGATGTGTACCCAACTTTCATAAGCAAGGATTCTCTAAGGAAGAAATAAAAACTAATTATCGCCAAAACCAAAATACCTTTAATTATTCCTAGATTACTATTTTTGAGTGAAACAAGCTTATGGGAACAAAAAGCCACAAATAACTTCGATGAGCTCTAAAGAGATCCAACTACTCCACGTTTAGCAATCTAACTTATAAACAACTCTATCATTTCTCGTTCTTCGCAAATTTAAAATCTTAAATAATAAGATCCGCGAATGCTTAGCCTTATAATCAAGCCATGCATATATAAAGTCAAATACGGGAACTTGCAAACTCTTAAAAAGAATTCGCATTTTATAGCTCCTTGTGTAAAAGACTAGCACGAGCTTATAGATTATAAACGGTTAAGGGAACAAGCTAGGGCTCAACACGCCCGGTCAAGTCAGAATTTTATTCCTACTCTCACCAGCGGAAAGTCAACAAAAATGTCAAAATTTATTATATTTTTGCAAAAAATTTTTAAATTTTTCTCATTTTTTTGAATTTTTTCAAATTTTGAGGAAAAACGGGGTTGCGAGAGAAAACGGCAAAAATGCAAGGCAAAAATCAAATCGAAAGATTACCCCCCCAGACTAAAACGAGACATTGTCCTCAATGTCTTAAAGGTAAGGGTTCTCCTGCATAAATCTAAGGCCGTTTATGAATTATGCCAAAGATAAACGTAAAACGATAAGATTAAGGATATCGGATGAGCAACGAATGATGAAACTCGAGTGGAGAGAAGCAGACCACGAGCACGAGAGTCTTCATCAATCGGGCTAACCTGGACATACACAAACAACCACGAAACACAAGAAATGGAAGAGGAAACCCTCCTCACGTTTATTAAGAAAATAGAAAGAAGATAGAAGGATAAGCATGGGGTGCCTCCCACGAAGCGCTTGTTTTTGCTCGAGTCGGAAAGCTTAGACTCGCCCCGAATTCATTTGTCCATGGGGAAGCAAGTGGAAGAAAAAATCTCCATCGGACTTTCATTCAAAATGTTTGAATAAACATTGAAGTGCGCGAAAGTTCCACTCCGATGAGATACCCGCGGTATTTTTAGAAAGAAGAACCAGAAATGGTAATACCGGGGTCAAAGATGGTATCCTCACTCCCGAAGGAGTGAAGGATGGGAGAAGTCATAGCATATGTGATGAAGAGCATAAAGATTTTGATGATTATCATGCAAAGCTCTTCATCATCAAAAGAAGTTTTGTCATAAGTCTTGGGCGGGAGGGTTGGGATGAAAACTTCATGAGAAGGTATACCTCCCCCCAGACTAATATCTTCCTCAAGATCAAAATAGAAATGATCGTATTCCGGAGGAGATATAAAGAGAGAAAGTTCATCGGAGAACTCCTCGTGATAAAGATCATTCATATCAAAATGAAATGAATCATATTCGGGAGGAGAGATATAAGCATGAGAAGTGGTACTGCCACTACTCGTCTCCTCCGAATGATCAATATCAAAGTAGAAGGCTTCAAAAGCCGGGAGAAAGAAATCAGGATGAGAAGTGGGACTGCCACTACTCTCCTCAGCCGTATCAAACATAAAATTCTCATATTCGGGCAAAGCATCCTCGAGCTCGAGTGCTGGAGGATCTGACGGCTTTTCTTCAAAAATAACTTCTTTAACTTCTTCCGGGGGAAAGGAAAATGGTTCATCAACTTTCATTTTTAATAACGAGACATCTTCCCCCGGATCAAGATAAGAATCATCAATTTCTGGAGAAATTGAATCTTCTTTAAGACAAGCATCGATCTCTTCCAAGATAGGATCACTTCCCTCAACCGGCGTGAGGGAAGGGGAAGAGTCGGAAATGATAGGTAGAGTGGGATTGCCACTCGGAGGTTCATCTGATATTTGAAGATCTGCAGGGGCACACTCCTCGTCATCTTCCTCATCATCATCATCGTCATCAAGAAGGGCAGCCCTGCGAAATATAGCACGCATTTTTGCTCCTCGTTCTCTGGCTAGTAATTCTGCCATAGATTCTTCATGAGGATTTTCTTGTGCTCTTCGTTCTTCGGCTATTTCGGCCTTAATATCTTTAAGCACATCAAGAAGACCAATGAGAATTTCATTTTTTTGTTCTGTGAATGATGGCTGAGGTTGTGCATGAATCATTTGATACTGTGGAGGTTGGTCATGATAAGAATAGTCATAATTGTCACAAGGGCCGTGCTCATAGACAAGCGGGCTCCTTGTTTGACAATCAGAGCTATAGTGAGGACCTCCACAGTACTCACAACAATAAGTTTGTTGTGACTGATTCAGTGAATCATATGGATAATGGTCATACCCGAAGCTTTGATCACATGGAACTTGCTCATAGACAAACATGTTCCCTGTTTGACAATCAAAACCCGGGTGAGGACCTCCTCCACAATATTCACAAGAATAGGTTTCCATCTCATGGTGTAGTGGCTGGTTGAAAAAGTCGGTTGTTTCATGGTAGGAATAAGGATTTTGGTCATAGACAAACCCGTTTCCCGATTCCACCATGCTACAACCGGGACAATTCCCGCCATTATGAGGACCGCCACACCATTGACAACCATAATGGTAAGATGAAGACATAGAGAAAAGGAATTAAACGGATAGAGGGATAAAGAGATAGAATTAAACGGTTAAGAGGATAAGGGGATAAGAATTAAACGGTATGAGAGGGTAAAGAGATAAGAATTAAACATATAAGAGGAGACGAAGATTATTTTTGGGTTTTTTTTTTTTTTAATTTTAGAGACATTGAAAATCACAAAAGAAAAAGGAAAAATAATTTTGAGAAGAAAATCTTTTTGGGTTTTCAAGGTTTTTCAATTTTTTTTTTTTTTTGGATTTTTGATAAAAAAATATTTACAAGATATATACGAAACTTCACGAGGAAGGTTCTTCAAGTCACTAATCGTCAAACCGTAACGATATTGTCGCAACACACCTCCCCGGCAGCGGCGCCATTTTGATATTCGGTCGAATTCGGGTCAAAGTAATCACAAGTCAAACTTCTCACGAAGAAAAGTCAACTTGAAATCATTAACGCAAAAACAACCAATTGTAATAACCGGATAAGCGTGTACCCGGGTCGTTCTCCCAACGAGGCGTGAAATTGAGGATATCGTTTCGGTTCGGAATTAAAATGCTTGAAACACGATTAAAGTTTTGATTTCTAAACCTAATTAAAATAAATAAACAAAGCAAATACGCAAAAATCTAATTAATTAAAAACACGTAACGAAAATCTAAAAACGCGAACGGAAATTTAAATAACTAAATACGCATTAAAAACTAATTTAAAGAAAATAAATGATTAAAAATACTAAATTAAAAGAGAAAAATCTGAAACTTTTTGAATAAATACTTTAAAGTAAAAAGAAGCTAGGAAAAATTAAGAAAAGAAAAACAGTAGGGAATGTACATAAATTTTGAAGTAAAAATAAGGAACAGTTAAATAAGGAAACCAAGCAAAGATTTAAGCAACAAACCGCCTAAGGCAGTTTGGTTAGACTGCTTGGTTATCACCTAGGTAACCTGAGTTCGAATCCCACTTTACTCCTTTTTTTTTTTTTTTTTTTTTTTTTTTTTTTTTTTTTTTTTTTTTTTTTTAACTTTCTTTTTTTTTAAAATCCAAAGCAACTTAAATACTTTAAACTGATATGACCCTTTTTTTTTTTCTTTCACTATAAGAACAGCTAAAACAAGATTAGAACAAACAAAAAAAAAACAGCTTAATTCACTTGATCAAACATCTTAGAACTACATCAAGCAATAACATAAGCAATAACATAAGCAACTACTAATACGCAGAAAACATATGCAAACTAACTATCAAGCTACTTATATGACAAACTTCAAAACCCAAATCCTATTTCAACTATACTAAAGCTTGAGATCAAAAGGGGCAAGTGAACAAAAGATGCAATAAACTAAACCGCAGGCTGCTAAAACTATTGAAGGGCTGTTTCCAAGATTCTAAGGGAAAACTCAAAACAAACAATCACAAACTACCTAAACAATAACTAAAATAAGTAGTGACAAGTAACAAGAAGAAGTAAATGAGCAGAAAATTCCACAGTTGACCGAGGTTGACCAACAAAATAAAAACAAGAAACACTTAAAACTTTGAATTAACAGGAACTTAAATTCGAGTAAATTACAACTTTAATTAAAATACTACACTAAAAAAACATTAAACAATTAAAATGGTCTAACATTTTTCTAATACATGAAAAATGGGACAAGAAGAAAAAAATGACAATCGGCCACCTATTTATACTACTAAAATAAAAAACCCTAGTTCTCTTGTGTTTTCTTCGTGAGAGTGTTCTTGTGCTTCAATATTGACCCTCGGATATTTCTTGATCTCCACAACAAATAATCACAGCCGTTGATCAATTTCTTGTCCTCGGATTTCCAGCGTGGAGAGGGGGGGGACCAAAGACATACCCATGTGGGTTCTTTGGCTTGTTGTGGTGAGGTGGAGGGGAGGTTAGCGAGCGGGGATTAGGGAGGATTAGAGGTTGAAGAAGATAGAATAGCTAGTTAGGGATTTTGACCATTTGTGAATTGGGGATTTGACTGGAATTAGCTACCCGCGTATTAGTTAAAGACATTGTGGGTCGGGTATTTTTTTTAGTGGTGTGGGCTTATGTTGGGGTGGGCCGGCGATGGGTTAAGGATAGAATGGGCTTGGGTGGGTAGTTTAAGTATTAGTTGGGTTATATTATGGGGATCCGGTTGTGGGATAATTAGGAGAGTAGGATTTATTTAGGATAAAAGAGTTGGTATAGAATTAAAAATCAAGGACCAAAGGTGTAATTTATGAAATCGTAGGGACCATTTTTGCCATCTTTTCAAAGTTCATCCGAGGACCAATTTTGCCAACTATAAATAATCCAAGGGCTCTTCGGGATTTTTGCACAATAACTCGACCAAACTCGTGAATTTCTTCCCGGGTCCCGTCTTTTGAGCTCTTTTCCATTTCCCGTGCTCGTCTTTGTCTTTTTCTTGATTTTTCTTGATATCCGTACCTGCATATTCACAAACACAAAAACCACATATATTTGGCATATTCGGTCATTTTTTGGTCTCTTTGGTCTGTTTAAATAGGTAAAAGGTATGTGTAATTTAACACATACCATGATGTAGCTTATGATTTAATTTCCTTAGGTTAGGTACAAATAATATGTCTTTGTATAATTTTATATATTCTTAAATAAAAGAAAAAATGTAGAGGGTATTTTGGTCATTTCAGATTATGAGAATTTAGGGTTTTACAACTCTTCCCCTCTAAAAGAAAATTTTCGTCCTCGAAAATTGAAGTCGCGAAGTTAAACGAAGTCGTAGCAAGTCGCAAAAGATCATCACGAACATTCTCACGCCCGAGGAGGTTCTTCCAAAAAGATCTTCAGACCAAATAGTTCCTTATGACTCAAATCAAAACGAGGTGGGTTCAAATTTCTCAAAAGGAGACAAAATCAGGTTGATTCAGAACAAAAGGTCCAGGCAACATCAAATGGACGATAGGTGAATCTTCCGGAAAGCTCATATGGAAATACAAACAAGATTTTAGATCAAATTAACTATATCAACAGTAGAGAGTTTTACCAAAATTCAAGATTTATAACAGAGGTCAACAGAATGTAAAACGAGAGTCCAAAACTCATCCAGATATTTAACGAACGAAGGTAGAGCATACGCAAATGTAGAATGAACCTAAAGTCTCACTGATCACGGATAATCCAACGGAATTTCAAATTCTAACTTCTTAGGTACTCCCCAAGATATCCTATGCCCACAACAAGTGCACGTTATATGATGTAAGTATTATCACGTTGGCAAGACGTCATAATACCGGCATCATATAAATATGCCCTCATGATGGTCATACATTATCTCAAGTCGTAGTCAAAACCACCTATCTTAATCCACCTAGTACTTCTACAGTCTCAGAGGTCAACAAAATCAAATGCTATAGTCAAGAGAGAAAACAAAACTATTTGCAAGAGTATCGAAATCCCAGATTGCCTAGCAAAATGAGGTACACCGTCACAAGCATCATATCTTCTACAACTCGCCAAAATCTCTCAAAACAAAGCCATCACCGAACATATGAAAAATGAACACGAAACTGAAATGTTTCTAGGAAACTTAAATCATCAGAGGATCTTATTACTCTATAACGAAACTTAAGAGAGTCAACGGAAAGAAAGTTAGTCGCCAAGAACTTCGGCCTTCAATATATATATATATATAAAGGACTTATGAACTGATTACTTGGATCATCTATAGAGGTGGAGTCGTGTGTGTGTTTCAGTGTCAAGAAAACATGAGTGCGTTTGCATGTGTGTCTTGTGTGTTATGGGCTGGAAATAGAGTGAGATTGGTGTCGAATGGAGTTGTGTTGGGAGAGTCTTATGGGTGTTTACGGTCGATTGGTGGGTTGTGACTATGGTTGGGTCATATGTGATTTGAAAAAAAAATATTGTTTCGTGGTTGGTTTAGTCACGTTAAATGGGCAAAGAAAGGGCATAAAGGGATCGATTTTGGTCACCAAATATGAGGTGTATGAACTGGTATAGTAAAATTTATAGCCATGGGTCGGTGGTATTGGATTATTAATTATAGAAACCATGCAACGTACACTGAATTAAAACCAAAATAGTGACTTGTGAGGTTCATGTATATGTATAAAATAGTAAATTGCATACATGATATCGTATGGGTAAGTGTGTACAGTGGGTCTAAATCTGTTTGATTTTTTTGTTTCTTCATGGTTGTGTCACGCTAAGTTGCTAGTGGATAGTAGGTCACTAGGTTGCATATAAACTGTAGTGTGTCATATTGAGGCTTTTTAGGTGCATATACGTCTCATTTAAATAAGGATTTAACTTATGAAAAGTACACTATGAACCCAAACTTATGTAAATGATATTATGAACCTTAAGTTACTAAATATGAAAAGCCTACTAAAATAAGTAATCTGATTTAAAATAAGTTATTAATCAGACGATCATAAATCCGTGTAGATTCGCTGGAGATGGAGTTACTTCCGATCTTTTCGGTCTAAGGTACAGATATTATGCCCTTTTTGTAAGGTGCCTTCGTTTCTTTCGATTCGATTCGTTTAGGATTTCCCTAAGCCTTTGCTATGTTCCCCTACACTTTGGTTCGTTGTTTGATTCATTTTGACCTTGATGTTCGATATGATCCTTTTTGCTTTGAGCCTCTCTAATGACCTATTTGATATTCGTTCGTTACCTTGTTATATATTAGTGTTCGAATCACATTCGAAGGTTCATTTGATTTTGATAAATAAATGTGGAAAAACCCTTTTAATTATGACCTGGAAATGTTTTGAGAAAAGATCATTTATTTGAAAACCATGATTAAAGAAATGTTTTAAATGAACTTTTGCTATGAACTTTAATTATGAACCTGTGAAATTCTTTTCTAAACCATTTGTTATAGTCCTTTTAATCTGAACTTAATTTTGATTTAAAACTTAAGTTGATAAACTCTGACTTGAACCTTTGATAGTTACTCTGGACTGTTTGACATGAACCTTTTGCCATGTACCCTTCTGATATGAACTTTGATATGAACCTTCTGATATGAACTTTGATATTTGGACCATGACCATGTGAACCTTTGCTTTGATATTGACCTTTGACCTTTGACCCCAGTTTGATACCCGAGCCAAGTTCGTTTCCTAGCCATGAAGGTAACATGGCCGTGTCATTGATGCACCAATGGCATGACTAGCGTGTAGCCCTAGTGATTTGGTTACACCGTCCCCATTTTGATTTGATATGAGCTCACTATGATATGATTTGATATGGCCAATATGATTTGTTCGGGGGGCGAATGGATGCATCCTAGGTTCGTGTCCGTGTTCGTGGACAGTTCGTTTTGATATGATATGTGGTGACTGATGATGGGTGCAATCCACGTCTTTCACAAAATTTGGGAGCTAGCTACTCCATTTGAAGAATGAGGACACCCCTCATATTATCTGATTATCTGAGAGGTCTCCCCTCTATATGATTATGAAGATTTGATATGATATGATATGGTATATGATTTGTTTGGGCTCGTGGTGGATGACTGTCCTAAACCTTTACTCTTGTACCTTTACTTATCTCTTGTTATTATGCTACAGCTATTCATTTCCGTTTACTTTCGTTTCCGTTTATTGTATATATCTGTTCACTGGGCTTTTAAGCTCAGCCGCGTTTCTTTTCCCGCGGCAGGTTTTAGTTGGAAGCTGGGTAAGAGTGAAGAGACCTTGGACTTAGAAGACCTTGATAGTTATTCTGAAGTAGAAGTTATTAGAAGGATTGCATTTGCAGACTTAGTATTTAGCTTTTGTTTCCTTTGTATCCTTGGGTATTCAGTATTTCATTTGTAACATTTGAGGATCTTTGTATTACTATTGAATGTATGCTTTGTTTGATCTGATGTGAAGCCATTAATGTGATACTTCTACCCTTGCGGGGTTGGGGTGTTACACATTCTGCTTGAGCATTGGGAGTTTTGCAAGGATTGAGGTTTGAGGTGTTTCCATGTCCATCTTCTTAGTTGAAAGAGAATAAATACTTCTGGATCTTCTAATTCAAAGTATCATAACCTGGCTCTGATACCACTTGACCGGATCTAAACACACAGCTTGTGTTGAAGATACTTTGAGTTAATGTTAACTAGCATGCGGAATTTACTAGCTAACACTTAGAAGATATGGTTTGAATGATGTGTATGTGATTGTATGAATGTAACAGTGTAAGTACCAACACAATGTTTAACCAAACAAATAGCTTCAATATATTACGAGTGATCTATAATTTCACTAGGGTTCTACAACCTTGAAGCTTTCACATACGACTTAAGGATATCTTACAAAACCCTAACTAAGGATCTCTTTTTATAGACCAAGAAGTCCTGTACAAGTAAAACTATTATACGTATCAATCTAACTTAATAAGATATACATTACATCTTTTCTATATATATCTTTAAGCGTCTTTCATCTTCTGTCCTCAGCATATAATCAGTACTAACTTCTTGAGGTAGCAGTACTAACTGACTTAGTACTGTTAGTACATTCTTCATCAGTTGTAACTTTATGCTTAACAGTACTAACTTCATACCTGGCAGTACTAACTGTTAGTTTAATTCCCAACATCCTATATCTTGTACTAAAACTGACTTTGAACATATAGTTAATGTATAGGGATATCACAATCTCTTGACAATAATCACTGAGCACAATAACGTAACTCCTTCAAGTGTTTGTCAATTTGTAGTCACCTGAACGAACGAACAAGTTACCTCCTGCTAAAAGGTATAATAAAACACAACCTTGAAAAATTCCATTTCACCGTCAAATAAGCAATAACTAATCCACTTCGTCAATAAGAAAATAAATTCGAGCCATAAAACTTTAACGAACATAAACCAAAAATCCAAAAATCAAATCATCTTTTGGTGTGTGTCTTCCCCTGTGTGTGTTGGAACCAACATGTTCCAAATCAATAACCAATGCTTCCCCTTACTTTGATAACCTCATGCTACCATGGACTGGATAGAAACTTCTTCAACTACACATGATATATATAATACTACTTTGAAACCCCTTATAAAATAAACAATCAAGGATATTTGCATGCAACTGATCCATTAAATAAAATATAGAACTGATCATATATCCTCCACCGTCCCATGTGATAGCAAAGCAACCCCATTGTAGCATGCATGTGATCATCCATCTTTTGTGCTCACCGTCCCATTATCTACTTAGAATAAAAGATCACTGACCAGTACCATGCAAGATGTATTAACTTCCAACCATATCGTATCTCAACAGCATAAACCAATAACCATGAGCAGTATTAAAAACGTATAGCAGCAGAAACTAAAACTTCTAGCAGCACAAATGATATAAGGAGCAGTAGTAACCTTTAACGAGTAGTAGGAACAAATAATGCTAGCAGCAGTATTAATTCTAGCGTAGCAGTATAAACATTTAACATCGAGCAGTAGTAACTCTTAATGGGCAGCATAAACTTGAGAACAACTAGCAGCACTAAATGTTATCGTGCAGTATCGTGAACAAGAAGTATAAATCATGTGAGAGCAAGCAGTACCTCTATCAATCATGAACCAACCATCAATATGAAACAGCTTCCTCGTTAGGGTTTAGCATAACCCTAGTCACACTTTCGATCGACAACAGTTTAGGGTTTCTTAGGAAAAACGATTTAAGAAGCCCTAAGAATCTTGTTTCTCCATCACATTAAATAGAACAGCATGAATCCTTAATGAAGAAACCAATTATACCAGCCAAACAATACATGTATACCTGATCTGAACACAAGTAGCAATCAGCAGCACCAATTCGTCTTACACAAACTTGTTCATACAGAAATCCTTAATTCAAAGCTGTTTTGGTAAACAGATTAGGACATGAATTTAAAGCTTCTTCACACGATCTTCTGCTATCCCATGCTTAGTGATATAACAAGAAAATAGTGATCGATCAATCCAGAACCAAAAACCATAAGAAAACCCTAAAAATCGATTTCTGAAAAACCTGTCTGCAGCAGATTTCGACAAGCCATAACTTCCAAACGAACACTCAGATTGAAGATCCCTTCGGTGAAAATCAACCTTGCTATATGAAGAATCTCCAATAAAAATTTTAGCACTTTCCAACGCTTAACAAAAAAGTTATCGTCGTTTGAAAACAGGTCTGCAGAAAGTTACGAAAATTGAACAAAATCGATTTTTCTTCTTTCTTCTTTAACAAAACCTTGTAGAATCCCTAGATCGAGAGCCCCCCCCCCCCCCCCCCGCTCTGATACCACTTGATAGAACTTATGCACACACCATCTATAATTTCTTGGACCGTTTTGGACTCTAGGTTGTTTAGACCTTGATCTAGGATAAACAATAAGCACAATGATAATAATAAGCACAGTGGAAAAACATAAAGAATATTATTATTATCAATAAGGTTCTTCGTCATCATCTCTAACAACTACTATAACAAAAACATAACCCCAACTCTACGTGATCAAGTGTAGAACGTGTTAGCTACATTAACAAGGAATCATAAGAGCCTTAAGGTTAAACAAAACTAACAACCAGGCGTTTTCTACCCAAAACCCACGCCTGCTTTTCCCACACACACACACACTTTTGGTGTTTTACATCTTGACACACACACTAATAATCGATCCCTGTATCTCTTTATATACTAGAGATACTAGGGTTACACAAAGAGATAACTATTAACAATACAGAATATTTAGTAAATCTTTCTAACATATAATAAATATCTTATGTATCTTCATATCTTTGTAGTTTTCCTCTTTGTCACAAATAGTCCCTCATGTTTCACATGTTTTGTCTTTATCAACTCAAATATTAGACCCAACACTTACTATTTATGGAAAGGTACTAAATTTGGAAGATTACTAAATATGGAAAGTTACCAAATTTGGAAAGTTAATAATATGGAAAGTTGCTATTTATAATAGGAAATCCTAATACGTCAATCTGACCAACAACAAGTGATGAATCAGTAATAACTTATGAAATGGTTCTTAAATAATAAGACGATCATTAATTCGTGTAGATTCGTTGAAGAAGGAATAACTTCCGATCCTTGTGTTTTCTGATATGGTTTCATTTGCGGTTTGAGGTACAGATATTCTATCACTTTTCAGTAGGGATTTCTCATGAATTCTTGATCCTTGACTTTGATTCGTTTGCTATGTTATGATCCATTTGCAATGATCTGTCTGATATGATTTCGTTTGATATGATCCATATTTGTTTACTATTCATTTGATTATTCATTTCATTCTATAATCTATTCATATAGCTATTATCTAAGCTGTATTTATCCCTTATCATTATATTGCATGTGTTATGCCTATTTTAGTTGCCCATATTTGTAGCCAGTCATGGGGAGTCCATGACCATGCCATTGATGCACCCATGGTAATGACACTGTCAGTGGAGGCGGGTTTTTGTCCACTGCATTCCCATTTGTTTATATTGCTATATATAGCGCACCTGGCCTGTGTATATTGTATGTATGTTTAGTCTAGAACTGGCATATGTATATCTGTTTTGAAGGGAGCGTATGGATGCATTCTAGGTACTTAGTTCAGTTTTGATATGATGCGTGGTTTTGCAACCTTACAACAAGTTTTACCTCTCAAGGGATCTTGAGAAGTTTGCAATCCCCACCAGGCAGTGTACCTGACCGATGTAGTATAGTGAAGTGGCAAGTACCGGGGGATTGATCGCTCAACTCAAAGAATAGTGTTCGTTAGGATTGAAATTTATCTACTAGGTCTAGAGGTGAGGGATGATTCTTTTTGTTTTTTTATATTTTATGAAAAGCAAGTAAAATCTCTGGTTTGAAGGAGTGGGCGGAATTAGTTGCTAATCAACTAACCCAAAAGCTACTAATTAAACTAATGTGCAGGAAAGTAAACTAGGGTTCTACAAGGGAAGTGAAGCATGTCTACCTATGATATGTTACTCCTTGCTAGCTATCCAATTCTACCTATTGAATTGTCACACCTTGTTTTAATTGACGGGTTGTATTCCTTAATACCAATCGTGGGGGTGTGTACGATCTTCCCCAACTCTATAAGCTCCTACTTCACTCCTATGTCGAGCCGGCTAAGAAGCTCCTAACATGGGATCACTAGAATTCGCTTATGCATTAAATACAACCAATTAACCTTAGTACACCTTGGTTCATGTTTCTTAAGACATTCAAGCAAGTTACCGTATAGGAGGTTAGCCAGTTTTCTTAAGCCTAACATCGATATCATCCAATCATACAAGAGACAATAGGAAATAAGAACTATAAGCTAAACCAATAAGATCTATTGAAGTGTCACACCTTTATTGATGACGATAGACACATACATCAAAAAGGACTCAATAAGATCTAATTAATTATATACAAGTTTCACACAATCATAAGTAGACACAAGGTGAATTAGCAAAGCATGATCAATGAAGGGCAAACAACCATAATAATGAAAGACATAATTAAGTTAGAATCAACAAACCAATATTTGATGTTTATGAAGTGATTGAAACCCTCTAAGTTGCTGGAAAAACACCTACCTAAACCCTAGAATCGGACTTAGGGTTTAGGGCTTACAAAAAGTGAAGTTATGATGTTGTATTTATAGGCAATATTTCTGTCGGCAAGGCTTGACGGCGTCAGCTCGTACAAGTGACGGCGTCAACTTCCCATTTTCACCAAACGTAGATCTTTTCGTCCTCTTCGCGTGGCCTTTTGAATCACCCAAATCCGAGTTCGTATAAACATTTTATGGCCAAAACAGTGACAGCTACTCCGCGCGTAAGTTGTGATTGTCTTGATCAGCATGTGACGGTTTTACTAGGGTTTCTTCTTGTGCAAGTTGTCATTCTGACGTCGTCACTCAATGGCTTCTGATGTCGTCAGGTTGAGTCCTGACGCCGTCACTACGCCGCGGTTAGGGTTTCTTGATGGCCTTCTTGACGCCGTCCCCCTTTAATCTTCCAAAATCCTCTCTGGCTTATCAAGGATTGACGGCGTCACACTGGGGCTTGACGCCGTCACAGGTACTATTCCAGCAGATTTAGAGACTTTGTCATTTTCTTCACTTTTATGCTCCAAAAACGTCCAAAATGCTTCCTTTTCCAAATTTCATCTCCAAAGTACCTAAAATGACAAAAGGAAGGATTTAGGGCAATATTTGATCAAATAAATACGATTTAGGGCTTAAATGACCCCCTAAAAGCGGTACACTTTTCGCTTCATCAAATACCCTTACACTTGAGATTTGCTTGTCCTCAAGCAAATGCGCTTTTATTCTATTCAAAATACAAGTTAGGGGTCATTTAACGCTAATATAAAAGTAATTACAACAAATAGTCGTTCCACTTTAATCATAATAAGCACGGAGATTACAGACTAGCACCTCACAAGTAGTGTTTAGATACTCACATCTCTTAGGTGTCATAAAAGTATATCTCATAAATGAAAATGAATAATATCTCTCACTACCTGTCATAGCAAATAGATTACCATAGGCTTGGGAAAGGATCAAAAACCTCCTCCACTAGGCGTAAGCACCTAAGATAAACTATCAAAGAGGGCTTTTAAACGGGTTATAACGTTAGGTGTAGGGATATGATAAACACGGTTTTGTTGGATAAAGGATATTTTACTGGTGGCGAGTTAAAGATCTTGATTAATTACATGTACAATATGGCGTTGCTAAGCCAAGACTAGACTCGACTTAGGCTAATGAAAAAAATAACAAAAAGATAAAATAAACATAAAATGAAACGGGATGGTAGTCCGTATGTTTTTTCTACTTTTTTTTTTTTTTTTTTTTTTTTGCATACACTCTTGCCCTACCATCCAAAATAATACATCGTAGGGGGGTTGTATCCCCCTTACACTTGAACTTTTACATAACTTTACAATTAACTATTCTAATGACTCGAATTAAGATAATCGAAACACTTGGAGTACTTTTAAAATATTTAGCACATATGGGGGTAATAATGTTGTTCTTCCCCATTACTCCATTACACTAGTACTTTACCCATGAGTCCCAATCGTCCCAAAACAATATGTACAAGGATATGACTCGACTTAGCAACCATGTAATCAATTAGATAATTAACTTGGGGTTTAAACAAATGTTGTCACAATAATGCACTAAAAATGAGTGCATACAAGTTAGGCTAAGGCGATTTGGGTGTACATTTAAGTGAGGTGTAAACAAATTCTTACTTTAAGTAAAACGCTTAAAGTTAGAAACGAAAAGATAGGCTCTGAGGGGTGTACTAGGGGTATCGTGTACTAAAAATGAGTACAACGCAAAGGGTGTGGGAGAATTACTTGACCAATGTAGCCAATGTAATTATAACAAAAACACAGGTGTAAAACAATGGGTTAATCCTAATGCCTCTTATCATGTAGTAAATCTAACTACACGAATGTAGTCTCACTTGTGGCATCGGAATGGTCCTAACGCAAGTTCTAGAATCTAAGTGCTACCGGCACACACATCATAGCATAAATGCTTTTCCTACCAATTCTAGGGGCGAACCTCACATATTTGGGGGTGGAAAATTTTTTAGTGGTACAGTTTTGTGCTAGTCATATAACTCCTATCCGTGAGACGCTCATTAAGACCAAAGTTTCACTCCTATATGTTGTAAAAAATTTTAAATTTGGCACTAAAATTGCCTTAACAGGTATTTCTCTCAGTTTTATTACACATCTACCATCAAACAAACAAAAATCAAGTGCAATTGTATTCTCTAAGGTATCATCATTTACCCTCCCCTTACACTTAAGCTGAACATTGTCCCCAATGTTCATTCAAAGGATGTAAAAGTAAATAAGGTAAAAGAATGAAAACAAATACTCCCCTGATTCGTTCGATGTGGATAATCCGGTAACATGGTTAAATCCTCCTCCAAGAAAATGAACGTTGAAAGCTTCCCTTCCGAAATATAAATCATCTTCTTGTCCAATATAACCTGTTAAACCTGAGAAAACAAACACAAAAAACCCAAAGCATCAACCTGAACAAAGAAAACTCACAACTAGATGTAATTCCAGACTTAGAAATAAAAACAAAACGATTAAAGATATAATGCTTGTAGAATGAATATTTGCAGATTTCCTGGAGTTTATAAAACTAAAGATTTAACAAAAACTTTATGACTCCGGTAGAAAAACAAAACTTGCAAAATTTCCAGAATTTTACACTTGACGCCGTCAGGTGTTAACCTTGACGCCGTCAGAAGTGACCTGCAGAAATTTTATGGTTAGTTTCCGGAAAATTTCTGGAAAAACTTATGCCTCACTTCCTGGAAATCCTGCAAAATATTCAGTATGACTCGATACAAGCATTTGACTCTAACAATTACTAGTATGCATGCTCATTTAATATTTTTGTGATTCATGTTCAATCTTGTTCTTGTAAACAAATTTGGATTCCCTTACACTTATCTTTTGCAAAATACCTTTATATGTAGTTAAGACGAAGTTAAAAACAAAATAAAGCATTTTCACAATTTACTTTGAAACATGAGCACAAACAATAACAATTAAACTTGCATACGGAAACAAATAAAATCAAACAAACAAACAAACAAACAAATAAAGCTTGGGTTGCCTCCCAAGAAGCGCTTGTTTTTGTTCGAGTCACGAGCCTGACTCTACCCTTATTTAACGGAAATAGGGGAGGTTTTCCCTACACTTAGGATTAAGTGCGGGTGGAAGTAGCGATACACACCCTTAGGGTGGAAATATGCCACGTGAGGTGAAGGGGGTGAGTGAATGGCTTCCTTCATCCTAAAGCTACCCGGATAATATTGGTTTATGGGTGGGTCGGTTCCTCTTTTGTCTCCTAGATGTAAATCTAAGGATGAAAAGTTGTGTAACGGTTGAGGTTCCGGCTCATCAACACTAGGAAATTCCCTAGAACTAAGAGTAAGGTCATCACTAAAAGTGTTCAAACCTATATCCTCTAGTTGTGCTTGGTCCAAGGGTTCTACCTCCATCGAGATTCCTAAAGTCTCTTCTACTTCTTCCGGGTAAGTCACGGGGCGGTGTGGGTGCCTCAAATGATGGTTGAGTATTTTGTGGGCTTATGGTGTTTACCTCATCATTCCACGTGTCAAGATCACCTATATCCTCATCAATTGTTTTCTTAGGTAGTGATGATAACAAACCTAGCGCTTCATCCAACTTATGGTTTATTGCTTCGGCTCTATCCACAATTCCTTGGCAAACTAGGTCGCTTTTCCTATTGGCCTCAATAAGATGAGATCCTAAACATGGAGGTTGTTCATAAGAATCTATCCTAGGTGAAGGCTCATATGATTCATAGGTGTCTCTAAATGAGGTATTTTGAACTCCTTGGTGTTCTAGCCATTCAACCATATCTTGCAATCTTAGAAGTCTAAGTGAAAAGTCCATTTGAAGCAAATTACAAACAAAATCACAAAGAAAAGATAGACTACGAGAAAGCTACAAAATAAAAAGAAAAAATCTCACTTGATAGGAATCTTGTGAGTAGACCTAATAAAAATAAAATTTCAACCTAAGCAATAACTACTCCCCGGCTGCGGCGCCAAAAACTTGATGCGTGGTTTTGCAACCTTACAACAGGTTTTACCTCTCAAGGGATCTTGAGAAGTTTGCAATCCCCACCAGGCAGTGTACCTGACCGATGTAGTATAGTGAAGTGGCAAGTACCGGGGGATTGATCTTTCAACTCAAAGAATAGTGTTCGTTAGGATTGAAATTTATCTACTAGGTCTAGAGGTGAGGGATGATTCTTTTTGTATTTTTATATTTTATGAAAAGCAAGTAAAATCTCTGGTTTGAAGGAGTGGGCGGAATTAGTTGCTAATCAACTAACCCAAAAGCTACTAATTAAACTAATGTGCAGGAAAGTAAACTAGGGTTCTACAAGGGAAGTGAAGCATGTCTACCTATGATATGTTACTCCTTGCTAGCTATCCAATTCTACCTATTGAATTGTCACACCTTGTTTTAATTGACGGGTTGTATTCCTTGATACCAATCGTGGGGGTGTGTACGATCTTCCCCAACTCTATAAGCTCCTACTTCACTCCTATGTCGAGCCGGCTAAGAAGCTCCTAACATGGGATCACTAGAATTCGCTTATGCATTAAATACAACCAATTAACCTTAGTACACCTTGGTTCATGTTTCTTAAGACATTCAAGCAAGTTACCATATAGGAGGTTAGCCAGTTTTCTTAAGCCTAACATCGATATCATCCAATCATATAAGAGACAATAGGAAACAAGAATTATAAGCTAAACCAATAAGATCTATTGAAGTGTCACACCTTTATTGATGACGATAGACACATACATCAACAAGGACTCAATAAGATCTAATTAATTATATACAAGTTTCACACAATCATAAGTAGACACAAGGTGAATTAGCAAAGCATGATCAATGAAGGGCAAACAACCATAATATTGAAAGACATAATTAAGTTAGAATCAACAAACCAATATTTGATGTTTATGAAGTGATTGAATCCCTCTAAGTTGCTGGAAAAACACCTACCTAAACCCTAGAATCGGACTTAGGGTTTAGGGCTTACAAAAAGTGAAGTTATGATGTTGTATTTATAGGCAATATTTCTGTCGGCAAGGCTTGACGGCGTCAGCTCGTACAAGTGACGGCGTCAACTTCCCATTTTCACAAAATGTAGATCTTTTCGTCCTCTTCGCGTGGCCTTTTGAATCACCCAAATCCGAGTTCGTATAAACATTTTATGGCCAAAACAGTGACAGCTACTCCGCGCGTAAGTTGTGATTGTCTTGATCAGCATGTGACGGTTTTACTAGGGTTTCTTCTTGTGCAAGTTGTCATTCTGACGTCGTCACTCGATGGCTTCTGACGTCGTCAGGTTGAGTCCTGACGCCGTCACTTCGCCGCGGTTAGGGTTTCTTGATGGCCTTCTTGACGCCGTCCCCCTTTAATCTTCCAAAATCCTCTCTGGCTTATCAAGGATTGACGGCGTCACACTAGGGCTTGATGCCGTCACAGGTACTATTCCAGCAGATTTAGAGACTTTGTCGTTTTCTTCACTTTTATGCTCTAAAAACATCCAAAATGCTTCCTTTTCCAAATTTCATCTCCAAAGTACCTAATATGACAAAAGGAAGGATTTAGGGCAATATTTGATCAAATAAATATGATTTAGGGCTTAAATGACCCCCTAAAAGCGGTACACTTTTCGCTTCATCATGATATATGCTTATAAATGGATTTGAGTGTGTGCAATACACCCCATTTCACTATTAAGGTACATCGAGCTAGCTACTCCATGTACAATTTGTTATATGATTTGTTGGGCATTTCCTTTGATATTGATATCTATAGGTGATGTATGAAATATATAAACATATTAAACATATAAACGCAGCAGATAAACATCACCATAACAGGATCCATAGTGCCATATGATCAATCAAATAAAATAAACACATAAGTTATACCTTTGAAGCGTGATCCGGGAGTCACCAACAACACTATAACCCACGACTAGATCAAGAAACCCAAGAGATCAATAAGGTTGATCTCCTCTAAGTGTGAAACACACTACACGTCACCGTACGCCAATGGATGCTAGTCCTTCAACCACCGTAACCAATCAAGCACCCTTGAATGAACAAGATTCAATGGAGATTGATAAAAAATAAAAACCCTAATGTGGTTTTTATTATTTTTGCCGTGTGATTAGAGAGAGATATGGAGGATATAATTTTGTGATTTGATTCCCTATTCATTAGGAGATTTAACTACCATATATTGACTAAATATTCAAAAACCAAATCTCTCCTTTAACCTCTCTATAGGCCGGCCACCAATGGGCCAAATGGGCCAACCATTTGTTTTTTCTAGTCCAATGCAATAAGTCCAATACTTATTCATTAGAAGCCCAATAGCGGTTCTTGGTTACTTACGGTTAGTTATATATCGTAAATACAATAAATACGACATATAAAATGGCACCTCAGTGTATATGTGTGTGACCCCATAGGCTCACATATGTCTAGCCATATAATCAGTAATTATGACACGAGCATATCCCAACAGCTCCCACTTGCGACGTCATAATAATCAAGTAATTATACAAGCAATGGTTAGCGTCTAGCAACACGCCACTGCCCCAAGAAATATGTGAGGTTAGTTTCTTAAACATCTCATATAAGATGGTTTACATGTCATCTATCCTTTTGTTTCAGATACCGTGTTGAACATTAGACATGGATCAAATGTCATTCTAATTGTTCAACTATTATGTTTCTCGATACGGATATTGAACAAGATTACCAAGTGAATTAAGATTCATCTTAATCTCATTTGGGTACGGCCATACAATCATCTGTTCAATTCATCGAGGGGCCCAATGGTATCTAACTCCATAACATGTGGAGGAACAAATCCTGTTTTGACTACACGTGTCATTCACATGCTTCATATCACTCCTGATAATGGCCTTTATAACTACCTTATTCAGGACAGCGTTTAACCATATCAAGGAATGAAATTCCACACATGCAAGACCTGCTTGTATCTCAAGTCTAAGGATAAGAGACAAAACCTCTTGCGAGATTCAATATTGACGACGATCCATGTAGTGAATTCTCGTAGGTTGGGTCAATCCAATGTTCATCACAATGAACAACATGTGAGTTTGGCAAATGAATCACCAACAGGCTCACATTTGCCTTAATTTGATGATACTCCCGTATCGTCAACCGACAATGGATAATTTTAGAATAAATAAATTATTCATGGATTAAACATGCAAATATAGAACACAGTTGATATGAAATGAAAACGATCATAACCATTACATCAATTCATCAAAAATATAAACTGTTCAATGTTCCAATTATTAAAATACTAAAAATACAGATCTACATGAGACTACCAGCTGGTCTAAGTCCAATGCTCCTAGCATGTTCGACATGTTTGGCACAAGGCATTGGTTTAGTAAAAGGATCAGCTATGTTGTCATCTGTATGAACTTTGAGAAGACGAATATCACCACTTTCGATTACTTCTCGAATGTAGTGAACTTTCCGACAAAAATGTTTGGCACCCTTTTGAACACCTGGTTCATTGGCTATGATAATGGCACCTGTATTGTCACAGTACATATCCATAGGTCGTTCATTGCTGGGGACAACGCCAAGCCCAGAAATGAATTTACGTATCCAAATCGCCTCCATTGCAGATTCAGAAGCAGCTATGTATTCAGCTTCTGTAGAGGACATCGCGATAGTGCTTTGTTTGGCACTCTTCCAGTCAACAGCACCTCCGTTCATGATGAAAACATATCCTGTTTGGGATTTGGTGTCATCACGATCCGTCTCCCAGCCTGCGTCAGTGTAACAAGTGACACTGAGCTCACGCTTGACATCACCACCATAAACAAGAAACATATCTTTAGTATTTCGTAGATACTTTAATATGTTCTTAACAGCAGTCCAGTGACATTCTCCTGGATCCTGTTGAAATCTACTCGTTAGGTTCTGAGAGAACGCTATATCAGGTCTATGTGCATCTAACCGCATACATTATGGATCCCACAGCCGAAGCATACGGGATTCCCTTCATCCTCTTCACCTCATCAGGTGTGGAGGGTCCTTGAGATTTACTCAATACTGTATTTGGTTGCATTGGAAGATTTCCACGTTTGGAATCTTGCATCCTAAATCGCTTCAGGATTTTTTCGATGTATGCACTTTGACATAAGCCGATTAATCGTTTTGATCTATCCCGATAGATCTTGACTCCAAGTATGTACGAGGCTTCTCCTAGATCTTTCATGGCAAAGCAACTTCCAAGCCAGGATTTTACATCTTGTAGCATTGGAATGTTGTTTCCCATGAGTAATATGTCGTCGACATATAAGACTAGAAATACGACCATACTTCCACTAGTTTTCATGTATACACATGGCTCATCAGAATTTTGAGTGAAACCAATCTTCTTGATTTCATCGTCAAATCTCTTATTCCAACTTCTAGATGCTTGCTTTAATCCATAAATGGATCTTTGAAGCTTGCATACTTTAGTTGGATGTTTAGGATTCACGAAGCCCTCGGGTTGCACCATTATAAACGTCTTCGTTCAGGTGGCGTTCAAGAAAGCTGTCTTGACATCCATTTGCCAAATCTCATAGTCATAGTACGCTGCTATGGCTATAAGAATCCTAATAGCTTTAACGTCTGCAATAGGCGAGAAGGTTTCTTCATAGTCAACCCCGTAGGTTTGAGTGAAACCTTTTGCTACTAGACGATCTTTGTAGGTGTGTACTTTTCCATCCATGTCGGTCTTCTTTTTGAAGAGCCACTTGCTCCCAACGGTTTTAGCGTTAGGAGGTAGGTCGACTTCGACCCAGACATCATTGTCTTTCATGGATTGCATCTCCGCATTCATAGCTTCGATCCATTTATCGTGTTCAGGACTCGATAATGCATCTCTATAGTTAGCGGGTTCACCATGATCCCCTAACTCATGTTCCTCAACATCGACATAGAAACCATATCGCTCAGGTGCTTGAGGTATCCTTGCGGATCTACGAATGGGAGCAACATCTTGATGAGGTTCAACATTTTCATGTTCAATCTCATTTTGATGCTCACTAGTGTTACCAGAAGGTTGTGCATCTTCCTCTTGAATTTCATCAAGGTCTACATTGCTCAGACTTGCTTCTTGTGAAATGAGACGGTTCTCAAGAAACTCAGCATTCCGGGCAACAAATATTTTGTTCTCGGTTGGGTAGTAGAAATAGTAACCCATCGTTTCCTTTGGGTATCCTACAAAGATACACTTGATAGCTCTGGGCTCAAGTTTTTCAGGTGTGTCTCGTTTCACGAGAGCCTCACAACCCCAGACTCTCAAGTACGACAATTTAGGGACCTTCCCATGCCATATTTCGTATGGTGTCTTGTCTACCTTCTTGGTTGGAACCATATTGAGAATGCGTGCAGCAGACTCTAGAGCATAACCCCAAAAGGACATTGGCAATGTTGTTAGACTCATCATGGATCGAACCATGTCTAGCAAGGTTCGATTTCTCCTTTCAGATACACCATTATATTGTGGTGTATATGGAGGAGTGAATTGTGAGACAATCCCACACCTTTTTAGATGATCTAAAAACTCTAGACTCATATATTCACCTCCTCGATCTGATCGAAGAGCCTTTATGGTCTTGCCGAGTTGATTTTCCACTTCATTTTGAAAAACTTTGAACATTTCAAAAGCTTCATGTTTATGTTTAATCAAGTAAACATAACCATATCGACTGAAATCATCAGTAAAAGTAATGAAGTAGTTAGCTCCTTCCCTTGACGTTGTTCTAAATGGGCCACATACGTCAGTATGTATGAGTCCAAGTAGATCTTTAGCTCTTTCTCCAACATGGGAGAAGGGCTTTCGTGCCATTTTACCAGATATACAAGAAATGCATTTATCAAACGACTCAGGGTCGGTTGACTCTAAAAGCCCATCGTGTTGCAGCTTTGTAATGCGTTTCTTGTTTATGTGACAAAGACGACAATGCCATAGGTAAGTGGAATCTAAGTTATGTTTAGATTTCTTATTGCTAACATTATATATAGAACTATCGTTTGAAATAGAATCACGCATATCAATTTCAAAAATACCATCACGAGGAATAGCATTAAAATAAAAAATATTATCCTTAGAAACTGAAATGCCAAAATCCGTAAATGTATGAATGAAACCATCATCCTTCAAACGAGAAAGTGAAACAACACCTCTAGTAATAGTAGGTGCAAAATGGCAATTATTTAAAACAATAACTAAACCATTAGGGAGGATGAGATCAAAGCTCCCTATTGCTTCGACAGCTGCACGGTTGCCATTACCAACGTACAGGTTCAAAGCTCCATGCTTCAACTTTCTGCTTCCCCTAAGCCCCTGCACATTATTACAAATGTGAGTGCCACAACCAGTATCATATACCCATGATTTGTTAGGAAAAGTATAGAGTTCTATAGTGAAGATACCTGATGTGCTAGCTGCGCTAGCTTTGTTCTTCTTCAACTCTTCAAGGTAGGTCGGATAGTTCCGCCTCCAGTGCCCCTTCTTTCCACAATGGTGACAAAGGGTGTCCTTAGCCGGGTGCTCCTTCTTAGCAGGTGGGGGGATCTTTGGTTGGGGGGCATAAGCTAAGCTTATACTTGCCCTTCACTTGTCCCTTGCCTTTTCCTTCGGCTTCTTCTTCTGGATTCGTCCTTCCTTTATAGCTAGGACCATAGGAGCCTTCTTGGGCATTCCTTTCTCTGCAAGTTTCAGCATGTTATGCAGCTCAGGAATGGTCTTGCCCATGCTGTGCATGTTGTAGTTCTGCACAAACTGATCATAATCCTTTGACAGTGAGTTAAGTATCAAGCTCACTCCAAGGATCTGAGGCATGGGGTATCCAAGACGCTCCATTTGGTCAAGGTAGCCCTTCATTTTCATGACGTAGCTACTGACCGATTGGCCCTCCTCCTGCTTGCACACATGAAAAGCTTTGACAGTGTCAAACAATTCTTGCTCAGCTTGCTGCTCGAACATGGTTTTCAGTTCGGTCAGCATGTCAAATGCTGCAAGGTTCTCTAAGTTCTTTTGGAGCTCAGGGATCATGCTTGCAAGCATAAGACAAGCAACCTCTTGCTGCTCATTAACCCTACGAGTGTAGGCGGTACGAACAGCAGCGGAGGCATTAGCAGGGGTGCTTCAGGTAAAGGTTCTTCCAGATGGTAAAACTTTTGTTCAGCCCTGAGGACAATCCTCAGGTTGCGATACCAGTCCAAAAAGTTATTACCATTCAATTTTTCTTTTTCAAGAATTGATCTGATGTACGAGTTGTTTATGGTTTGATTAGGAGTTGTCATCTACAAAACAAACAAAGTTCAAATTTTAGTAAGTTTCAATAATTAATCCTTTTTAAAATTAACTACCCAAGTTTAAGCATATTAAAACAATTAATTTTACGAAAAGGCTAAGATCCTCATTGAGGTTCGACCATTAATGCAGTTGATCTACTAGAAATGGTGGATTCAATAGGTAGGTAACGTCGACCAATTGCATTACATGTGCAACTCTTAGATCTTTATGGGACTCATGGCACTAGTGAACAAGCAACTAGTGTCAAGCTGGCATGTTTAGTCCCATCTTTGCCTCGGGTAAGGGTCTGACCACACTACTCGATTAAGTCATCCAATTTGAAAACTGTGAGAATAATCCTAGGTCTGACCATGGAGAATAGTCACCTTGGGTTACAATTCAACCTAGGTCTGACCAGATGCTAAAAGGTAATTGCAAGTGTTCTCATAATTGGACGGCATGACTTAAATTTTGACGGGTAAATTGTTTTGATGTGAATCAAAAAACGTGTACGAAAGAAGCATGCATTCATTCTTCGTAGCACAAGTTAAAAACTTTTCTTAACTTAAGTCTAATCATTGTTTTAATTTATGTGTGTCAAGTTGTCCATTTTCAAGACTAATATATATCCTAAGTGGATTATTAAGTTTGGACAATACAATAAATGAATAAACAACCTTAACTTGTTTAAGTGTTTATTTAGAAAACAATGATTTTTAAGTTTCAAATCATATTTAAACTTAGTTAAACTAAATCATAAGACTTAGTTCAAAATGGTTTATGTTTTGTTTTAAGTTTTATGAAAACAATTTTCGTTTTTCATGTAGTCACAACCATACAAAAAACAACCAAACAAACATACAACCACAATATGCAAAGCCTCAACCGATGAAAATCCTATGCTTGGTCTTGTGAGCCATCACAAGAACCAAGAGTCAACTAGGGACATATATACAACCACATGGAGGGCTCCCACTTGCCCCAAGACAATCATGAGCAAGTAAAAAGCCCATAATGCATATGAACTTCAGATTCTGTCAGCCCAGTTTTTCTGTTTTGCAAGGTCCAAATGCCAGGAAGATCACCTCCTCATGATTCGACCCAGTTAACAAAGTTGTAGCCCTATGTCTTGTGGACCTGCACCAAAAGTTTTAGAAAAAAATACCTTACCAATCAGCGGGAAATCACGTTTTCCCAACAGTTGTCCAGCAGCAACTTTTGGTCTACAACTCTTCAATCTTTCGCCATTTGCTTCCAAGCTCTTGTTTACAATACATATAAAGTAAAATACAACTAATCTAATTTTGTATCTACTGTAAAATGCCCAAACATTGGCTACACCAAAAATGAATTACATTACAAAAGTGCCGAAACAATGGCAAACCCCAAAACAAGAAAAAACAACCAACAATCACAATCACAACGCACAAGTGGTCTAGGTTTTCATCGGCTTTGCATATGAACACATAATAATACATTCAAATAAAGATTATTACATGGTGTTGGCTAACTCCATGGACAAACATGCAAGTATTTGCCATGGATAACAAAATAAATAACAAGAAATAAATTGTTAGCCAACGAATCGAAGAAATAATTAACAAGAATTAAAACCCCGAATGGTACGCGTGACAAATTGCCAAAGACTCAAACCCCACTGATATTAGGACCTTCTTAACACCATTTTACCACAGAAAAATAAGCCTCATGGGCTGATTTGAAATCGGGTTAAAAATCTTCCAAAAAACGCGTTTTTAGGCCATTTTACGGGTACCGATCAAGTAAACAAACAACGTATGCATAACAAATGGCCATAGGATAAAAAGTCCAGATCTTAAGACCTTATCAAAGTCGACATATTCATAATATATAAGCCCTAGGGGCTATTTTAAAATCCCACTTTTAAATCCATTAAAAAAACATGTTTTTAGCCATTTTTACGCATACAAGATGATCATATGACAACATATGATGGCTCATGATACCACTATAGGTGATGTATGAAATATATAAACATATTAAACATATAAACGCAGCGGATAAACATCACCATAACAGGATCCATAGTGCCATATGATCAATCAAATAAAATAAACACATAAGTTATACCTTTGAAGCGTGATCCGGGAGTCACCAACAACACTATAACCCACGACTTGATCAAGAAACCCAAGAGATCAATAAGGTTGATCTCCTCTAAGTGTGAAACACACTACACGTCACCGTACGCCAATGGATGCTAGTCCTTCAACCACCATAACCAATCAAGCACCCTTGAATGAACAAGATTCAATAGAGATTGATAAAAAATAAAAACCCTAATGCGGTTTTTTTTTTTGCCGTTGTGATTAGAGAGAGAATGGAGGATATTATTTTGTGATTTGATTCCCTATTCATTAGGAGATTTAACTACCATATATTGATTAAATATTCAAAAACCAAATCTCTCCTTTACCCTCTCTATAGGCCGGCCACCAATGGGCCAATGGGCCAACCATTTGTTTTTTCTAGTCCAATGCAATAAGTCCAATACTTATTCATTAGAAGTCCAATACGGTTCTTGGTTACTTAAGGTTAGTTATATATCGTAAATACAATAAATACGACATATAAAATGGCACCTCAGTGTATATGTGTGTGACCCCATAGGCTCACATATGTCTAGACATATAATCAGTAATTATGACACGAGCATATCCCAACAATATCTACTTTATATTCTTTGTTATGCTTTGATTCCATTATCATATATCCCATATTTCATTGATATCTTGTTCAGCAGGTTCTCATGGTTTCGTTTCACTTATCCGTTCATTTTACTACTTATTGTGACTTATATCATTTTATCCAGCAGATCCTTATGATTTCATTTCAGTTATTCTTTTGCTTTAGTTATCCATTTGTATATATTTGTTCACTGGGCTTTTTAAGCTCAGCCGCATTTTTTTTCCTGCGGCAGGTTTTAGGTTGGAAGCTGGGTTTTGAGTGAAGAGTGATTAGGAGCTCTTAGTGGACTGCACCTTGATAGCTTCGCATGGATTAGAGTTGCCTTTAGAGCTTTTCTTTGGACTTAGTTTGTATTTTAGTATGGTAGTTGTAATGTTCAGATTTAGTACTTTATCTTTCCATAGAATACCTTTGTAAACAATGTATTATTAAAGTCTTCCGCTTGCGTATGTTCTGTTTAACGCCATAAATGTGACATTTGATCCGTTCTCGGATGGGGGTGTTACAATTATGGTATCAGAGCTTAGGCTTCGACTTGTAGTACTTTGAGTTATGACCTGTGAAAGATTTGGCCCTTAGGTTTGCACTATAGGAGTTTATGAAACAACCTTTGAGAATTTGCCTTAGGATTTCCACTCTAAAGAAACTTAGGTTATGACCGGTGAGGATTGGGTAGACTATAAGACATTTGTTTAAGTATCAATGCTTCCGCATCAGTCTGATTCTTTTCTTACTTTTAGTTAAGACCTTTTAAGATCACTTTTTCGGAGATTTGAAACTTATTATTTTGCACAACCTAAGATTTGTGACCGAGTAAGTTTAGAAAGCGTTGAGAATTCTGTAGTAATGCCTGACACTATATAAGCCTTATTTTCTGATTCCGACCTTAACCTCTGATTCGTTTGTTAATCATTTAGATGCCTCTAAGATCATTCTGAGAATTCTTGTGACCATGATGTGTTTGACACATTCTGTGATTTCTCTTGCTTTTGTTAAGCATATTTAAGTTTCCCTACACTATCCGATTTCACCTTACCCATTCCTATTCCTATAAGAAATCTTGTGGTGATTAACCACAAGTATAGGAATGTTTCCCTCACTTCTAAATGATAAGATTCACTCTGCTGATCTGTCTTTCTCTGTAATGTTAGTTTCGATGTTATTCTGGTATGGATTAGTTGACTAAGCATCAAGATGCTAACTACTGTCATATTGTACACCTTTGACGATCCGAACATCTTGAATTCTTTTTACCATGATTTCTGACTGGATAACCCGTTGTTATCATTACTACCCTGGAAACTCATACGTTATTTTCGCGGTTGTGAAGGTTTCCTTGCAACTATTTTTGTACACCGTGGGATGAATCTCACCTTGAGAGTCATTTTGTAATCTGAACTTTTTCGATGTAGTCCCTGAACGGACTACCAAGGTTTCCACCAGAGTGTGAAGTTGATTTGAACTGGTACTGAGAGATGGTTTAGTCACGACTCGAGGTAGAATATGATATCAATAAAGGCATGTTTATATGATGCAAGTATTATGACGCCTGGCCAACGTGATAATAGTTACATCATATAACCTGAACTTATTGGGATCATAGGATGTCTTTGAGAAGTTCCTGAGAACAGTAAGTGGAATGAGTCTGAATTTTATCAGAGTAGAGCGACATTTTGCCTGATTCTGAAACTCCGTATCGAATAGCACCAGTTGAATTGAGAGAACTGAAGGGGCAGCAACAAGAACTAGGAAGTAGTTTTATTCGTCTGAGCGTACCTCCATGGGGTGCTCCAGTTTTATTCGCGATGAAGAAGGATGGTAGCATGAGGTGGTACATTAATTACTGGTAGTAGGACCGTATTACAGTTAGAAACCGTTATCCATTACCTTGAATCGAAAACTTATCTGATCAACTTTAGGATGAGAAGTCTTCTCTAAGACTGATTTAAATTCTGGATATCATCAGTTACGTGCGAAGAGCAAGATATTCCAAGAACTATCTTTCGTACTTGTTATGATCACTATGAGTTTAGTGAAGCCAATTGTATTGGCTAATGCTTCGACTATTTTATGGACTTGGTGAACCGTGCCTTCGTGAGTACTTGGACAAATTTTTCATAGTATGACATCTTAGTACATTCAGAGATAAAGGAGAAACATGAGGATCATCCTCGTATTATGTTGGAAGCTTTGCGTCAGAAGAAACTTTATATATTCTGGAAATGTGATATTGGTTAGGACAAGTGGTGTTCTTAGTTGATGGTATTATTAGGATCCTGCGAAGATGGAAATGATCACCAAATGGCCAAGACCGACGACAGTTACAGAAGTTAGAACCTTTTGAGTCTTGCAGAAGAATTATGGAAGATGTTCATGACTGGCGTTACCGTTGATGAAGCTTATGAGAAGAGGAGAGAAGTTTAGTTAGGATGAGAACTGAGTTTTGGAAAAGCTAAAACAGAAATTAGATCCTACTTCATACTTACAGGTGAGTACCAATTTGTGGACGTTTTAAGAAGAGACTTGGTTATGCCCTTATGCAGTACGAGAAGGTTATTGCTTATGCATCAAGACAACTAGAACCGTATGAGGCGAATTATTCAACGCATAACTTGGATTTGGAAGAAGTGGTGGTAGTTAGTAAGACCTGAGGAAACTATTTAACGGAGGCACACAGTTTCTACTTCTCTACTTATCTTAGTTGTACTAAGATAAATAAAGATCTGGGGCAAATATTTTGGTGGGAAGGCAGTAGCAAGTTGGCAGAAGTCCTTCAGCAGAAGATTATTCGGGTACTTAGCACACCTGCAGTGATCGTGTCTGAGATCCGCATTTTACTTCATATTTCTTGAAAGATTTATAGAAGGTGTCGCGAATTGGACTTGGATTAGGTACTGCTTTTCACTCTCGGATTATTGGACAGACGGAACAAACTATTCAGACTTGAGAAGATACTTTGAGATCATGCGCTCTTGAATTGAGACCCGGATTTGTGACAGGTTGAGTTGCTTGTAATGATAACTTTCGTAGGGTTGAAGATGTAGAACACCTTTTGGTTGGAATCAAGTTGGAGAATTGCCTATTGAAGGCCCGAAGGGATTTTAGTGACTAATAGAACAGTTACCATTGTGGAAGAGAAGCTTTGAAATTTCAGGCAGGAATTTGTGTGTTCCGTATGATGTTTTCGCACAGAAGAGTTAGACATTTTGGCATATAAGGAAGAATTAGTTCGCGATACGTTAGACCTTAGATTCATTTTTATCCGTACGATTATTCTACCTATTTCGTTATGCCTTCCGATACGTTTTGATTCTCCGATATATGCTTAGTTGATCGTCAGTACAAATAGGTTACCCACCTCTTTATGAAACTCTTGATACGTCTGATAACTCGATATGTGCCTCTCTAATTTTAGCAAGTCCCTTAGTTCATTCAGAACCTGATTGGATTCGTGAAGTTTTCTGCCGTCTAGCATAAGTTCCGTATTTGTTCCATATTCATCTGATGTTCATGTATCTCTTTGAGAGATTTTGACTATCATCTGTTTCATGTTTATTTGTACCCGTTGGATCAGATTTGTTATGACTTGTGTTCTATTGGAGAGCCTGAAGCTACCCTAGATTGTCTGGACCAAGTCATGAGAAAACATTTTTCGTTCATTAGAATCTTTTAGAAGAGTCAATTCGAGTGATTTGATCGTTTTCATTTCTTTTCGTGAATTGATACGTTTCCGTTGGACCTATCTACTTCAATTTCGAGGATGAAATTTTCTTTTTAGATGGGAAGAGTTGTATAACCCTGAATTTGGAATTTCTAACTTTGCGTCTAATTTAAACTTTAACCTAAGTTTTGATATATTTTATTTGACCCCTAAACTATATGATATTTAATATAATAAAATTAATTAAAACTTACCTAAGTACTATGCCTAAATAAATATTTGTTACATAAATTAAACTTTCCTAAAATTCCCTAGTCCATCACACGTTTTGGTAGTGTAGTCAAATTAAAATTGATTAGCTACAATTTAAAAAAAATTGCCTACTAAATGATGGTTTCATCTCGTTTATCAATTTAGCAAAACCCTTTATTTTACGCTGAAAAATTAATAGATGACAATGACATGGTGAATTGGTGATGAGTCATAACTCTGTATAGCATTTGACAATGAGAAAAAAAAATATCATGGAGTTTTAACATATTACGTAAAATCTAAATTACTCCTGTGTATATTAGTGGACGGTCAATCTCAATATTAATAATAGTGGGTCACGGAGAATTAATTTGTAATGTTGTGGCATATATTTATGAGATATGAATCCCACAAAACTAGCCTAAAATCACGCCTCTTAAAACACAATCAATTTGTAACTTTCCTAAATTGTGAGAACCTATTCCATATGCTTGAGATTAAAACGCCTCACACACACATTTATCTCTCCCTTGCTTTTCATATGCCTACCTACACTCACCCATTTTTTTTCGAAAACCAAGAACACACAACAACAAGTATTATCAACAATCCGATCCTTGTTATTAGAGACGACCAGAAGCTGTTCGAAGCAAGGAAGGTTTTCGTTTGTGGCGTATATTGATTTCGAAGGGTTGTTGGGTTTGAATACGTATCTCGTTCTCATTTCCTCTCGTTTAATCCGACCTCAAGGTATCTTCACAAAACTATTTTGATGTTCTTTTGCCTCATACTTATATGTTTATACCACCTGTTTGTCTCGTTTCATAAAAGAGTATACGAATTCTAAACCAAAACCATGTCACGTATAGTATGCTTACGACCCATGTTTATATGTCAATCACAAATATGTTATCTCGTTTAAGGGCATACGAAGCTTTGATATGTTTGTCCCTTGTTTCGTTATTTAGAAGAATATTACGAAGGAGTGATATAGACTTGATCACGTAAACTCGTTTCGTTTCGTTATTAGTAAAGATTAAAGGTCACACTCATAATATATAATTGTTAATTATCTATGTTCGTTAATAGAAGAGTAATACAAGAATGGATGAAATTATGTTACGTAAACACTTTAACATATGTGCATGAGAATATGATTATTTTACTTTGTTAAATGAAAAAGGATCACACGTGAAGGATTTGATGCCACGTTATCGTGCCATGCATGTCGAGTTATAAAATATGAGTGAGTCATGGATTTTTGGCTTGATGTGTCACGTGTTTAATAAAGCTTTGTCGACCTTGGACAACTTAACAAAACGCACCCTAAAAATGGTCATTAATGGCATTTAGTATGTTTTAAAAACCCTAAACCTAATTAATATGAATTTGGAAACCCTAATTTGGTTAATTATGGAAACTTACTAATTATGAAAACTTACTATTTACGGAAACTTACTACTTATGGAAAGGTACTAAATTTGGAAGATTACTAAATATGGAAAGTTACTAAATTTGGAAGGTTAATAATATGGAAAGTTGCTATTTATATTAGGAAATCCTAATACGTCAATCTGACCAACAACAAGTGATGAATCAGTAATAACTTATGAAATGGTTCTTAACTAATAAGACCATCATTAATTCGTGTAGATTCGCTGAAGAATGAGTAACTTCCGATCCTTGTGTTTTCTGATATGGTTTCATTTTCTGTTTGAGGTACAGATCTTCTATCCCTTTTCAGTAGGGATTTCTCATGACTTCTTGATCCTTGACTTTGATTCGTTTGCTATGTTATGATCCATTTGCAATGTTTCGTCTGATAGGATTTCGTTTGATATGATCCATATTTGTTTACTATTCGCTTGATTATTCATTTCATGCTATATTCTATTCATATAGCTATTATCTAAGCTGTATTTATCCCTTATCATTATATTGCATGTGTTATGCCTATTTAGGTTGCCCATATTTGTAGCCAGTCATGGGGAGTCCATAACCATGCCATTGATGCACCAATGGTAATGACGCTGTCAGTGGAGGAGGGTTTTTGTCCACTGCGTTCCCATTTGTTTATATTGTTATATATAGCGCACCTGGCCTGTGTATATTGTATGTATGTTTAGTCTAGAACTGGCATATGTATATCTGTTTTGAAGGGAGTGTATGGATGCATCCTAGGTACTTAGTTCAGTTTTGATATATGCTTGTTAATGGATTTGAGTGTGTGCAATACACCCCATTTCACTATTTGGTACATCGAGCTAGCTACTCCATGTACAATTTGTTACATGATTTATTGGGCATTTCCTTTGATATTGATATCTACTTTATATTCTTTGTTATCCTTTGATTCCATTATCATATATCCCATATTTCATTGATATCTTGTTCAGCAGGTTCTCATGGTTTCGTTTCACTTATCCGTTCATTTTACTACTTATTGTGACTTATATCATTTTATCCAGCAGATCCTTATGATTTCATTTCAGTTATTCTCTTGCTTTAGTTATCCATTTGTATATATCTGTTCACTGGGCTTTTTAAGCTCAGCCGCATTTCTTTTCCTGCGGCAGGTTTTAGGTTGGAAGCTGGGTTTTGAGTGACGAGTTGTTAGGATTCGACACACGATTAAGGTGGTTAAACATTTTGTACTTTGTGTGTATGATATATTGAGTTAATATGATTAAGTATGCGGAATCTACTTAATCACACATAGAAGGTTGTTTTTGTTATGGAAATGGAACAGTTGTGTTTGTTATATGACAAAGAACAAGGAAAGATTAACACCAAACGATTCAATATTATTAAGATAATAATACGAGTGATCTTGAGTTATCACTAAGGTTACAACCTTGAATCTTAAGTTTCTATCTTCTTGAGAGATATATTTTTCACTATGTTTTTAACACACATGAACACACTATTGAAAACATTTAGACACATGTATCTCTAGTCTAAGATCTTTCTTTTATATTACAAGAAATATCTTTTACAATATTGTTAAGTCTAGTCAAACTACTTGCTAACTTATCTTGAGTGTGTCAGTACATAAGATACAACATGTATCTTAGTACACAACTTGATATTGATCACTTTGCTAAAAGATATTATCTACCGTATATACTTGACTTTAGTACACAAATATCTTTTCAATACTTATCCATCCAGCAGTTGTATATGTGACAATTATCCACTCAGCAGTATCAACTAGCAGTCCCTTCTTTGTACTATCAGTTGGAACGGTTAGTTATAATTTGAACAGTCCTAAGATATACACCAGCAGTTGGAACTGTTAGAGTATTCTTCACAGCAGTTGGAACTGTTAATACTTATAATTCTTGATACTTAATCTTCAGAACATTTAATTCCCAACAATCCTCCCCTAAACATGTGAATCCATTTCAACATGTTTCTGAATTAAATTATGGATTGTGAAGATCTTTCAAACACTTCATAGTCAGACCCTTGATCTGAACTTTCTACTGTTCTGTGAGATTGAATATCTTTCTCAGTAGCTCATCTGCTTTCTGATCTTTGACTTCAACAATATCAATACACTAATCTTTAGTCTTCAAACATTGACCTAAAGATGGTGCAATTTCCTTGGATGGAGGAATTATAAGAGACAATGGTGCTGTGTATCTTGGATGCTTGTTTCAACAAGTGAAATCATCTATCAGCATGCCTTTGCAAGTGATGAACTAATAGTGAAAAACTGAAATTGAAACTTTTCTTCGTTTGACCTAGATAGAACTTTCTCCTTTGGAATGCTTCATCCCTTCTAAATATATATAATACTCCAGAATAAGCTCTATTCTTGTCATTTTCAACCTCCATGTCATCATCTTGTATGCTCTTGTCTTTTCCTCCCTTTCATTGGTTAATCTTCCTTTCTTGGGCTTTTATTTCCTCCCCTGAAGCAAATAACATTTTATCCTCCCCTGTTTGGAAGATCTCTCACCATCATCCCATCATTATCTGATCTACCAATGTGAACTTGTTTTCAGACAATGTTGTACATGAAGCCATCAATTCCTTAAGAGTTTAAGTTGCTGCCCTCATCACTTCTAGGTGTGTTAACTCCTATGAGAGGTGATTCATTGGACATTTGACTCATGGTCCATCATGTGATGGTTTTTGTGAGTCTCTTTTAAAATCCTGTTTAAGAAACTTTTGCTTTAGCAGTATGTACTTGATTTTATTATGAAAAACCATACTGCTTTCAACCATTTTGAAGGGATTAAGTGTATAACAGACACTTAATCAAAATTTCGGTTTAATGCAACCTTTAGTTGTGTGAGAACCAATGTTTTCAGTTTATAAATAACTGCCTGTGTGCAGATAAACTCATTCAAAGAGTTTTCCTGACAGGGTTTCCAGCTCATAGTAATTGTTACCTCTAACACAAGTGTTAGATTCACTTTTACTAGCTGTTCTTTCTATCAGATGTCCTTAGACTTGCTCATTATACTTTGAAAGTATAAAATGATAGAAAGTGAGTTGAGTCAGTTACTATCTGACCAACTAAGTCATCAATTCAATGTGAAATATGATAACCAAGTTTCAAGAAAGAAGTTTTAAAGAATTAAGTAACTTAGGTGTAAACCTTTGTTAATGAGTTCCCAAACTCAGTCCATCATAAACTTGTTATGAAAGCAACTGGAATCACTTTTCTTCTGCTTCCATTTCACTTGAAATTTCCTTATTGCTCAAAGTTCATACCTGAAATTGTTAGTCCAAAACCAAGAAACAAAATGCATAGCATTTGTCTTATAGCAGTCTCAATATATGACCAACAGTATGAACTGTTTAAACAAAATTTGTACTAGCAGTACTAACTGTTCCATTAACAGTATCAATTTACAAAGATATCAGTACAACCTTAACATATATAAAAACCACATAGATTAGAAATTTTAAGAATTAAGCATTCCAATACTTGCTACCAAGTACTGAAAACTTCCAACATCAAAAGCTTTTGTTAGCAGATCTGCAAAGTTAAATTCTGAAGCAATTTTAAGAACTTGAATTAATCTTTTCTCATTGCAGTCTCTTATAAAGTGATGTCTAATTTCAATGTGTTTTGTTTTAGAATGTTGTACTGGATTTTTAATGATGCAAATTGTACTACTATTATCAATATGAATAACAGTGTTTAAGAAATTGTACCCATAGTCAAGGAGTTGGTTTTGAAGCCATAGAACTTGACCACAGCAACTTGCAGCAGCCACATATTCAGCTTCAGTTGTTGAATTAGCCACAATTGTTTACTTCTTACACTGCCATGAGACAAGTCTACACCCAAGGAATTGACATCCTCCAGTTGTTGACTTTCTGTCCAAGCTAGCACCAGCATAATCACTATCCGAAAATGCTACCAAATCAAAAGGTGATTCCCTTGAATACCATAGACCCAACCTTGGTTGACCCTTGAGATATCTAAAATCCTTTTGACTGCAGTTAAATGAGAAACCTTTGGAGTTACTTGAAATCTAGCACAAGCACAAACAGAGAACATGATATCAGGTCTTGATGATGTAAGATACATCAAAGAACCTATCATAGATCTGTAAGTGTGTACATCCACATTTTCTCCATCTAAGTCTTTTAGAAGAGGCTTCTCAGAGTCCATTGGTGTTCTTGCCATTTTTGAATCAGCAAAGTTGAACTTCCTTTGTATCTCAGCAACATATTTATCTTGACTAATAAATATGCCTTCATATGACTGTTTAACTTGCAAACCCAAAAAGAATGTAAGTTCCCCCATGGAACTCATCTGAAACTTATCATGCATAAGTTTCTCAAACTCTAAACACATCTCCTTCCTTGTAGATCCAAAGATAATGTCATCCACATACACCTGTACTAACAGAAGATCCTTCTTGTTCTGTTTGATGAAAAGTGTCTGATCAATCTTTCCTCTTTGAAATCCATTTGCTTTTAAATAGGAACAAGTGTTTCATACCAAGCTCTTGGTGCCTGATGAAGGCCATATAGAGCTTTAACTACTCTGTACACTCTATCTGGATGTTCTGGATCAATGAAACCAGGAGGTTGTGAGACATAAACCTCTTCTTCAATAGTACCATATAGAAAAGCACTCTTGACATCCATTTGGTAAACTGTGAAGCCTAAAAATGAAGCATAAGCTAAGAAAAGCCTAATTGCCTCAATTCTTGCTACTGGAGCAAAAACTTCATCATAGTCTATCCCTTCTTGTTGTGTGTACCCTTGGGCTACTAATCTAGCCTTATTCCTAATCACTATACCCCTTTCATCCCTTTTATTCTTGAAAACCCCTCTAGTGCCTATTACCTTTGCATCCTTAGGTAAATCAACTAGCACCCAAACTTTTTGAATCTTGAACTGAAGAAGCTCCTCTTGCATAGCTTCTACCCAGCTTGAATCATCTAAGGCTTTTAGAATATTCTTTGGTTCATCTTGTGAGAGAAAACATACAAACAATCAAGAGTTTGAAAACTCATGCTGCTTTGAAGCATAAAGGGCATCAAGAAGCCCTTGTTGGTCTGAAGACATCATTTGTTGTCTTGTCTTCACAGCTGATTGTACATCTCCAATCACATTATCTAGGGAGTGGACTTTGTGAATTCTTGTTTGTGGAGTAGAAGGAACTTGATAATTTGATGGAAGATTGTTGAAATCCACCTCATTGTCTGAGAATTCTGCTTCTTTCGTTTCTGAAGGGCCAGCAGTTGAATGCTCTGTCTCAGCAGTACAAACTGCTTTTGAACTGCTAACTTGACTGTCTTGTTTCTCAGTTCCATCTTTCTTGCTTTCATCTTCAACACCTTCTTTAGCTTTGCCAGAAGAAGATTCATCAATTGTTGAATTTGATTCCACACTGGTACTTGACCATATTGGCATCCAAACATGATCTTGGTTTGTCTCCTTTTCTAACCTTGCCTCATCTGTTGCTTGTGAACCTGAAAAATCATTAGTTTTTGCAACAACAGGCACATAATTCATTGAATTGGTTAGTGTTTCAAGATCAAATAGCCATTTTGGTCCTTGACCTTCTACATTGGATTTATCTTCCAAAAACTCCACATGTAGATTTTCTTCTACAATCATAGTTCTTGTGTTGTATACTCTAAATGCTTTGCTATTGAGAGAATATCCAACAAAGAATCCTTCATCTGCTTTACCATCGAATTTTCCTAAATGGTCTAAGGTATTGAGAATTGTCACATGACATCCTAAAAGGTCTAAAAATCCTATTGCAGAGTTCTACCTCTAAAAAGTTCATATGATGTCTTATTGTGAGGTTGTACAACTAAAACTCTATTTTGAACATAGCAAGCAGTGCTAACTACTTCAGCCCAAAAAGTTATAGGTAGCTTAGAATCAGCTAACATAGTTCTAGCAGCTTCAATTAGTGTTCTATTCTTCCTCTCAACAACACCATTCTGTTGTGGAGTTCTAGCAACACTAAATTCTCTCCTAATACCTTTTTGTTTGCAGAAATCATCCATAACTCTATTCTTGAACTCTGTCCCATTATCACATCTAATGACTTTCACTTTCTTGTCTACTTGGTTTTCTATCTGTGTAATGAATGTCTTAAGGATGCTTGTAGTCTCATCCTTAGTAGATAGAAAGAAAACCCATGTAAATCTAGTAAATTCATCAATTATAACAAGACAATATCTCTTATGCATTATACTACTTACTAGAAACAGGTCCAAATAAGTCCATATGAAGCATAGACAATGATTGATTGATAGAGTTAAAAATCTTGGGCTTACAAGTGGCTTTGTGTTGTTTGCCTTTAAGACAAGCAATGCATGTTTGATCATTTTCAAATCGTTTTTGAGGTAAACCTCTTACCAAACCATTCTTGACAATTTTATTTATGGTTTTGAAGTTAATAATGACCAAGCCTTCTATGCCATAACATTGATTCATCCAATGTGGCCTTTGCAACAAGAAAGTTAAATTCTTTTTAGGAACAATGTTCTTCATGTCTACACTGTACATATTGCCCTTTCTAGGAATTTTAAGAAGTACTTGACTTTCATCAGGCATCTTAAAATCAGAAGAAAGTACAAGACATTTAGTCTCACAGAAAAGAACATTGTTCTTTTTGTCACACATTTGTGAGACACTAAAAAGATTATAATTTAGCTCTTTTGCATAGTACATATCTTCAAAATCTAAATTTCCAGTTTTGATTGTACCTTTACCGGAAATTTTGCCACCAACACCTCCTCCAAAGGTAACATAGCCTCCATCTATTGATTGAAAATCTAAGAGATAAGACTTGTTGCCTGTCATGTGCCTTGAACATCCACTATCTGAGTATCCTTGATCCTCTTGTTTATCAGTTGAATGTTTCTGCACAGTAATGAGAAGTATCAGTTTCTTTTGGGGACCCAAGCCATTACTGACTTGGATCTGCCTCTTGCATCAATGTAATTTAATCTTTTAAGGACAGTTGATGCAACATTGGATTTAAGAATCCAACATGCTGAGGTCTTAACAGCATTTGCCCTGTTTGTCCAAGCAGCAGTACTAACTGCTTTCCTAGCAGTTTTAACTGCTGGCTTTGCAGTTTTACTCTTTGGTTTCCAAACTTGTTTTTGGACCACTGCTTTTGTTTGAATGGGCCTGAGAACAGTTTTTGGTGCATGTTTTGAAGTTATTTTTGCACTTTTAACTGTTGGTCGTGGGTTAACAGTCTTAAATGGTATAGCAGTTGAAACTGCTTGCCTAGCAGTAGAGACTGCTGTCAAAACTGCTCTGGGTTTTATACTTTTGGACTTAGAGTGAAAGTGAGTTTGAGGAGTTTGCCTTTTGAAATTCACCCTATTGTTTTCATACCCAGATACCCAATGGCTACAGAAAGCTGCAAGATGATCAAAACTACCACATGTGTAACAAGCTTTATTATAAAAGAAAAAGTCATCACCTAATTGTTAGACTTGAGGCCATTCCAATTTCTTTGGTTACCTCTGGGCTTGCTAGTGGATCTATATTGTTCACAATATTTAACTGGTTGCCTAACATGTTTAATGTTTGAACTAGGCTTAACAGTATCCTTTTTGATCACTTTAGGAACCCTTGTTCCTGCTTTCTTAACTACTTCAGGTTTAGACATAACCTGTTCTTCTTCATCACTATCAGTTGTACAGTCTTCAACAACTATAGCATATAATTTCTTAACAAAGGACACCTTGTAATGATAAAGTAAAGTTTTATCTAAACTTTCACTTACTTTTTCTTCCTTAAGACTCTCAGTAGTCTTAGAACCATATTCCAATATTGGTTCTTGAAACTCAGGTAAACCTGAATTCCTTAGGTCAATCCCTGGGGGTTTTGGGATGACTCTATAAGGAGGTGGGACACTCTTATATCCTAACCCTGACTTAGCTCTATTAATCACTTGACATTCTATTATATTGTGCACACCTCTAGAAGCATGTTCTAGTGCCTGTGTAGTCAAGTGAATGTTTCCATTTTCCTTTTTGACCATATCAAAAGCTTCTCTCAAAAGCTTAATTTCAGCATCTCTAAAGAATATGTCCTGTCTTAGGAGAGTTTTGCCATCAGAAAAAGCTAATTCATTTTCCTTATAGTGTGTGATTTGTTTCTCTAAAGTCTCTAATCCACACTTATAGTTTATAAAGTTTTGAAAAGTGCTGCTTAGCTCTTTCTTTTGATCATCATATTGTTTGATTAAAACCTGTAGAGCATTAAGAGCAGTGCAAGTATTTGAACAAGCTTTATGATTTTGTACCTCAGTAGCAGAAAAAGCCATAAGTGCCATCTGAGTAGGAGTTTCTTCTTCATCTGCCATGAAGCTCCAATCAAAACCTAAGCCATCAATAGCTACCATAGCCTTTGAGTTCGGCTCAGAAACCTCCCTTGTTTTGGATGTGCTTCCAAAACCTTTGTTCTTGCTATCTTGCTGCCTTGGTCTTCTGCACTCTCTTGAGAAATGACCCATCATGTGGCAGTTATAGCACTCTATCCTTGACTTATCAAAACCAGCAGCATCAGTGTTGCTGATTACAAGCTTCTTCCCCGTCTTGTGATAGAACTTCTTGGCTCTCATGCTAAGAAGAGAAATTTCCATTTTAAATCCATTTCCTCCAGATCATCTTCATGGATCTCCATCTTCAATGATTTCCCAAAGTGCATAATCTTGCACTTGGAAATATTGCTCTATCCTCAGCTTCCACATCTCAAACTCATTCTGTTTGAGCATGGGAATCTTCGCAGCAACATTTGTCTGAATAGATTCAGCGTCCATTTCTACTTCTTCTTCTAAATCAAATATCAACCTGTCTCTGATACCACTTGTTAGGATTCGACACACGGTTAAGGTGGTTAAACCTTTTGTACTTTGTGTGTATGATATATTGAGTTAAAATGATTAAGTATGCGGAATCTACTTAATCACACTTAGAAGGTTGTTTTTGTTATGGAAATGGAACATTTTTGTTTGTTATATGACAAAGAACAATGAAAGATTAACACCAAACGATTCAATATTATTAAGATAATAATACGAGTGATCTTGAGTTATCACTAGGGTTACAACCTTGAATCTTAAGTTTCTATGTTCTTGAGAGAAATATTTTTCACTATGTTTTTAACACACATGAACACACTATTGAAAACTTTTAGACACATATATCTCTAGTCTAAGATCTTTCTTTTATATTACAAGAAAGATCTTTTACAATATTGTTAAGTCTAGTCAAACTACTTGCTAACTTATCTTGAGTGTGTCAGTACATAAGATACAACATGTATCTTAGTACACAACTTGATATTGATCACTTTGCTAAAAGATATTATCTATCGTATATACTTGACTTTAGTACACAAATATCTTTTCAATACTTATCCAGCCAGCAGTTGTATATATGACAATTATCCACTCAGCAGTATCAACTAGCAGTCCTTTCTTTGTACTATCAGTTGGAACGGTTAGTTATAATTTGAACAGTCCTAAGATATACACCAGCAGTTGGAACTGTTAGAGTATTCTTCACAGCAGTTGAAACTGTTAATACTTGTAATTCTTGATACCTAATCTTCAGAACATTTAATTCCCAACAAGAGTGCTTAGGAGCTCTTAGTGGACTGCACCTTGATAGCTTCTCATGGATTAGAGTTGCCTTTAGAGCTTTTCTTTGGACTTAGTTTGTATTTTATTATGGTAGTTGTAATGTTCAGATTTAGTACTTTATCTTTCCATAGAATACCTTTGTAAACATTGTATTATTAAAGTCTTCCGCTTTTGCGTATGTTCTGTTTGACGCCATAAATGTGACATTTGACCCGTTCTCGGATGGGGGTGTTACAAGAAAAGACCAGAAATCAATGCCGAAAACGGATCATAGAATGAAGTGTCGACCTATCAAGGATCAAAATCTTTCGATGCTGGACAACATGAGTATGCAAGACTCTTAATATTTTTTATTTTTTTATCATGAATCATTATTAATTTATTTTCTGTTGTTTATATATAGTTCGTTCAAAACCAACATTATGAAGACCATCGAGCATTATAGGCGTAATCGTTCGCATGACGACCGGCTTGACTCTTGTCAATCGAGACGCACTATATAAGTAATTTTTTTTCTTAACATATGTACGTACTCATCATGTATCCTGACCTATTGATGGTGCACTAATTACCAAACATCCCTTGATGCATCATCAGAGGTGTTTGGTAATTAGTGCAGCGCTTACCAAACAACTTTGATGCTGCAACAGGGGTGTTTGGTAATTGTTGCACCAATTACTAAACAACCTTTCGTCATTGTTATATTAACTTTCTTGTTTTTTTTAACTACACAAATACCGATGAAAGCCATGAAAGATCAAGTCGCCGCCAAAACCTGCCCATTCAAGACGAATCAAGAAATTCTGGATGAAGTCCTTCAAAGTAAAAAAATCATGGGCATATAGCTGGCTGGGTAGAGGGTTACCGAGTATGGGCTCGGGTATTGGCAGGAGCTCACAACCTAGCCAAGGTTATTGTACCCAGGAACAAGTTGATGAGATAATGAGGCAACATCAGGTGGAACAAGCCAGGTAGAGCTTAGAAGTTAAGTAGGATAGACACGCAGCTGAAAGTACCCAAAACATATTTAACGATTTTTGGCTTACTTTAACCGTCAACAAGCACTAGCAGGTTGTTCTTCACCGTATATTCCTCCCCCGATGCCCCCCCCCCTTGTACACTCCCCAAGTGTTTCCTCCCGACCCTAGTTATTACAACCCAGCCTTTGCTCCCGAACCTAGCCAGATAGTACATGATGATGAAGATGGTAATGGTGATGGTGATGGTGATTATGATGATGCTTCTGATAACGAGTAGGAGCTGAGTTTGTGATTTGTATTTGTATTGATATCGTTTTGTTATTTGCATGCACATATTAGTATTAGTTTAATTGTATTGTTATTTTCAAAAATAATGACTTCGTTGTGGTTTGGAATGAATAAATGGACGGATGAAGTTGAATAATTTTGTATCATTGTCTTGGGTGATTTCCAAGTTGTGATTTGGTAGATTTTTTTCAATTCCAAAAGATATTTCGAAAAAAATCTAAATATGATGCAGTTTCGTGCTCCTTTTTTTTTTTTTTTTTTTTTTTTTGCATGCAAACATTTTATGTGACGACACGTGTCGTCGCAAAAGGTGGTTATCTTATTTACCCACTTTTGCGACGACACCTGTCGTCGCAAGAAGTGGTGTCACAGCCAATAAACCCACTATATTATGATTTTTAATAATTTATATTTTATATATTTACATAATTAAATAATCATTTTTTTTATTTGATTTAGAAGATCCCTTTAGCAATGACATGTGTCGCCGTGAAAGGTCTGTAGACCCCACGTCGGTCAAGCGTTGAAGTTGAATTTGCGTGGGCCCCACCTGTCGACCATAAAAGCTTTTATTGTTGTCGCCAAAAGTTTTAGCAGCGAGGAATCGGCAATGACACTTTGGCGACAACATGTCGTCGCCAAAGCTTTTAGCAACCACATATGTTTACTTTTAGTGACGAATCCCTCCATGGCTAAAAGTTAAAATCCTTGTGGTGTATACGTGTCATCAACCAGGCTTGCCTGAAGAGTAACAAGAAATACACGTTTTGTGGCTCGCTAACTTTGATACACTGTACAATACTTCCGATTTTATCATTCATATAGTGAATAGTGGCATACTGGCATGTAATTAGGAAAACCATCACTAAATTGAAGTAATTAGTAAGTTATTCCACTGGATAAGTTTGTAACAAAACTCCATCAAACATAAAATTTGGACTTTCATCGATTTTTTAGTTAATTTAATATTCCTTCGTATTTAAGAATATAAACCTACATGAATACAATTAATATTAACATGTTTAATTGTTACTCGTAAAACTTATGGATTCGGTTTATATTTTCAAAGTAAAAACCAGTTAATGAGCGGCTTTATGCTCTTGACACTACAAGAAAAATGACAATACTCACTCAAAACAGTCAATATAACTAAGCAACTGTAACTAAGGACAATTATTCTTTTTGTTTCTTTTTTTTTTTTTTTTTTGAACTTAAGGACAATTATTCATCACCTATACTTAAATGAAGTGTCACTACAAAAGCTGTCCGTTTAGATATATCAATACCAACACCTTTTGTATGGTATGTGAATAGGTTGGGAAATGAGACAACTGATTCGATCGGTCACTGTAGGTGATTATTACTGACACAAATATCTGTCATTATAAACTCATAAATGAAAGTTTTATATGGGTCATGCTATCCCCAACCCCCTTTGATGTGACATAAGGAGTACAATACAGTTTTTTATCAGTTTTTGTTCCATGTTTTCTGTCAGTTTTAAGCTTTTGACTTATTAAACTTTATATTTTATGTTTCATACTTTCAGGTTTATAGTCTTTTAATATAAACAAAATTATATAATAATAATAATAATAATAATAATAATAATAATAAATAATAATAATAATAATAATAATAATAAATAAAATAAAATAAAATAAAAAAAGAAAGGGTGGCACTTGTAAAAAAAGAAGGGTGGGAAAAACCTCCCCGTTTTATGTATGTTACTATAAGTTAAAACAAATTAGACAAATTTCTCTCATTACAAGTTTACAACACTGAATTTTTTGCCACTAATGTAAAACTAAAGCCGAAAGAAAACAATAATCAAAAGAATAGTATTATAGAACTAACAAAACCTAAAAAACAGTTCATGTTATTTCTCGTTTTCTCTCTCTTCAAACCGTTTTTTCCCACAAATTTCTCACCATGAAAAAAAAAAAAAAAAGCTCAAAATTCAACAAAAAATTTCATTTCCAAATCATTCAATCCAATCTATAGTTTAGATTACATACTTTCAGCCGTTTGAATTTTCATTTTCTGTGAGTTTTTCGTTTCAACCCCTAATTTTTGTAACTAGCTGTTTCAATTCTAATCGTGATGCCAATTCGTTCATCAAAGAGACGATTGAAGGTTCCGACGAAATTCTCTAATCATGTTATGAGCAATTCGAGTCAAATACATGGATCGGCGAAAGGCGAGGCGGTTACTACTGATGCTACGTTTACAATTGGGGTAGTGGATAACACAATTGGGGGAAATGAACAGAAGAAGACTATTGAGACGAATAGTAGCAGTAATGATGGGAATCAAGCTACTGATGAGGTCAATGTAAGTACTAATACTAATATTGATGGAATAAATGTTAATTCTGCTGATACAGATGTAAGTAAGAGTGTGAATGAAGATGGTGATACTAGTACTAATAGGATTGTTAAGGATACAGATACTGTTGAGATGAATGATGTGAATAATACTGCTAAAAATACTAATAAGAGTAAGGAAGGTGATAAATCTAATTATGCTAATGCAGTGAAGCAAGATGTGAGGAAACTACAGAATAAATTAATGTACGTACCTACTGAGTAGGTGAAGATGGCAGTGAGGTAGTAATTTTTTATGAAGAGTTAGATACTAACGGTAGTTTGCAGTGGAAATTAACAATATATGGATATTTTGTTAGGTGCAAGATGAATATAAATGAGTTAAGGTATCATATTAGAAGAATGTGGGGTAAGTTTAGGATAGGGGATATTAGGAACAATGTTGATGGTACTTGCCTGTTCAAATTTAAGAATGAAGAAGGGATGAATAAGGTTGTTACACCCCGTGACCATTTAGACCAAAAATTTAAAACTTTTTGCGTGAAAACGACTCAACTTTAGTGTACCTCCTGTTACTCTTTTGACCATAGACAAAAATCTATAAACATTCGAGACTTGAGACTAATTTTAAATGAAACTAGACTCAATTACCTTCAAAACGACGGGTGGTGCGACCCGTAACGACTTACAGTTCAAAAAAATGAATTTTCAAAGTTTGCCGAAAAACTGCCAAATGGCATCCATCCGATCGGATGGACATCCAACCGATCGGATGGATGTTTCTGTCCACCCGACTGCGTTTCAAAATCCCGTCTTGAAAGTCCGACTTCCCGAACTAGATAATTAACCAAACTTTCCAGATTTTTTAGTATACTAATGGGCTCATTTTCATACAAAAGCATTTACCGTTTGACTACCCAGAATAGTACTTTAAAATTGAACGGGTTATGCATTAAACCCACTTTGACCCATTTACACTAAAAACCACCCTTACTACTTTATTTACACCCCAAAAATTTACCAACATCCTTAAATTATCATACTAAACTCGTTCCATGGGTACATGACCCGTTTACATTCCAAAATGGGTAAGAGAGGCTATATGCCAAACGCCCCTTTAATAATGACTATAACTACAACCATATACCATAGAGACTTCATGACATTTACACATAATTAACCCATGAACTAAACATGAAAACAAGACCGTTAAATAACAAAATGACCATATAGTTTGAAGTATACCAACACAAGAAAAGACACTCGGGGCTTCCAACTTCAAATGCGTTTGGTCCAAAAGATTCCGGTCTTCTAGTCTACCTTCTATACTACACTACCCTTCCTTCCAAGATTACAAGCTAGGCTAATTCCTTACCCTTGCTTCCTCCACTTGTACCTACAAAACCATCATTAACTACACCCGTAAGCGAAACGCTTAGTAAGTATATAAAGCATAACCATCATTTCATTCATATGATTAGTGATTAACACCAATCATAACATTACCATGGAGCATAATATAAATATTATCACTTACCTTGATCAAGTAAGCAATTACATAACATTTTCATAACTAGCATTGGATCCAAGCTATCTATCATTAACAAGCTCCATAACAAGGCACATTAACACATCATAACATTAGCATAAATAACATTAAACAAGTTATACCTATATACTTACCTTAATTCCTAATAGCTCCCTACTTGGACTTGATATAGGCTATACATATGCTTCCTATCACAGATTAGCTTTAATTAGTGACTAATTAGCTAGGGAGATCATTAATTCACAATCTTTATCCACTATACTCAATTTCATAACGTGAACCCTAATTCCACAATTTGGGGAAAACACTTACTTGATGAGGAGATTGTAATTAAGGTATCCCTAAAGCCCCTTGATCACTTCTTGATAGCCAAATCAAGCTAGGATGATGATTCAAGCCTTCCCTCCCTTTTTTCCCTATATGTCGACACTTATGGAGCTCCCTCAAACTTTCCAGATTTTTCTAAGAGTGGGTATTAAATCATGTGTAGTTATTAGTTTAGTCACTTGGCAAAGATAGTCCTCCCAAGTGCCGTTATACTTATTTTAACCCTCTACACTTATTACTTATTGAATACATGCTCTAAAGTATATATATAAATATCTCTTATACTATATGGCATAATACATTACCTTTCCGGGGTTCGGGTGTAATAATTCTCCACCCCCCCCCCTTGAATAGGATTTCGTCCTCAAAATCTACTCCTGGAAAAGATGAGGATACTTGCTCCTCATTTTCTCTTTCGTTTCCCACCTAATACTTGTGCCTTTTCGATGCCTCCATTGGACTTTTACTATCGGAATTTCCTTATTTCTTAATTGTCTCACCTTCCTTCCTAATATAGCTTCCCGTTCATCCTCTTGCGAAAGCAATTCTGGATCAATTTCGATATCGTTTAAAGTGACCACGCTTGTTTCGTCCGCCAAACACTTCCTCAAGTATGACACATGAAAGGTATTATGAATGCCTCTCATTTCTTCAGGCAATTCCAACACGTATGCTACCTCGCCTACTCGTTTCAAGATTTTAAATGGTCCTATAAACCGCTGACTTAGTTTCCCCTTATTTTTAAATCTAAAAACACCTTTCCACGGAGAAAATTTTAACATAACCAAATCACCCACTTCGAATTCGATTGGTCTCCTTCGATTATCGGCATAGCTTTTCCACCTATCTTGCGCCGCTTTAAGTCTTGCATGAATCATTTTAATCTTTTCCGTTATCGCCAATACTACATCCGTGCTCGCCAATTCCCTTCTTCCCAACACACGGGTGTCCTACACCTTCTACCATAGAGCATTTCATAGGGTGGCATATCTATACTCGCATGATAACTATTGTTGTAGGCGAATTCAACTAAAGGCAAATGATCGTCCCAATTACCTCCAAAGTCAATCATACAAGCTCGCAACATATCTTCTAAAGTTTGAATAGTCCTCTCACTTTGCCCATCAGTTTGAGGATGAAAAGCCGTGCTCATATGTAGTTTCGTACCCAATTCTTCTTGGAAATTTTGCCAAAAGTTTGAAGTGAAACACCCGTCTCTATCGGAGACTATAGAAATGGGCACTCCATGACGTGCGACTATCTCGCTGACGTAAATCTTAGCTAACTTGTGAACGGGCATATTTTCTCTGATCGGAATGAAATGTGCACTTTTTGTTAGGCGATCTACTATGACCCAAATTGTATCGTTCTTCTTTTTCGTCCATGGCAATTTCGTAATGAAATCCATCGTAATCCTTTCCCACTTCCAAACCGGAATGTCTAAAGGTTGAACTTTTCCATACGGCTTTTGGTACTCGGATTTAACCTTCAAACATGTTAGACATTTCTCAACGTACTTTACACAGTCCCTTTTCATACCCGGCCACCAATAATTCTTCTTCAAATCAAGGTACATCTTTGTAGCTCCCGGATGAATAGAATACTTCGACTTGTGTGCTTCTTCTAGGATCAATTCCTTGATGTCGCTTCGGAAAGGGATATAAAATCTTCCATACCGTGTCTTAATTCCTCGACTATCTTCTTCTAGATGCGGAATGTGAGAGGTAATACGTTCACTTTCTCTATTTTCTTCTTTCAATGCTTTCTCCTGAGCTAACTTGATTTTATCAAAAAGGTCGGACGTAACAATCATCCGCAACGAATGAATCTTAGTAACTTCGTTTCGATCCTTGCGACTCAAAGCATCCGCCACAACATTCGCTTTACCGGGGTGGTAGCGAATTTCGCAATCATAGTCCTTTAACAAGTCTAACCATCTTCGTTGTCTCATGTTCGGATCTTTTTTCTCAAGGAAATATTGAAGGCTTCTATGATCGGTGTAAATTACAAACTTGACACCATACAAATAATGCCTCCAAAATTTTAAAGCAAAAACCACCGCCGCGAACTCAAGATCGTGAGTTGCATAGTTTTCTTCATGCCTCTTTAGTTGTGTCGAGGCGTACGCAATCACTTTACCCCTTTGCATAAGAACACATCCAAGACCGGAATAAGACGTGTCACTATAGACTACCATGTCTTCGGTTCCTTCTGGTAACACAAGAATTGGTGCTTCGCATAACTTCCTCCGTAGAGTACGAAAAGCTTCGTCCTGTTCTTTGCCCCACTCAAATGTAGTGTTCTTCTTAGTGAGTTTTGTTAGCGATGATGCGATTTTGGAGAAGTCTTGTATAAACCTACGGTAATATCCCACAAGACCAAGAAAACTTTGAATCTCACAGACATTCTTTGGCGCTTGCCATTTCATTACAGCTTCTACTTTTGAAGGATCAATTTTAATACCGTCGGAATTAATAACATGACCAAGGAATTGAACTTCTTGTAACCAAAATTCACATTTAGAGAACTTGGCGTACAACCTTTATTTCCTCAATGTCTCAAGAATCTCCTGTAAATGTGCGCCATGTTCCTCCTTACTTTTTGAGTAGATAAGAATATCATCAATGAACACTATGACGGATCTATCCAACATCGGTCTACATACGCAGTTCATAAGATCCATGAAAACCGCAGGCGCGTTCGTGAGACCAAAGGGCATCACCGTAAACTCATAATGTCCATAACGGGTCCTAAAAGCCGTCTTAGGAATGTCTTCTTTTCGAACCTTCAACTGATGATAACCCGAACGGAGATCAATCTTCGAAAACCACCTCGTACCTTGAAGTTGATCAAAGAGATCATCGATCCTTGGTAGCGGGTACACATTTTTCACCGTGACTTTTCAATTTACGGTAGTCAATGCACATCCGCATACTACCATCTTTCTTCTTAACGAACAAGATTGGAGCTCCCCACGGTGAACTACTAGGGCGGATAAAACCTTTGTCGAGCAATTCTTGAAGCTGACTCATTAGCTCTTTCATTTCGGACGGAGCTAGACGATAAGGAGTTTTTGCAATAGGTGTGGCACCCGGAACAAGATCAATACGGAATTCAACTTGCCTTTCGGGTGGAATACCCGGCAAGTCTTCCGGAAAAACGTCACAAAATTCATTTAGAACTGGAACATCGTCAATGCTTTTCTTTTCAAAGCTCGTATCTACCACGTGAGCTATAAAGGCATAACAACCACGCGATAAATATCTCCTAGCCTTCATCACGGAGCACAACTTTAATTCACCCTTCCTTTTATCGCCATAAATAATCATTTCACGACCGCTAGGATTTACAACTCATATGATCTTTTGGCTACATAGGATGGCCGCATTATTTTTGTCAAGCCAATCCATGCCAATAACAATATCAAACTCCCCGAGCATTATGGGAATTAAGTCAATCTTAAAGGCATTATCATCAATCTCTATTTCAACGTCTCGATATACATTGGATACAACAACAACTTTACTACCGGCTATTTCGACTTCGAGGGGTATCGGAAGTTTAGCTAGTGGGGTGGTTAGATGCTTGCTAAAATCATAAGATACGAAGGACACACTAGCACCCGAATCATACAAAACTCGAGCGGGTACGAAATTAACAAGATGAATACCTGTGATGACATCGGACCCCGACTTGGCTTCTTCGGCACTCATCTGATAAACTCGAGCTTTTGGTTTTGGAACTTCTACTTTTTCATCTTTGACAGTTCTCAATGGCTTTGCTTCAATTGCCTTTGAGTTTGGGCAATCCTTCAACCTATGCCCTATTTCATTACACCCGTAACATACTATCATTGGTTTGGTGCAATCTTTACTTTGATGGTCTAGAGCTCCACACTTGTAGCAACCCGGCATATTACGCCTACATTCTCCAAGATGAAACTTGTTACACTTCGGACATGCCACCTTAGTCTTGGTTCCCACACCTTTCTTGCCATGATCAAATTTAGTTTTCTTCCCATCTCGATCTCCAAACTCTTGCTTCCTCTTTGGTTCCTTATCCTTTTTCTCCTTCCTCCTTAGTAAGTCTGCTTCTCTCACACGAGCCCTACTTAAAAGGTCTTCCAAGGTAGTACATTTAAACGACGAGATTACATCACGAATATCATCCTTAAGCATCCTTTGGAATTTGTCAACTTTAAGCTTCTCATTACCATGGTATTCGGGACAATACGGAACCATATCATTGAACTTTCTCCACAACTCATTCACTGTCTCATTGGTTTGAGTGAGAGATTGGAATTTCTCCCAGATTTTGTCAATCTCTTCCACCGGAGCATATTTGGCACTAAACAACTCCTTAAATTCCTTCCAATTACATGCTTCGGCCCAAGGTTCACCCTTCTCATAAACCTTCCCCTCCCACCAAGTTTTAGTGCTATCGCGAAGAAAGTTAGTAGCATAGATAACTTTCTTCCTTTCCTCACATCAACTAGTACGGAAAGCACCCTCCACAGCTGTAATCCACCTGTTACTAACAATCGGGTCGAGAACACCGGTAAACTGTGGTACATCACAAGCCGTGATGTCACGGTAAGTAGCTTTGTCACTCTTGGGTTCTTTCGCTAGTCCACATTCTTTCTTAAATTCTTTAGACTCTTCCTTCATTAGTCCCCGAAGATTTTGTGTTGCCTTATTGACATAGTAGGGCATTGCTTGCTTAATAAACTTACCTACCCTTTTCGCCAACATTGAGTCTAGGGTTTTTATTTCCTCCTCCGTGAAACCTCTAAAGTTAAGGCTTCCAGAGCTAGAAGAGGAAGAACTTTCCTTGCCTTGGTCGTTTTCACCCGCATCGCTTGCCGAAGATTCGGCATGTTTGGAAACCGTAGCTTTTGCGACTTCTTTTGGGTGAGGGGTTTCCATTTCTTCTTCTTACTGAAAAATAGTAAGTCACAATATCAAGTACAATCATATACGTGGCCAATGCATGAATGACATATCTATCCTTATACTAAACACCCTAGCTTGTCACCCGTGTATGGTCTAAATGATTTCAATTTCTCATATGTTCCATATTTTTATCACTACGGTGGCCAGGCGTAGTCATAAAAATATTTAACATATGGGTCCTCAAAATCATTCAAACAATACACAAATAACAAATACTAGTTCTAAACACAACTATACAAGGTCTAAGCCTAGGAAATCCTAAAGTGAAATCCTAAATCTCTTAGACCAAAGCTCTGATACCAAGTTGTTACACCCCGTGACCATTTAGACCAAAAATTTAAAACTTTTTGCGTGAAAACGACTCAACTTTAGTGTACCTCCTGTTACTCTTTTGACCATTGACAAAAAATCTATAAACATTCGGGACTTGAGACAATTTTAAATGAAACTAGACTCAATTACCTTCAAAACGATCGGGTGGTGCGACCCGTAACACTTACAATTCAAAAGATATGAATTTTCAAAGTTTGCCGAAAAACTGCCAAATGGCATCCATCCGATCGGATGGATGTTTCTGTCCACCCGACTGCGTTTCAAAATCCCGTCTTGAAAGTCCGACTTCCCGAACTAGATAATTAACCAAACTTTCCAGATTTTTTAGTATACTAATGGGCTCATTTTCATACAAAAGCATTTACCGTTTGACTACCCAGAATAGTACTTTAAAATTGAACGGGTTATGCATTAAACCCACTTTGACCCATTTACACTAAAAACCACCCTTACTACTTTATTTACACACCAAAATTTACCAACATCCTTAAATTATCATGCTAAACTCGTTCCATGGGTACATGACCCGTTTACATTCCAAAATGGGTAAGAGAGGCTATATGCCAAACGCCCCTTTAATAATGACTATAACTACAACCATATACCATAGAGACTTCATGACATTTACACATAATTAACCCATGAACTAAACATGAAAACAAGACCGTTAAATAACAAAATGACCATATAGTTTGAAGTATACCAACACAAGAAAAGACACTCGGGGCTTCCAACTTCAAATGCGTTTGGTCCAAAAGATTCCGGTCTTCTAGTCTACCTTCTATACTACTCTACCCTTCCTTCCAAGACTACAAGCTAGGCTAATTCCTTACCCTTGCTTCCTCCACTTGTACCTACAAAACCATCATTAACTACACCCGTAAGCGAAACGCTTAGTAAGTATATAAAGCATAACCATCATTTCATTCATATGATTAGTGATTAACACCAATCATAACATTACCATGGAGCATAATATAATATTATCACTTACCTTGATCAAGTAAGCAATTACATAACATTTTCATAACTAGCATTGGATCCAAGCTATCTATCATTAACAAGCTCCATAACAAGGCACATTAACACATCATAACATTAGCATAAATAACATTAAACAAGTTATACCTATATACTTACCTTAATTCCTAATAGCTCCCTACTTGGACTTGATATAGGCTATACATATGCTTCCTGTCACAAGATTAGCTTTAATTAGTGACTAATTAGCTAGGGAGATCATTAATTCACAATCTTTATCCACTATACTCAATTTCATAACGTGAACCCTAATTCCACAATTTGGGGAAAACACTTACTTGATGAGGAGATTGTAATTAAGGTATCCCTAAAGCCCCTTGATCACTTCTTGATAGCCAAATCAAGCTAGGATGATGATTCAAGCCTTCCCTCCCTTTTTTCCCTATGTGTTGACACTTATGGAGCTCCCTCAAACTTTCCAGATTTTTCTAAGAGTGGGTATTAAATCCTGTGTAGTTATTAGTTTAGTCACTTGGCAAAGATAGTCCTCCCAAGTTCCATTATACTTATTTTAACCCTCTACACTTATTTCTTATTGAATACATGCTCTAAAGTATATATATAAATATCTCTTATACTATATGGTATAATACATTACCTTTCCGGGGTTCGGGTGTAATAAAGGTGTTGGAACAGGGGCCTTGGATGGTAAACAATAAGCCTTTGATTGTCCAAAAATGGGACCCTGAGATTGGTTTGACTAAAGTTGAGCCAAATATGATTCCAATTTGGGTCAAACTTGTTAACATTCCATTAGAGGCTTGGAGAGGATAAGTGCTCTTGCAAGCAGTCTAGGAAAACCAGTGATTATGGACAGTATGACAGCTAATATGTGCCAATATGGAGAAGGTAGGCTATACTTTGCAAGAGTATTGGTAGAAATAGAAGCTGTGAAAGGTTGTAAAGAGAAAATTGAGGTTCAGTATAGGGATAAAGAAAAGAATAAGAAATGTACTAAAGAAGTTAAAGTGGAGTATGACTGGAAACCAGACTGTTGTAAGGAATGTAAATTGTTTGGACACAGTTTCTAGGACTGCTCAACTAGAATCAGAACTGTTGAAGAATTAGAGGAGATGAGGAAAGCTAAGGAGGAGAAGGAAAAGAAGGAAAAGGTGGATAAAGAAGTGGGTAGAATGGGTGAAGCACAAGTAAAGAGAAACTTTGGTCAAAAGGGTAATGGTTATTGTAACTATAACATGAGTGGTTTTGTGGGACAAAAAAAGGAGTATAGGAAAAAGAATGAGAGGAATGAAGATAAGAGTTTGGGTAATGACAATGATCAAACACAATGGGCAAAATGTTCAAAATAGTAGGAATAAATGGAAGGTAAGTGAGAAGGATGTGGACAGTTTGAGTAGGTCTGCAAACAAGTATGTTGTGTTAGAAGACCATGAAGAAGATGAAAGACAAGAGTTGAATATGATGAAAGATAGGATGATAGTTAATGTCTACCTGAACAAAAAGTTGAGACCAACAGGAGAAGTGGCTAAGACATGGTCCAAGGATATGATGCACCATTTCAATACACAATGGGAGGTTGACAGAATAAAGAAAAGGAGTATCCAGTGGTAGAAGAGGAAGAAGTAACGGAGAATAACTCAGAGACTGGCAATTTGTTAGTAGCTGATGAAATACAGGGCAAGGATAAAGGTGTTCTAAATTGACAGCTTGTGTGGAATCATTAATAATTTTTTATGGAGTTAAAAATTGCTTCATGGAATATTAGGAGTTTGAATCCCGAGAAAAAACAAAAAGAAGTGGTAAATCTGATTAGAAAAGAAAATTACAAATATGCGCAATCCTTGAAACTCATGTAAAGCCTAATAATATGAATAAGGTCTGTCAGAATGTGTTTGGCAAATGGAATTGGGTTTCTAATTGTGCAGATAGTCCTAATGGGTGTAGAGTTATAGTGGGGTGGGATCAAAATAAAGTGAATTTAGTAGTGGTTAATACTTCTGGGCAACAGACACTATGTGGTATTGAGACAATAAATGAGAAAAAGAGGATGTATTGCAGTTTTGTCTATGCTGCAAACCATGGGAATGAGAGGAGGATTGTGGAGTTTGTTATAACTCCTTAGATCGTTTTGAGCACTAGGAATAACAATAACAAACATTAACAATATACGCAGCGGATTAAACAAAACATCAATTGTTATTGTAACAAGGTTTCTTCGTCATCATCTTCATAAGAATACAATTACAAACACGATAAGCCCCAATTCTACTTGATCAAGTGTAGAATGGTTATTAATCTAACAGGAATCATAAGATCCTTGAGGCTTAACAAACACAAACTCTATCTATGCGTTTACAAGAACCCACGCCTAGAACACACACACATTTCTAGTCGACTACATCTTTTCTCTGTGCACACATAAAACCTAGACCCTATATGTCTTTATATAATAGAGATATCTAGGGTTTACAAAGACTCATAACTGTATTAGGAAATAAATCTTCCTAACTTTTATTCTTTTTCTTTTAAGTCCTTGTAGTATCATCTTGCTTCATTCTTCATTTATTGTTTTGTAATTATCAACTCAATATAAATCCCAACAATCTTCCCCTAGTTGATAATTACAAAACATTCTTCTAGATCTTCCATGAATGAAACAATCTTCCCCTTAAGCTCAACTCGTATACTTACATAACATGTTGTACCACCAAGGATCTTCAAGTTGCAAAACTTCTATGTACTTCTTCCCCTTTTTGTCATTATCCACTAGGGAACGCTAAGTAGACGCAACTTTGATTTTGACAACCACTAACCAATATCACACTTCCAATCCAGCCTTCTAATGTCTCGAATTACCCTCCATGAAGAACACCAAAAAGCTTACTATAAATGAATTCAAGACAGTAGAAACTTAAACCAGCAGTAGTAATAACGATTAGCAGTAGTAAAAACCTTCCCCTCAAATGCTGCATGTAAATTATTAAACACTTTATAATATGCTTCCCCTAAAATCCATGTGTTAACCATTTCTTGAATCTCCAATTCTGTAGGCTTCTTGTAATGATTACTTGTTAATGAAAACTAAGTATAACGAACTTGATGATGAAGTAAAATAACTCAAACTTGTGTCTTATGTCTTGTACAATCCACATGACGTTGAACTTATACGAAAAACCAAATATATAAGTAGACCTCAACCTCTTGACAAAATCCTCATCTTCTATGAGACACTGAGCACTAAAATGTAACTCCTTTAAGTAATAGCAAATCCCTATTGCTAGATTTGACAAGTCATTGTCACAACATTAAAGTACGAACAAGATACCTTTAAACGTTGTGAGCCGTTTAAGATATGATAAGAACACGTACCCGAGAAACTCCACTTCAACTTCAAATAAGTGATAAATAATCTTCTCCGTAATCAACTAATTCAATAAATCCAATAAACAAGCCTTTTAAATGTTTAAGAACATTTAAACCAAAAATTCAAACTTCTTCTTGTGTGTGTCGTTCGATTTCACAAAATCATGTACTGTCCAATATCTGATAAAGCTAGCAGTATTAAATATTTTCGAGAAGTAGGAAGTATCAAAGGCAGTACAAACTGCTTTAACCAAGCAGTACTAATAAACAACTTCAACTAACAGCATTAACTTCTCTTCAAGCAGTAGTAACGAGCAGTATTAAAATTACCTCAATAGTACTAGCTCGAAGCAGTATTAAAAATCACAAAGCAACTTTGAGCAGCATGAAGTGCCAACCACATTAACCAATAGCAGCACTAAGTAAACTCTAAACGCAGAAGTACTAAGTAGCAGTAATAAAAATTCAACCAGCAGTACTAATGTTGAAAGCAACAGTATAAACATGAGAAAGCAATACTAACTGAGTTAGAGCAGTCTAAGTTTCAAACAGTATTAACCTTCAACTGACAATACTATCAAGCAGTATAAAGTTTGAACGAGCAGTACTAATAATTCATCATGGCAGCATTAACACGTAGGCGAGCAGTACTAACATACCAAGCAGTATAAACGTTCAAGAGTAGGGTTAATTAAACCAGTAACCTCATTCACCATCTTTATCCCTCTCATAGCCTGAATATAATTGCTCCAGTAGACTTGACATCAATAGATCAGCAGAAAAACTTATGTCCAATAGCATCATTAGGGTTTCGCATAACCCTTAATCATTATTCAAGATCGTATCCTTGTTACGAATAGATTTCAGGTTAGGGTTTCAACCAACTTTGAACAAAAGTATCCAGACGATGCTTTTTAGTACTTTTTAGTGTCACTAACCTGTTGCTAATTTATGACTTCATTTCTCTTGATTTTTCTAGGGTTTCACAATAATCAGCCTTATGAATGAATACAGCTGACATCCATCATGATAAATAACAAAAACCCTAAAATAACGATTTCTTGTAGAAACCCTAAAAATCAATATGATCGCAGCAGCAGCAATAAAGAAAACGTAGTAGCATAAACATCAACATCTTCATATAAAGTGTGATGAAGTGGTCGACTACATTAGCAACACATCATGATAACCAGATCGACCATAAAAACATTGAAGAACAAGCCCTAAAAACGAGTTTCTGATAAAACCTAAAACCGATCTTCATTCTTTCCTCAAATTTGCTCTTCTCGACAACAAAAACCTTGTAACATCCCTAGATCACGAGCTTCCTGAGCTCTGATACCAATTGTGGAGTTTGTTATAACTCCTTATATCATTTTGAGCACTAGGAATAACAATAACAAAGATTAACAATATACGCAGCGGATTAAATAAAACATCAATTGTTATTGTAACAAGGTTTCTTCGTCATCATCTTCATAATAATACAATTACAAACACGATAAGCCCCAATTCTACTTGATCATGTGTAGAAGGGTTACTAATCTAACATGAATCATAAGATCCTTGAGGCTTAACAAACACAAACTCTATCTAGGCGTTTACAAGAAGCCACGCCTAGAACATACACACTTTTCTAGTCGACTACATCTTTTCTCTGTGCACACATAAAACCTAGATCATGTATCTCTTTATATAATAGAAATATCTAGGGTTTATAAAGACTCATAATTGTATTAGGAAACAAATCTTCCTAACTTTTATTCTTTATCTTTTAAGTCCTTGTAGTTTCATCTTGCTTCATTCTTCTTTTATTGTTTTGTAATTATCAACTCAATATAAATCCCAACAAGGATTTTATGGAAAGAACTTGAAATGAGTAAACTTGTTGTACAACAAACTCCATGGATTCTGATGGGTGCCTTTAATGTCACACTCAAGGCTGAGGAGCACTCTGCAAGTACATCTAAAATCACCTCTAATATGATTGAATTTCAGTCACGTGTTAACAATATTTAAGTAGAAGATATATGTAGTACTGGGCTTTACTTTACTTGGATCAAATCCCCTTCTAACCCACATACTAGTATTCTAAAAAAGCTTGATAGGGCTATGGGAAATAGTGAATTTGTTGCTGACTACAGGACTGCTAATGTCAATTTTCACCCATATATAATCTCTGATCATAGTCTAGTGGTCTTAACGATTCCTGATGGGTTGCCTAAAGTTATTAGATCCTTTTGATTCTCAAATTTTATTGTGGATAAACCTGATTTTATGAAGACTATTAATGAAGTTTGGAAGAATGGAGTAGAGGGACATTATATGTATAAGTTGGTTAAAAAAACTTAAGATGTTAAAGAGGCCTCTAAACTGCATACAATGGAAAGATGTGAGTGTGTTTGAAATGGTCGATAGGATGAAATTGGACCTTAAAGATGCTCAAAAGATGGTAGATGTTAATCTACATGATGAGCAGATTAAAGATAAAGAAGCTGATGTTCTTGCATTATACAATGAAGCTCTTATTGATGAAGAAAAACTCCTTTACCAGTAGGCAAAGATTGAATGGATAAGTAATGGTGATAGGAATAGCAGACATTTCCATCAAGTTCTGAAGAGTAGGAAACACTATAATAGAATTATGAGTGTTAATGGTGATCAGGGTCATACTTATGAGGGACATAGAATGTCAGAACAGTTTCTCAAGCATTTTGAAGATTTTGTAGAAAACTAGAAGCGGGGTTGAATAGCTTTACCGATTAAAACTTCATTTTAAAACTTATAGATCGACTTATGTCAATCTATTGACGTGTTGGATATTGATAGTGAGAAAAGCATATAAACTATACTAAGTGATAGAATTAGAGAGACACAACCACAACACGAGTATTTATAGTGGTTCGGCTACAATGACACCTTCCTTGTCCTACTCCACTTCCCGAGTACCCAACTCGAGAGTTCCGTAAACACTAACAAGACAAACTTTTTTCACCGGCGGAGAAGCCTTCACAACATTGTTTACACTTTATCCTGTAAAAAGCTAAATACCGAGCTCTTCCACGGGGTAGAGCCAAACCTTCATCGCCTACACTTTATCCGGTACAAGGCTAGATATCGGGTTCCATTACAAAGGAGGAACCACTACCCGATCAAAACTTCTAGCACAACATAATTAAAGGAACCAACATCCTTTTACACCTAACGACTCAACACATCTACAACATGCTTGAAAAGAAGAAAGAATAACAAGATGCACTTCTGTGATCTTCTAGAGAAGAAGAATCCTAGCAACTCATGTCACGAGCTTGCAAGTCTTCGAGAGGTTGTGATCTCGCCTTTAAGAGGAACCTAGAGAATCACAAAGAAAGACTACATAGAAAGATCCTTGGATCTGAGGTTAGAGAGTTTAGAATATAGAGAGAAGATATGTCTAAAAGGTGTGTGAAGCAAGAGAGAAATGGCTCACTATTTATAGGCAATTCTGAGCACTGTTCACCCGGATCCGACGGATCCCTTCCCAAAGGGATCCGGCCAGTGTAAAGCCGGGGATCCGAGTATCTGGTATCACCAGTCCGGATTTTGGGTTACAATTACGGGTTTTGGGTTATGGGTTATGATCCATGGGTTATGTGATGTCATGCATGATGTCATAGACATCTTGGGTCATGGGTTATGAACTTTGGGTTATGGGTTATGGACTTTAGGTCATGGATCATGGGTTTACCCATTTTGGTGTCATGCATGATGTCATGCAATGGGTCATGCGTTATGGATCGAGCTTCATGGGTTATGGGTTATAGACTTGGTTTTAGGTCATGGATAGTCCAAGTCTTTACTAGTTTATTTTTACAAGTTACATGTATTTTATAAAATGTAAGTAACTAAGTTACTTGAGTGTTTTTATAAAATGGTTTTGGTTTTATGTAAACATGTTAACTAAACATGTTTTAAGGTTTATTTGTTTAGTGAAATGAGTTAGTAAACTTTTGGGTCAAAGCATTACGTATTTTATTTATTTTGTTAAAATGATTTTACATTTGTTATCGACAAAACATTAGAAGATCGTAAAATATAAATAAACGTTTTTAAGGTTTATTTGTATTAACAGGTTTCTTGGGGAAAGCTGTTGAGGTGGAACCTATCTTTGAAGCTGCAAACCTTTTTACAAATAAGTTGAGTAATGATTTAGCAGCAAAGATAGTTAAAGAGGTCACTGATAAGGAGATAAAGGAAGTCATGTTTGATATTAGGGAGAACAAAGCTCCAGGGCCAGATGGTTTCACATCTGTTTTCTTTAAGAAGGCTTGGAATACTGTGGGTAGTGAGGTGTGTTTGGCCATTAAAGAATTTTTCCAAAAGAAGAAGCTGTTGGGTGAACTGAATGCAGCTCTAATAACTATGGTGCCTAAGGTCTCTACTCCTAACAAAATCAATGAAATCAAGCCAATTGCGTGTTGTAATGTAGTTTACAAATTCATCAGCAAAATCCTGTCTAATAGGTTAAAACCAGGTCTGAAAACCCTTGTGAATCTAAACCAAAGTGCATTTATTGAAGGGAGAGTGATTCAGGATAGCATCTTGCTTACCCAAGAGTTATTGAAGAGATATAATAGAAGTGGAGGGGTAAAAAGGTGGTGTCTGAAAGTTGACATTGTCAAGGCCTATGACACTGTCAATTAGGGTTTTTTGAAGCAAAGTTTTATACATTTTGGGTTTCATGAAAAAATGATTGACTAGATCATGGAGTGTGTGACTACTCCAAAATTTTCTATATGTGTTAATGGTGAAAGATGTGGATACTTCAAAGGAGGGAGAGGGCTAAGACAAGGAGACCCAATGTCCACTTATCTGTTCACTCTTGTAATGGAAGTTCTCACTTTAATGATGGCTAGGAATGTCCAGTTAAATCCAGGATTCAAGTACCATGTAAGCTGCAAAGAACTTAAACTAACTCATATTTGCTTTGAAGATGATCTGCTAGTACTAAGTCATGGAAGTACAAAGTCTATGAAGGTGATTAAAGATACTGTAATACTCAAAATTTCAAAACATGCAAAATTACCAAAATACCCTTGTAACTTTAAATTTTAATTAATAAATAAATAAAACAACAAATAAATCCCAAACTCTTGGAAACTAGCAACATATGAAGTATGAAAATTTTTGCATGAACATTTTAAACATCCTAAATGTCCTAAAAATACTTTTCACACCATTTAAATTGATATGTGCCGAAAATAATTACAATTACATAGTTAATTCTTTGTTAAATAATTTAAATCAAAAAAAAGGAGATAAGTACTATAATTAAAAGGAAATCAATTACAACTCAGCAAATTCATCTCATCAATCACCTTGGGCCGAAATCCATGCCCTCCCCTCAACATAATACACGGTTTTATATTATTTCCTTTTATTTTCATTCTTTAACCCTAAAATCAAACAAAAACTCACCCACCCTTCATACGAATTTCTGGAGGCTGCTACCTATTTTTCCTGGGTTCTTACGAGTGCAAGGAAGGTGTTAAAAATAGTTTTGAGGTTGTTGGATCGCTAGTATGCTCGTGGGAGTTTGGTTGGTGTCGAACGATTCTAGCCGATAGACCAAATTGGTTTCTTATTCTTCCTTGGTTCGAATCCTGCAAAAGGGTATTTGTATCATCCTTTTTAATCTTTCTCTTCATGCTTATACATTTGAATCATCACCATGCACGCTAGATAAATCATAATAAATCTATATGTCGAAATCGTGAATAAAACCTAAAACCGGCCATACGATTTTCCCATGATTTGTACCTATTTTATTCTGGTCCTATACATGTCATATACCACTGGAAAAATGATACTTGAAATTGTCGAAGTCTAATATCACCTTGACGAATTATTGTTCAAACAGGATAAAAAAAGAAAAGGGTTTAAAAATAAAAACAAAGTCGAATGGGTTAGGGTTTGAGTTCTTGATGTTAGATCTGGTATAATAAATGTGTTTTAAGGTTAAATCAATGATTGGTAATGATTGGTAAAATTTAGGGTTAAGGTTTTCATGTTTTTATATAAACCGATTGGATGATTATAAAGTTTTGGGTATGTTTTGTAATTTTATAAACTTGTGGGTTATTTTTGTAAGTCACTTTGGATCAGGGGTAAATCGTATAAAATATAATATGGGGGCATTATGCATAAAATTGGTAACTAAAAGGTTTAATTGGTAAATTATGTAAATTGTTAATTCGAATTGAAAAATATTAAACTAGAGGGGTTTGTTTCGTAAAATCTGGAAAATAGAGGGTGTCTCGTATAAACATTTATGTAAGGGGTGTAATGTGTAATTTTGGATACTTGAAGGCTTAATGTGTAAATATGAATATTTAAAAGATCGAATTGCAATTTATTTAATTAAAGGGTTTAATTTGTAATTTAATTAACTTAAGGGTCTAACTTGTAAAATTGTTAAAGTTAAAGGATTTAAATCGTTAATATGGGTAACTTATGGATTAAAATGAATAACTTGTAATATTTGCACTTTAGACCTTTATCTTTGGCTTATTTGCGTTTAAAACCCTAAAATATAGAAAGTTGTCATATTTGACCTTAAACTATTATAACTGGCTAAAATGAACCCTATTTCCATAATAATACTTAAATAATGACTTAACCTAAATTATAATATTTAAACCTGTTAAAAATGGAAACTTACTAAAAATGGAAACTTACTAAATAAGGAAACTTTCTAAAAATGGAAACTTACTAATTTTGGAAACCTGCTAAAAATAGAAAGTTACTTAAAATGAGTAAACTTACTTAAAGTAGAAACTTACTATATATGGAAAGTTGCTAAATTTGGAAAGTTACTTAAAATGGAAAGATAAACTAAAATGAGTAATCTGAATTAAGAACCATTTGTAATTCTGTCTTCTACTCCTTTAGGTGTGAAGAAGGAGATGTCTTGACTCTTGTCAGTGTTTGCTATTCTTGTGTGATTTGCTTGCTTTCTAATAAGGTACAGATATTCTGACCTTCTCACAGGTTTCTCATGAACTCTCTCTCTCTTGTTTATCTTGATTCCTTGAACCTTGCTATGCTCCCCTTGATTTATGAACCTTGCTATGTTTCCCTTATATTGTGAACCTTTGATATGATCCACTTGATTTGAACCTTTGCTTTAAACCCTTGCTATGATCTCTTGTTTTGAACCTTGACTTGAACCTTGATATAAGTCTTGTTGACTTATTTTCCTTTGATTTTGTTGTTAAGACTTCCGTTGTTTTGTTATTGAATGATCTGATATGAAACCATTATTCTGACATCTTTACCCTTGTCGGGTTAGGGTGTTACAGATACTTTGAATGAGTTCAATAAATGCTCAGGTTTAATTCCAAACATGAGCAAAAATACTATTTTCTTTGGTAACTTGAATATTGCTGAGAAACAGAAGATCCTTGATATCTTATCTTTTAAGGTTGGGGTTTTACAAATGAAATATCTGGGTGTCCTTCTCATCACTAAAAGACTAGGGATTAACGAGTGCAAAGAATTGGTAGCAAAAGTGAGATCTAAAGTTAACGATTAGAAGAACAAGTTCCTGTCATTTGCTGGAAAGTTACAATTGATTGCATCAGTCCTTGCTTCTATGCACGTATACTAGGCATCAGTATTTCTTATCCCAAAGTCCACTGTTAAAGAAATTGACAAGGTTCTGAAAATTTTCCTATATTGTTAAGGTGATTATGTGAATGGTAAAGCCAAGGTAGCATTGAAGACTGTTTGTACTCCAAAAAAAGAGGGTGGATTAGTTATTAAGCCATTGAGTCAGTGGAATGAAGTTTTATTGGTAAAGCATGTTTGGAACATTGCTGCCAAGAAGGAATCTTTATGGGTAAAATGGTAAACACTGTGAAGTTAAAGGGTGAGAGGATCTATAACACACTTAGAATGTGTTGAGGATACTTTGAGTTTATATTAACAAGTATGCGGAATCTACTTGATAATACTTAGAAGATTGATTTGATGTAACAGTAATGCACGATGTATAACTCCAAATGATTCAATATTATTAAATATAATACGATTGATCTCTGATATCACCAGGGTTACAAAACCTTGAATCTTAACAAAAACGTATATCTCTGTGTGTCTAAACATCTAACCTAGGACCTCCTTTTATAGGCACAAGGAGTCCTTTACAAGATAAGTATCTATCCGTATAATTCAAACTAAATAAGATATACATACAATCTTTTCCATACTTATCCTTCTACACGTCTTCTAGAACAGTATCTTTATGCAGCAGTCTTCTATACTAGCAGTACTAACTTAGCAGTTTGTACTGTTAGTTGTCTTCAACAGTCTTGAACTTACACTAGCAGTTTGTACTGTTAGTGTTATCTTCAACAGTACTAAGTCAAAACTAAGTCTTCAACATTTAACTCCTAACAATCCTCCCCTAAACTTGTGATTTACCCTAAATTATCAAGTTTTTGAATTAAATGATTGCCTTGTGAGGATTCTTCCAAACACTATAATGTTAGTCTTAGTCTTAGTCTTAGTCTTAGTCTTCTAGCCTTTATTTCTTCTGCTTGCTGATATATTTTTTTCAACAACTCTCTAGCCATTTCTGACTCTTCATCAACTTGAAGCCTAGCTGCTAACATGACATTTAAAATACCTTCTCTTAATGGATAATCTCTCTCAACTAGCATGTAGACATCCACTCCTTCTTTTGTTGACACTTAATGAACACCACAGTTATCAAACAGTCTCCATGTGGTAGCCAAGTCATGGGCTTGAAATCTCCATAGAACATCTTCTGAGTCAGGCTCATATAGCCTCTTCAGTTCCACCCATAACTCCTTGTCTTTATATTCAGTAGGATCAGTAGACTTGAATCTGTTTTAATCTAAACTCCACAGTTTTTCCAAGTCTTCTCTATCAGAAGATTTGATCAGATCTTCAAAGTGTTTGTACACCTCTGATTTTCCTCCTACCCTGATAATTTTCCAGCTTTTCCCAAATGTATCTTGATGTATCTCCCAATCAATTATAGGGTGTTTAGCTGAAATGGGATCCACATTTAATGTATCTGGAACTACTACCATCATACCTTGAAGTTGTTCATCAGTTAATACTTGTTCTTCTTCTTCAACTGCTTCATTTTCCTTTTCTTTTTCAATCCTTTGCTTCTTAGGATCATCTTATTCTAGTTGCTCACATGTTCTCTTTTCACCTTTACTTGTCTCAACTGTTTATGTATCTCCTCATAAGAAATTCTGAATTCTTCTATAAGCACTGAAGTACAGCTTCTCTATTTCTTCATAAGACCTTCCTTTGAAATGTTGTTCTTTCCAATAGTCTTGATGCTTCAGATAATCTTTCATGTACCTCAGCTGTTGAGCTCTTGTAGGAGGTTTCTTTTGAGCAACTTGTTTCTTGCTTTGACTCTTTCTAATCTGCTCCAATAAGTCATTGATTGCACTTTCTTGTTCTTCAGTAGTAAATTGTGACATTTCCTCCTCTTGCATCCTTGCAGCTAATTCCCTGTTAGCTTGTTCTTGAGCAGCTTTTTCTTGTTCTTCTCTGAGTAGCTTCTGTTCAACCATGAACTGAACAATTCTTTCTTCTTCAGCTGCTCTTGCTACTTCTTCAGCATGAAGTCTTTGAGCAAGTTCTTCATCATGAGCAGTTTGAGCTTGAGATTTCTGACTTATCTTCTTGGATGGCTCTTCCTCAATCATCACACTTTTTCCTTTGTCTGCTCTTGGTCTTCTTATGTAGACTGCACCAGCAGTACTAATCCCTACTCCAGCAGTACCTTGTTGTTCTCATTGATGACCTTGATTAGTTTCTTCCACTGGTTCATCTGGCCTCCCTTGAGTACCAGATTCCTCTTGGACCAATAAGACATTGGGGTCTTCATCAATCTTAGCTATTTTCCTCCCCTGTTTGGAAGACTCCTCACCCTTGTCATCATTTTGATCATCATCTGAGCTGGAAGAGCTTGAAGATTCAACCATGTGAGTTGATCTTTTTCTTTGGAGAGTCTTGACTTTCTGTTCTAACTTCTTTACCATCAATATGAGTTTGGTGTAGACTCTGCCAAATACTTTCTTGTGTGTTGTGAGCTCATCCTCCAAGCTAGTAACTTTAACTGTCAATTGTGTACATAAATCCATCAATTCATTGAGTTTCTTACTGCCCTTAGCACTTTCTGATGTGTGACCTTCAGGGAGAGGTGCATCATGGGGCACCTTCAGGTAGACTCAGACTCCACCAAAAGATGAGCATCTGAGACACCTAATTGTTTCCTTCAGGTTGGCTTGGGATTCCACCACTAGTACTTGGTTCAAAAGAACTTAGTACTGTAGGTGTTGCCATATGTTGGGTCTTACTTATGTTACCCCTTTCCTGCCCAGATTCTAAGCATGTGACAGTAGTGGCAGACCTTCCTACACTAACATAGTCAACCTCATCTGGATCTAGGGAAGTGGTAGGAACTCTATGCTGTGGAACAACAGAGCCCTCTCTGGATAAACTCCTAGTTGGTGATGAAGTTGGTTGTAAGGTTGATTGTGATGAACTTGTGGGTGTGTGTTGGGAATCAACTAGATTGTTGACCCTTCACCCTGTACCTGTAACATTGAATCAAACAAAGGCACTTCTACCTCACTATACCCTTTTGAGGCCATCCTCATATTACTAAAAAGTTTTTAGGTAAGTGTTGGTGTTTGATAAACAGTTTGGTGAGGTAGAAGCTGACTTTTCCTCATGTTTAAAATTGTTTGAATAAAACGTGGATACATTAAAAACTTTGACTTGCTATCCACATTCTTTACCATTCCTTCAAAAATAAATTTTGAAAAATTGTAAGTCCTATTAGTTGACAAGAAAATGAGAGCAGATGCAATATTGCTACTGAACGGTTCCCATTAATTTTTCTTAGGACTTAAACAATGAAGGATGGTATGAATTAAAAACCTCCATTGTGGGGCAAAACAACCTTTTTGAAAAGCCAAAGATTGTGATGTGGTTTCATACCCCATTCTGGATAGTGTTTGAAAATTTTCAATATTGGGCAAGTTACTAATACCATTGTCATCAGATAGTTGGAGATGCCTCCTAACCGATGATTCAGTAAGAGTAATGATTTTGCCATCTACTTTGGCAATAAGTTCTTTGTCTCCAGTTTCAATAGTTTTGACAGTAACAGTCTGCCAAAACTGCTTGATTTGGGAGACATAGATAATAGGATTTAGAGTTAAAGAATACCTTATGTGAGAAGCATTCAAGAAATCCACTATTTGATAAAATTGTGCACCCTCCTCTATTTTCTCCAAAAAGGCCACCATATTATGTTTGTCGACAAAAGTTAAAGAGGCCATTATTGTCAGTAAAATTATGATTTGACTGCTGGGATTTGAGTAATTAGGTTAGAACGTAGGTTGAGAAAAGTGAATTGAGATATTTTATAAGACTTCTTAGGGTTTCTAGTGGACCGACTTCAATTAAAAGATAACTTTAGATTGAAGAAAAGTGAATATAATAGATTAAAAGTGAAAATATCCAAAAAGGAAACCCTTAAGTAAAGATTTTGATCAGTAAAAATCTCAACAACTTCCGGCTATATTCAAAAAGCGGTTATTACTCATCAGTAAAAACGACTATCCAGCAGTACAAACTTTAGCCTACCAGTACTAACTTTGGCCTAGCAGTACTAACTTTTTGGAAAAATTTTGACTCAGCAGTATGAACTCAATTTTGATTTAAAACTATACTGCATACTACCATTTTGAAGGGATTAAGTGTAAAGACAGACACTTAATCAAATTTCGGTTTAATGCAACCTCTGGTTGTGTGAGAACCAATAATTTCAGTTATGAATAACTGCCTGTGATCAGATAAACTCATTCAAAGAGCTTTCTTGACAGGGTTTCCAGCACGTGGCAGGTGTTGCCTCTAACACAAATGTGTTAGATTCACTTTTGCTCGCTGTTCTCTCTACCAGATGTCCTTGGACTAACACATTATACTAATAAAAGTATAAAATGGTAGAAAGTGAGTTAGATCAGTTACTATCTGACTAACTATGCCATTAATTCATATGCAAAAACATCATAATAAGATTTCAAGAAAGATATTTTAAAGAATTTCTTAACTCAGGTATAAAACCTTTGTTAAGGGATCCTCAAATTCTGTCCATCATCAATCTATTATGTCAACAACCAATCCACCATTTGCTGCTCACACAATGCACTAGTAAATCCCTTGTGCTGAAACGATCCATGAAGTTATTCTAAAATTCACAATTTCTAACGTCATACCTGCAAATGTTAGTCCAAAATCAAGAAAACAAAATGCAAAGCATTTGCTACATAACAATATAAACTTTGACTAACAGTTCAACCATACCAGTCCTAATTTGTACTAGCAGTACAAAATTTAGAAACTATAAACCTTTAAGGATTAAGCAGTACTAATTGACATACCAGTCCTAATTTGTACTAGCAGTACAAAATTTAGAAACTTTAAGGATTAAGCATTCCAATACTTGCTACCAAGTATTGAAACCTTCCAACATCAAAAGCTTTAGTGAGAAGATCTACAAAATTTTGATCAGTATGAATTTTAACAACCTGAACTAACTTTTTCTCATTGCAGTCTCTTATAAAATGATGCCTAATTTCTATGTGTTTTGTTTTAGAATGTTGCACTAGATTTTTAATAATGCATATTGTACTACTATTGTCAATATATATCATGGTATTCATAAAATTGTACCCATAGTCAAGCAGCTGATTCTGAATCCATAGAACTTAACCACAGCAACTTGCAGCAGCTACATACTCAGCTTCAGTTGTAGAAGTTGCCACAATTGTCTGCTTCTTGCGTTGCCATGATATAAGTCTGCAACCTAGGAACTGACAACCACCTGTTGTTGATTTCCTATCCAGACTTGCACCAGCATAGTCACTGTCTGAGTATGCCACCAGATCAAAAGGTGATTCCCTAGGATACCATAGACCCAACTTAGGTTGACCCTTGAGGGACCTAAAGATTCTCTTCACAATAACTAAATGGGAAGTCTTAGGATTGACTTGAAACCTTGCACATGCACACACAGCAAACATAATATCTGGTCTTGATGAAGTCAGATACATCAAGGACCCAATCATGGACCTGTAGGTGTGTACATCAACACTTTCTCCATCTGCATCTTTGAGCAAAGGTTTCTCTAGATCAACATGTGTGCTTGCCACTTTAGCATTAGTAAACTGAAACTTTCTTAATATCTTAGTTACATATTTATCTTGACTGATAAATATGCCTTCAGCTGACTGCTTCACTTGCAGCCCCAAAACGAAGGTAAGTTCACCCATGGAACTCATTTGAAACCTATCATGCATAAGTTTCTCAAATTCTATGCACATCTCCTTCTTTGTGGATCCAAATATGATATCATCCACATAGACCTGTACCAGCAAGATATCTCCCTTGTTCTTCTTGATAAATAGAGTCTGATCAATCTTGCCTCTTTGGAACCCATTCTCTAATAGATAAGTAGCCAATGTTCCATACCAGGCTCTAGGAGCTTGATGCAGTCCATAAAGAGCTTTCACCACCTTGTACACTTTGTCTGGATGTTCAGGATCTACAAAACCTGGAGGTTGAGAAACATATACCTCTTCTTCAATAGTACTATAAAGAAAGGCACTCTTGACATCCATCTGGTAAACCATAAATCCCATGAAAGAAGCATAAGCTAAGAATAATCTTATGGCTTCAATCCTAGCTGCAGGTGCAAAAACCTCTTCATAGTCTATTCCTTCTTCTTGTGTATAACCCTGGGCTACAAGTCTTGCCTTATTCCTGATCATTATCCCCCTTTCATCTTTCTTGTTTCTGAGTATCTATTTAGTACCAATAACCCTCATACCTTTGGGTAAATCAACCAGTACCCAAACCTTTTGAATCTTGAATTGGAGAAGCTCCTCTTGTATAGCTTCCACCCAGCTTGAGTCTTGTAAGGCCTTAAGTATGTTCTTGGGTTCTTTTTGTGAGAGGAAACACACAAACAGACATGTGTTGGTATCTTCATGCTTCTTCTCTTTATAAACAGCACTAAGAAAGCCTTGTTGATCTGAATTCATAATCTGCCTTCTTGTATTCACACCAGACTGTATGTCTCCAATCACATTCTCTATTGAGTGATCTTTGTGTATTCTTGTATGTGGAGTTGTGGGAACTTGATAGGTGAGTGGCATGTTGTTTATACCCACTTCATCTTCTAAGAAATCATCAGCAGTAGTACCTGATGGGCCAGCAGTATGAACATTTTTCCCAGAAGTACTAACATGAGGCTCAGCAGTACAATCTCCATTTGTACTGTTTTCATGATTCTCTGGTTCTTCAACACCACCTTCATTATCTCCATCTTCAAAACCTTCTTTGTTAGCATCAGTAGAAGGTCTATCATCCTTTGAAGATGAATCAACACCATTCCAAATAAGCATCAGAATATGATCTTGATCTTTCTCCTTTTCCAAGCTTGGTTCATCTGTTGCAACACCATCTTCTGAAACTTTAAAATCATTAGAAAATGTTCCTGCAACAACTGGTACATAGTTCATAGATTGGGTTAGAGTATCAAGATCAAATAGCCATTTTGGACCTTCACCTGCAACATTAGACTTATTCTCTAAAAACTAAACATGCAGGTTTTCCTCTACTTCCCTGGTTCTTGTGTTGTATACCCTAAAGGCTTTGCTATTTAATGAGTACCCAACCAAGAAACCCTCATCTAATTTACCATCAAATTTTCCCAAATGGTCTAAAGTATTGAGAATAGTGACATGACACCCGAATGGTCTTAGAAAACCTAAAGCAGGTGTTCTACCTCTAAACAGTTCATATGGTGTCTTGTTGTGAGGTTTGACTACTAAAATCCTTTTATGCACATAACAAGCAGTATTAACTGCTTCAGCCCAAAAAGCTATGGGCAACTTGGAATCAGCTAACATGGTCCTAGCAGCTTCTATTAGTGTCCTATTCCTCCTTTCAGCAACCCCATTCTGCTGAGGAGTTCTAGCTACACTAAACTCTCTCTTAATACCTTTTTCCCTACAGAAATCATCCATAACTCTATTCTTAAACTCTGTCCCATTGTCACACCTGACGATTTTCACTTTCTTATCAACTAGGTTTTCTATTTCAGTTATAAAAGTTTTAATAATGCTAGTTGTCTCATCCTTAGATCCTAGAAAGAAAACCCATGTAAATCTACTAAAATCGTCAGTTACTACAAGATAGTACTTCTTATGTTGTATGCTACTCACAGATGTAGGACCAAACAAGCCCATACGCAACATAAATAATGGTTGAGTAATAGAGTTCTGGGTCTAGGGCTTACAAGAAGCATTATGTTGTTTGCCTTTGAGACAGGCAACACAAGTTTGGTCATTTTCAAAATGTTTTTGAGGCAAGCCTCTTACCAAACCATCTTTAACAATTTTATTAACGGTTTTAAAGTTGACATGACCAAGTCTTCTATGCCAAAGCATTAACTCATCCAATGTGGCTTTTGCAATAAGACAAGTGAGAGCCTCTTTAGGAATAATTTTCTTCATATCAACACTGTACATATTGCCTGTGGAAAACTAGAAGGGGGGTTGAATAGTTTTATCCGTTTTTCAAGTTTTATTTGCTTTGTTATTATATGTTAATTCAAAGGAAACAATCACAAAAAAATAATCACACAATGTAAACAAAAGATAAAGAGAGGAAAGATCAAACCACACAACACTGTTGTTTATAGTGGTTCGGCTACAAGGACTCTCTTCCTTGCCCTACTCCACTCCCCGAGCTTCCTACTCGAGAGTTTATCTTTCACTAAGAAACAAACTCCTTTACTAGGCGGAGAAAACCTTTACACGTCGCTTACTTCCTTTTTCGGTACTAAGCTAAACACCGAGTTCTTTTCACAAGGTAGAACCAACCTGACGTCGCCTAATTACTTTACCGACACTAAGCTAGATGTCGATTTCTTTACAAGGGTACAACCACTCCCTACACTCTTTGTGCTTTAAGGACTAAAGCACTAACCACACTCACTGATTACAAATGATAGATATGATGTGTGAAACAAACTACAATATCACACAGTAATGCAACTAAAGGATTACGGTTCTGTAGATCCTTGAAAGCTTGATCTCTCTTCTACAAAATGAAAGATCAAAGTGAAATGCAACTATGAATGATGTTAGTAAGATATGTACTGAATGAATATGTGTGTTAAGCTATATGAGTGATGAGAAAGCCAAATGATCAGCTTGCTATTTATAGGCAAGCTGATCTTCAGCTGACGGATCCCACGGATCCCATAATAGGGATCCGTCCTTCATTGGACTTGGATGTAAAACCCGAAAATCTAAAACGTATTAAAAGACCAAAATGCCCTCATAATTTGAAATTTAATTAAAACATATACATCTCGCAAATAAATCACAAAACATATGAAAACGAAACAATTATGACATGGAATAATTATGAGGCACCATAAAATAATTTTACGAGCTACCCATAATATTTATAAACGTTACTTAGTCACTTGAACCAAAAAAAAACCAACAAGTTTAATTTTTTGTTGTTCCAAAAATTAGTTACTTGTAAGTCGTGTTTATGAAACGAGAGAAATAATGGAACTTGGGCATAGATGTTGTGTGTTTGGGCTTATAGGCCGACCCAAGCTTCTTTCCCCCCTTCCTAACTCACGACCCAACACACCTTACAACAGCCCAAGCCCTATTAATCCTCCTTATAGCACCGATTATCATCACAACACCCAAAAGTAAACCCTAAAACAAAAAAATCTGCTGTTCCCTTTTGTATTGCTGCTGTCGAGACTTTCAAGAGGCCAAAAGAGGGTTGTTTTTGCTCTATTATTGTGTCATTCATCATAAGGTATCATGTCTTCAATGCCTCAAGTCCTTGTGAATTGTTTTGTAACTAAAAAGCCCTAATTCCCTTTGTTGTTTGTTCCTGCCGATCGATCCAAAGAAAAAGGAGAGGAGAAAAGATTTTCGTGTGGTGTTCTTGATCCCTTGTGTTCGTGTTCTTCGTGGTCTACGAGGGTATAGTATCGCTTGTTCCATCATTCATTCGCATATATATGTTCTATTCGAATTATGAATCAAAAACTTGTCACATAAAATTATAAAACCCTAAAAAAACCCTAAAACTTGTGTATGGATCGAATGGACTGTTTTGAGTGGTGTTTGATTCGATTTGAATATGTAATAAACTGATATGGATCGACCATAATGTGTTTTGAAATCACCCATAGTCGTTTGGTATGAATAACAAGTGCATGGATGATCAAAACCTTAAGTAATTGCATGTTATATTGAAAACTGCTACTGATGTAAATCTTTACCCGACTTTAACCGGTTATAAATTGATGATATGAACGTATATTTTGATGTTTCTGGAGTCTAGATTATAGTTTAATGAAATAGCTACCTGGAGAAATTTAGTTTGTAATTTTTAGAGTCTTGTAAGGTCACTTTTTGATTTTTGGAAAATCATGTCTCCAGTCGTATATGAAAGTCTGAAAAATCAATGGTGGTTTTTGAATTTTAATTTCCAAACCGTGTCGAATTAGAAAGAGCCCTTTTAACTGGGAAATATTTGGGATGTGTGCTAGTACCTGGAATTTTTGTGGATTTTTTTGAACGTTTCTAAAGGGTTTGCCAAGTGATAACTTATCGGGTGTTCCGTCAGACATGTTTCTGGGACAGGTTGTAAAAATGGATTTTTAGTTCGTATCAAAACTAATTAATAAAATCTGGAAAAAAATTAGGTAAAATACCCGGGATTTTGAGGTAGCTCTGTGAATTTTTATAGATTTTATTTCGGGGTCCTACTATGATTTTTAAATTAAGTGAAACGAGTCCAGACCTTACTTAAAACCTGGAAAAGTGTAAAAAGAGTAATTTGTTTATTTTCAAACATTAAAGGGGTTTATGTGGTTACTTTAATAATCTTAAAGGACTAAACTTGTAGAAACCTGTAACTTCAAAATAATTACACTTTATACCATAACTTTATGATAATTACACAATTGGTCCTTAAACTTATCCATAATACTTAATAAACCTTAAATGTACAAACTACCATAATAACCTTATGAACCTTGAACTACCTAAAATGAGAAGGCAAGCTAATCATGCAGTTAAGAACCATTTGTAACTCTTCTTTCCCCCTCTAGGTGTGAAGAAGGAGAGGAGCTGATTCCTATTCCATCTATTTACTGTTTGTGATTTGCTTTGCTTTGGAATAAGGTACAGATATTCTGCCTTTTAATAAGGTGCCTTCAATCTCTTGATTTCTGATTTGAACCTATGACATGAACCTTTAGCATTTGAACCTTTGGCATTTGACCTATGACTATATGAACTTTTACTTTGATTTGGACCCTTTGCTATGAACCTTTGATATTTGAACCTTTGACCTTTGACCCCAGTTTGATACTACGAGCCAATTTGTTTCCTAGCCATGAAGGTAACATGGCCGTGTCATTGATGCACCAATGGCATGACTCTAGTGTACTCGAGTGATGTTGTACACCGTCCCCATTTTGATTTGATATGAGCTCACTATGATATGATTTGATATGGCCAATATGATTTGTTTGGGGGGCGTATGGATGCATCCTAGATTTGATTTGTATGTGATTTGTATATTTGTATTTGGTGACTGATGATGGGTGCAATCCACGTCTTTCACAATATTTGGGAGCTGATCACTCCAATTTGATACATGAGGACACCCCTCATATTATCTGGTTACTATAGAGGCATCCCCTCTGGGCTACTGCAGGATTTGGATATTTGATTTGTTTGGGCTCGTGGTGGATAACTGTCCTAACCTTTACTCTTGTACTTTATCTATATCTCTTTCATTATGCTTCGTTTATTTCGTTTACGTTTATCGTATATATCTGTTCACTGGGCTTTTTAAGCTCAGCCGCACGTTTTCTTTTCGTGTGCGGCAGGTATCTAAGCTAGGAGCTTTTGGACTATGCTTTGGATGGGATGAGAGTTAGATGAAGCTTTGACCTTAGATGACCACCTTTATCTTATGACTTTATTTGGATTTGGATTTCCTTTGTATTCGTACCTTTGGATTATTTCTTTTCCTTGAACTTATGTAATATTCAAGTCGTGTTGACTTGACTTTCTCTTATATAATTGTTTAAGACTTCCGCTGTGCTATTATGTATGCTTTGATTTGTCACCATAATGTGATACTTCTACCCTTGTCGGGTTGGGGTGTTACATTGGATCCGTGGGATGTGACAGCTAAGGATTTGTTGTATCTTACCATATCTTACCAAATCATCCAAGATCCTCAAATGTCAACTATGTAACTTGTAAATCTAAACAAGATATATCAAAGATATTATATGTGATGTGTGCAATGATGTCATGGAATGATTTTAGAATTAAAGTTTCCTTTTAAGGAAACAAGTTACTAAATAAGCAAACTTGTAATTCTTGGTTATTATGTGAAGTGTAAAATGTGTACTTTAAGAGACTTAAACTAGTATTTATTACTTGCTAAAAAATATTCCTTTTTATTTGTCATTAACAAAACTAAGAAAAGATCAAAGAATATAAATAACGTTTTTGAGACGATATTTGTATTAACAATCTCCCCCTTTTTGTTGATGACAAAACATAAGGTATATTTTTGAGCAAGAGAATAAATATAGCATGAGTTCTTAAAAATATATATTAAGTTTGTTTATTAAAGAAAAGTTTTGTAAAAATGTATGTACTGTGATGAATCACAGTTGATGCAAACTTAGTCCTTTCTCCCCCTTTTTGTCGAAACAAAAAGAGTAGCGTAGCGGAATGCGATTTTGAGAACTTTAAAGCTCCCCCTTGTTTTATACTCCCCCTAGATGGAGTAATCAAGGAAATGATGCATGAATCTACAAAACAAACGGTTAGTATATGAAATGCTTATGAAATGCTCCCCCTCGATGTATACTCCTCACTTCTCGAGTACCAACGTAAACTTAGAAGGGTATGATATGCTGCAAATGAAGTGTTAGTAATGAATGACTTCAATGAAGAAGTAGAATGCTTGTGAAGTATTCTTCCAAACAATCCTTTCCATATGTTTTGACTTTTAAAAGTCAAAGTAAGTGTCTGATCATTATTTGTACCTAAAGCAATCATAATCAAGGTATAATATAGGCTATATAAGAATGTTAGTTCACAATTATAATGATAATATGCAATATGTTGATCACTCATAAGCATAAAACATCACATTCATAGATATTGAAAATTTTGTGACAAAAGTCACAATGATGAAATGATGTTACAAGTACAATAAAAAGACATCCTAGAAAGAAATAAAAAGTCCTAAAGCAAAAATTTAAAAGGTCCTAACACTAGTCTAGAAAGCTCCTATTGAGGAGGATGAGAGATAGCGTTTAAATGTTCAAGAACATGGTTCAAGATGAACCTCATCTCATTTTGAAGCTCATGGACCAAGATGTTGGTCCTTTGGGCCAAGTGAGCCGTTCTCTCACAATGTGCGCAATCATGACTTGAGAAGTCGGGAGGAAGACTAGGCTCTAAGTTTTGTGGTGGTGGTGGTGGTGATGGTGGTTGGTTGTTGTTATTGTTTGATGGTTGTTGTGGTGTTTGGAGGGAGTTCATAAGGATGTTTTGAATGTCCATTGCTTCATGAAGGCGATGGTCAACCATACCCGAGAGAGTATAGAGTTGTGTTAACTCCTCACTTATCTCCTCTTGTGTTTGAGGAATGTTGCTCCACATCGCCTCATCAATGGCGATGAGTGTTGAAGTTGGTGATAGTGGTGGTATTTGTGGAAGAGGTTGTGGTGCTTCACGGTATAGAGGACCATGAATCTCCGGATGGAGAGGATGAAATAGCATAGGTTCTAAGTTTTCAAGACTTATTGGTGGAGGATTGGTTGATGTAGGTGGAAGATCTTCTAACTCTTCAAGATATGGTTGTGGAGATGTTGGTGGTGTCCTAAATAGTTCCATGGGTTGTAGTTTTGGTGAGGATGGTGATGAGGCAGACTTCTCAGACTGTGATGGAGCGGGAGCGGGAGCGGGTGGTGGTGTGGTTGCTACAGGAGTAATGGTAGGAGGTGGTGTTTTTATGACTACATGTGAAGGAGTTGGAGTGGTTAAATTAAGGAAGTTTTCACTAGCAATGGGTGAGGAGATGTTTAGTGGTGATGATTCTTCAGAGGATGAATTGTGGATGTTGATGAAACAACAAGGTTTCACACTCATACGGGCTGTTCGTTTTAGTGGCTTGGATGTGGAGGAGTTGTTTGATTTTGTCATTGAGACTTTTTGGTGAAGTATGATAGCTAAAATGTACAGGAGAAGAAATGGTTGTGATGTGAATTGAAGATCCTAAAGTGCTAATTTATAGACAGAAGGTTTGTGAGTCTGTGTGTTTGGATTTGATGTGAATCCAATAGAGAATGTTGGTTTCTAATAATTTGGAACAAAAATTTGTGCAGGTCATATCAAGGAAGTCAATCCATTGAGCTTTGGTTGAGTAATGTGTTGTGGATTTGCAGTTAATACAAGGAGATAGTGGAAAATCTTATGATTTGATATTTCCACGGATTTGACGGATCCCTAAAAAGGGTTCCTTCTTTGTATCAGTTTGGTAACTCACACCTAAAATTCAAAAATTTAAATTTTGGTGGGAAATTTTGTTCCTAAGTTTCTAAGATTTCCTAAATGATTCTAAGATGAACTATTATCAGTGAATGAATCCTAAATGATACTAAACACTAAGATTTAAGAATCGTGATTAGTCGAAAAAGGTTAAGAATTTTGCTGTTGAACCTGCGGATCCAAGTTGTTTCACATGAGGATCCAAAGTTCGGGATCCGCCGAATCCGCAGGTATGCGGATGGCGGAACCAACGATAAGCCTTGGCGGAGCCAAAGCTTGGGATCCGCCGGATCCGTGTCCTAATTGTTCAAACTAAACAGAACACTTGTCATAATTTGCATTTTTCGATGAAAACCCAAAAATTCACCTAGACCTTACTTAACATTTAATATGTATAGCAAAACAACTAAATATGATAACATTAACACACGATTGAACATAGTTTAATCCGTACTTAGAAACTTACCGTTTTAGATGTTATGCCAAACATAGGCTATAACCCGGAAAATTGATAACCATGAAGGTTATCTACCTGCAAATGTTAGTTATTACACATACATAACAAGTATCATCAGATAGAGTTGAAACACATAGATTTTAACATCACATAGGCTAACAGTGTTTAAATCCAAACACTCCTTCAACTAAGCTTCTTCTTCAACTTCTTCATTCCTTTGTGCAATTTCATCATCCAACGACCAAGATTCTTTACCATTCCTTTAATATTTCGATACTCAGCGGATTCATTTGGAATTGGAGGAAGATGGCTCAAGTATTCTGGTGGAGGAATTCTAGAATTTGGCAAACCATCATCTTCACTCATTGAAGATGATGAGGATGATGTTGGTACACGAGGACGTTTACCTTTATCAACACTAACCCTAAAGTCACTCAAAGGAACGAAGGTATGTTCAATCTCATAGTATTTGATGAAGCGAAAAGTGTACCGCTTTTAGGGGGTCATTTAAGCCCTAAATCGTATTTATTTGATCAAATATTGCCCTAAATCATTCCTTTTGTCATTTTAGGTACTTTGGAGAAGAAATCTGGAAAAGGAAGCATTTTGGACGTTTTTGGAGCATAAAAGTGAAGAAAACGACAAAGTCTCAAATTTATGTTGGAAAGTACCTTTGACGGCGTCAGGAATTGGTCCAGACGGCGTCATGGCTTGGCAAAAGTGGTGGATGTGAAAATTACTCATGATAAGCCAGAGAAATTTGCATGAAAAATCTGACGGCGTCACCCTTTAATGTTATCAAGGTCGTCACGGTTTAAATTAAAGTGGGACGGCGTCAAGCACTAATCTGACGGCGTCAAGCCTTGATAAGCCAGAGCGGATTTTGAAGGTCTAAAGAGGGACGGCGTCAGGAAGGCCATCCGGGAACCCTAAAAGCGGCGAGGTGACGGCGTCAGGATCTACAACGTGACGCCGTCAGCCCTTATACTCTATATATAGTTTTGCAATTTTTTGTCATTAGTGTGGAACTTTGTGTGTAACCTTTTGGGAGGAAACCCTAAGACGATTTTAGCAGCTTTTTCAAGGCTTTTTGCCTTGAGATCTTCCATGTTACATTGAAGATAAGTTATCAATTAATCATTCAATATGTCTATGTGTTGTTTGATTCTATCTTGTTCTTGTCTTTTGTTTAACATGCTAGGCTAGGTTTTCTTTGTGTTTGCTTAGATCTAATGAAACCTAGCTATTGATTATTGGTTATTAGTGTGTTATTAGTTGTATTGGATGATTGTTTATCTATGTTAGGCTTAAGAAAACTGGCTAACCTCCTATTCGGTAATTTGCTTGAACGTCTTAAGAAGCATGAACCAATGCGTACTAAGGTTTTTATGGTTGTATTTAATGCACGAGCGAATTCTAGTGATCCCATGTTAGGAGCTTCTTAGCCGGCTCGACATAGGAGTGAAGTAGGAGCTTGTAGAGTTGGGGAAGTACGTACGCCACCCCACGATTGGTATTAAGGAATACACCCGTCATCCACGCGATTAATACACACTAATCAACCGGTAAAAGATAGTTAGGGAGTAAGGAAATCTAAGTAAACACATTTCTCTCCACATAAGTTTCATCAACCTTTTCATTTTCTGTTATTTTATTTTATTTGCATTCGTAGTAATTTGGGTTAGTTGACTAGCAACTAATTCCGCCCACTCTTTCAAACCCGAGATTTTACTTGCTTTCATAAAATATAAAAATACAAAAAGAATCTTCTCTCACCCCTAGACCTATTAGAGTAGTTTTTCAATCCTAACGACACTATTCCCTGTGGAGAACGATCAATCCCCCGTACTTACCACTACCCTATACTACATCGGTCAGGTACACTGCCTGGTGGGGTTGTAAGCCTCTTGAGATCCCTCGAGATGTAAAACCTGTTGTAAGGTCGCAAAACCACGCATCAAGTTTTTGGCGCCGCTGCCGGGGAATAGTTATTGTTTAGGTTGAATTTTTATTTTATAGGTCTACTCACTAGATTCCTTTCTAGTGAGATTTTTATTTTATTTTTTTAGGTTTTCTTTAGTCTATCTTTTTTCTTCGTTTCTGTGTTCGTAACCATTACCATCCGACATCATGGAAGATGGTAATATCCTTGATCCCAACAACCCACCACCACAACAACCACCACCACCTCCTAGAGCCCGTACCTTAGGAGAGTACTCCCGTCCTAGCCACCATGGCTATCGAAACACCATTGAGCTCACTCAAGGATCCAATGTCACTCCCTTGCGATCCGACACCATCCGATTGGTGCAAAGCGGATGCGCATTCCATGGACTTCGTTCTGAAGATCCTAACCAACATCTCAAGGACTTTCTCAAAATCGTTGATTCTATAGACCTTGATGTTGCCACTCGAGAGACGACCCGACTGCGTCTCTTTCAATTCACTCTGCGGGACCAAGCTAGTCAATGGCTAGAGCGTCTACCCGCAGGATCCATCACCTCTTGGGATGATCTCACCACTCGTTTCCTTGCTCAGTTTTTCCCACCAGGAAGAACTACCAAGCTAAGGAATGATATCTTGATGTTCCAACAACGTCAAGGCGAAACCCTCTACGAGGCATGGACTCGATTCAAGGACTTACTCCAAAAAGTCCCTCACCATGGCATAGAACTTTGGTTCCAAGTCCAAATCTTCTATGACCATATCAATCTTTCCACGAGGCAAACCATTGACCAATCGGCCGGTGGTAAGCTACGTGATCTAAGTGCGGAACAATCATGGGCTCTCCTAGAAGATCTTGCTCTTTATGACAACGAAAGTTGGAGTGACCCCCGTGATTTGAATAAAACGGTCAAGGCAATATCTTTGCCTTCGAACAATTCAAGCACTTCCGACCGTAGGATCATAGAACTTGAAGACCAAGTCAAGTTTCTTATGAAATCCTACGAGGCTCCTAAACCTTCAAGCCAAGTGAACAAAATCACTTATTCATGTGAATTATGTAGTGGTCCCCACGACACTCGTGATTGCATGGAACTCCCCCAACAAGCTTTTGCGGACTACGCATCCTCGCGTACCGACGGAGCGGGAGACAAGTGGTACACTTTCAAACCCGAGCCAAACCCCTACAGTGATTCATACAGCCCCTCATGGAAAAATCACCCGAACCTTAGGTGGAAACAAAACCAAAACGCACAACAAACCAATTCTTCCAACCCACCTAATCGTTTCCAATCAAGCGGTTCCAACTCGAACCGTACTTTCAACAACAATCCTTCCGGCAATGGTAGTACCAATAACTTTGAAGGATTGATGTCCCAATTTATGGCATCTCAAGAAGCTCGTTTAGCCAAGTTTGAAGCCGATTTCAAACAAAAACAAAGCGAGATGACCAATAAGATTGACACTTTGTTGAAAGCCCTCAATGACCGAGAAATGGGAGCACTCCCTAGCAACACGGTCAAGAACCCGAAACTAAACGTCAACGCCATTTCATCGGTTTCGTCCCCTAGTTCTTGTCCACAATATTATTCGGTCAATTCCATGAGCACGTGTTTCAAACAAACCCAAGTCATAGTTGAAACACCTCCCACTCAAAACCTTGACGAAGAATTCAAGGAGCTCCACCTTGAAAGTCCGGTTATTGATGTGTTGGATGAGAAGAAGCTCAAGTTAGGCGAAAAAGGGACCGCCTTCGTTCAAAACAAGCTACCTAAGAAATTAGATGATCCGGGCTTATTTGTTCTACCTTGCAAGATCGGTAATTCGGAGGCTTATGACACATTAGCCGATCTTGGATCAAGCCTTAACCTACTTCCGTTACCTCTCTACACCTCTCTAAAACTAGGAAAACTTGAAGAAACCGAGGTGATAATAGGCTTAGCGGATGGGAGTGTTGCTTACCCGGTTGGAGTAGTCAAGGACGTGTTAGTACACATAGGAAAACTAACCATTTTAGCCGATTTCCACGTCCTTGATATGGTTAGCGACCCTACATGCCCCTTGTTGATAGGTAGAGGATTTTTGGCGACCGCTAGTGCTATGATTGATTGTAAGGAATCCAAGATAGCGGTAGGAGAAGGAGATACTTGGTCAGTCTATGATGTGAAGAAACATGCCTATGATACTAGTGATGAACCAACACCCCATTGGTTAGAAGTAAATAGGAGACCATCTAGATATGGACCTTGGATCGATAGAGACTTCATAGGACCCCAACGCCCATTTTACCTAGAAGAGGACTTTGTTAACCGAACACATACGGTAGAGCAACTCTTGGCTAGGGACACCGAATTGGATCCATTTGAAGACCCTCTAGTTTTTAGGAAGATGATCGATTTCCTAGGAGTTTTGCCAATTAACCTAGGAATGAATAAGTGGACTTGTGAGGAAGATGATCATAAGTGGGATTGGGACAAACCACCCAAAGATGGAGATAGGTCATGGCATATTAAAATGACAATGTATGACCCGGATGGAGAGAAGTTTGGAAAGATATATTGTACTAAGCGGACCAATAGGAAACTTCAATCCAAGCTTAACCCTAAAGACGTCCTCGATGACGAACTCACTTACATAGGGTAGAAGGACTTTGAGTCTAGCTACAAGACTCATTAATAAAGAAAAGCGCTTCTTGGGAGGCAACCCAAGCTTTATTTGCTTTGTGTGTTTATTTATTTGTTTGTTTTTATTTGCTTCCGTATGTGTGTTTAATTTTTATTATTATTGATTCATGTTCAAAACTAAATTGTGAAAATGCTTTATCTTGTTTTTTAACTTCGTCTTAACTACTTATAAAGGTATTTTGCAAAAGTTAAGTGTAAGGGAAATCCAAATCGGTTTATTAGAACAAATGAACATGAATCATAATAATAATAAATTAACATACATATTAGTATTTGTTTGAGTCAAATGCTTGTATCGAGTCATAATGATGTTTTGCAGGAATTCCAGGAAGTAAGGTATAGGTTTTTCCAAAAATTTTCCGGAAACTTAACATGAGAATTCTGTCAGATCATTTCTGACGGCGTCAGGCTTTACAACCTGACGGCGTCAGGTTTAATTTTCTGAAAATTTTTGAAAGTTTTGTTTTCATAAAAAAAGTTTTTATTAAATCTCTAACTTATAATCTCCAGGAATCTGCAAAATTATCATTCCACAAGCATTATATCCTTATATATAGAGTTTATCCCGCCGATGTTATGCAGGTTTTCGTGTTTGTTTTCTCAGGTTTAACAGGTTATTTTGGACAAGGAAATGTTTGTTGAATCAAGCTTATGGTGATGCATTAGTCTTGGAGCTTCTACTTTCTCTTTGGAAGAAGATCTAACCTTGTTGCCACATTATCCACCGAGCGAATCAGGGGAGTATTTGATTTCATTCTTTTACTTTATGCTTTTACATCTTTTTATTTGAACATTGGGGACAATGTTCATCTTAAGTGTAAGGGGGGGTAAAAGTACGATACGATTAGAGAATGCTTTTACGCTTGATTTTTGTTTGTTTAAAAGTAGATGTGTAATAAAACTGAGATAAATACCTGTTAGGGCAATTTTAGCGCCAAATTTAAAATTTTTTACAACATTTAGGAGTGAAACTTTGATCTTAATGAGCATCTCACGGATAGGAGTTATATGACTAGCACAAAAACCGTACCACTAAAAATTTTCCACCCCCAAATATGTGAGGTTCGCCCCTAGAATTGGTAGGAAAAGCATTTATGCTATGATGTGAGTACCGGTAGCACTTAGATTCTAGAACTTGCGTTAGGACCATCCCGAGGCCACAAGTGAGACTACATTCGTGTAGTTAGATTTACTACATGATAAGAGGCATTAGGATTAACCCATTGTTTTACACCTGTGTTTTTGTTATAATTACATTGGCTACATTGGTCAAGTAATTCTCCCACACCCTTTGCGTTGTACTCATTTTTAGTACACGATACCCCTAGTACACCCCTCAGAGCCTATCTTTTCGTTTCGACCTTTAAGCATTTTACTTAAAGGAAGAATTTGTTACACCCCACTTAAATGTACACCCAAATCGCCTTAGCCTACCTTGTATGCACTCATCTTTAGTGCATTATTGTGACAACATTTGTTTAAACCCAAGTTAATTATCTAATTGATTACATGGTTGCTAAGTCGAGTCATATCCTTGTACATATTGTTTTGGGACGATTGGGACTCATGGGTAAAGTACTAGTGTAATGGAGTAATGGGGAAGAACATCATTTATTACCCCATATGTGCTAAATATTTTAAAAGTACTCCAAGTGTTTCGATTATCTTAATTCGAGTCATTAGAATAGTTATTTGTAAAGTTATGTAAAAGTTCAAGTGTAAGGGGAATCAACGCCCCTATGATGTATTATTTTGGATGGTAGGGCAAGAGTGTATCAAAAAAAAATACAAAAAAAATGAGAAAAAGAAAAATAGAAAAAACATACGGACTACCATCCCGTTTAATTTTATGCTTATTTTATGTTTTTTTTTTTTTTTTTTTTTTTTTTTTGTTATTTTGTTTTTAGCTTAAGATTGAGTCGAGTCTTGGCTTAGCAACATTGTATAGTACATGTAATTAATCAAGATCTTTAACTCGCCACCAGTAAAATATCCCTTATCCAACAAAACCGTGTTTATCATATCCCTACACCTAACGTTATAACCCGTTTAAAAGCCCTCTTTGATAGTTTATCTTAGGTGCTTAAGCCTAGTGGAGGAGGTTTTTGATCCTTTCCCAAGCCTATGGTAATCTATTTGCTATGACAGGTAGTGAGAGATATTATCCGTTTTCATTTATGAGATTTATTTTGATGACACTTGAGAGATGTGAGTATCTAAACACTACTTGTGAGGTGCTAGTATGTAATCTCCGTGCTTATTATGATTAAAGTGGAACGACTAATTGTTGTAATTACTTTTATATTAGTGTTAAATGACCCCTAACTTGTATTTTGATTAGAATAAAAGCGCATTTGCTTGAGGACAAGCAAATCTCAAGTGTAAGGGTATTTGATGAAGCGAAAAGTGTACCGCTTTTAGGGGGTCATTTAAGCCCTAAATTGTATTTATTTGATCAAATATTGCCCTAAATCGTTCCTTTTGTCATTTTAGGTACTTTGGAGAAGAAATCTGGAAAAGGAAGCATTTTGGACGTTTTTGGAGCATAAAAGTGAAGAAACGACAAAGTCTCAAATTTATGCTGGAAAGTACCTTTGACGGCGTCAGGAATTGGTCCAGACGGCGTCATGGCTTGGCAAAAGTGGTGGATGTGAAAATTACTCATGATAAGCCAGAGAAATTTGCATGAAAAATCTGACGGCGTCACCCTTTAATGTGATCAAGGTCGTCACGGTTTAAATTAAAGTGGGACGGCGTCAAGCACTAATCTGACGGCGTCAAGCCTTGATAAGCCAGAGCGGATTTTGAAGGTCTAAAGAGGGACGGCGTCAGGAAGGCCATCCGGGAACCCTAAAAGCGGCGAGGTGACGGCGTCAGGATCTACAACGTGACGCCGTCAGCCCTTATACTCTATATATAGTTTTGCAATTTTTTGTCATTAGTGTGGAACTTTGTGTGTAACCTTTTGGGAGGAAACCCTAAGATGATTTTAGCAGCTTTTTCAAGGCTTTTTGCCTTGAGATCTTCCATGTTACATTGAAGATAAGTTATCAATTAATCATTCAATATGTCTATGTGTTGTTTGATTCTATCTTGTTCTTGTCTTTTGTTTAACATGCTAGGCTAGGTTTTCTTTGTGTTTGCTTAGATCTAATGAAACCTAGCTATTGATTATTGGTTATTAGTGTGTTATTAGTTGTATTGGATGATTGTTTATCTATGTTAGGCTTAAGAAAACTGGCTAACCTCCTATTCGGTAATTTGCTTGAACGTCTTAAGAAGCATGAACCAATGCGTACTACGGTTTTTATGGTTGTATTTAATGCACGAGCGAATTCTAGTGATCCCATGTTAGGAGCTTCTTAGCCGGCTCGACATAGGAGTGAAGTAGGAGCTTGTAGAGTTGGGGAAGTACGTACGCCACCCCACGATTGGTATTAAGGAATACACCCGTCATCCACGCGATTAATACACACTAATCAACCGGTAAAAGATAGTTAGGGAGTAAGGAAATCTAAGTAAACACATTTCTCTCCACATAAGTTTCATCAACCTTTTCATTTTCTGTTATTTTATTTTATTTGCATTCGTAGTAATTTGGGTTAGTTGACTAGCAACTAATTCCGCCCACTTTTTCAAACCCGAGATTTTACTTGCTTTCATAAAATATAAAATACAAAAAGAATCTTCTCTCACCCCTAGACCTATTAGAGTAGTTTTTCAATCCTAACGACACTATTCCCTGTGGAGAACGATCAATCCCCCGTACTTACCACTACACTATACTACATCGGTCAGGTACACTGCCTGGTGGGGTTGTAAGCCTCTTGAGATCCCTCGAGAGGTAAAACCTGTTGTAAGGTCGCAAAACCACACATAAGTATTCAGGAACAAAACCCAACGGGTTTGGACGGGTGGGTGCAAAGGCTCTATAAAGGCGGGTTAAGAGCATTCCATAAGGCATTGCCATCTTGCTTTGAACCGGAATGTCAGACATTCTTTTGGCAACATAATAAGCAAGATTGAAGGGTTGACGAGTAGAGATGTTGTACATCATATGACACAAACAAGCATTGATGTGATCACGGTTTCCTATGGTGCACATCACATTAGCCCTTAAGACGTCCTCCATTTTCTGGAATTCGGGTTTGAGTTCATTTAGCTCCATTGCAAATGAATCTCTAGCAACTTCACGGCCACGATACATCCTTGTGGGGTTGTTCTTAGGAATGAAGAGATGTTCCCTAATCTCTTCTTTTGATGCGAGAGGAGTGACATATGGTGGTGTCCTATCGAGATTGGATTCTAAGATTGTTAAGGACCATTTGTCCGAGTAAACACATGTTCCTTGACTTGGAATGCCCAAGACCTCACCAAATTGATCAAGAGGGATGTTGACAAAATTTCCATTTAAAGTAAACTGAAGACTTAAGAAACCTTGGTCACAAGAACTAAGACCTACACTAGCATAGAACTCAAGAATGAACCTAGGGACGATTGGTTCATCCATATCCAAAAGAGTATCAAATCGTATGGCGGCTAATTGTTCCCTAAGTTGTGTTCTTTCATAGAACGATGAATCTACGACTCTACCCTCATGGACATACTTTTTCTCTAAGGATTTGAAAATTTCGATTTGGGCATTGGTTAGACCTTTGGTTTTGTGGACTTCGGGTATGTAGTTAACGGTTCTTTTGTGATCGTAGTTGGTTGCGGGAGGCATGATTTTCCTAAATACAAATGTTACATAGTTTTACTTGAAATGATCAAATTAAGTGTAAAATTCCTAGTGTGTGCCTACATGGGGACAATGTGGAGGTGCGGTTATCTCGACCCTTTTTGATGCATGAAAATTTAGTTTATGCAAGTTTAGTGTAAAAAACAAGAGATAACCCAAACGCTCCTATTTCAATGTAGCTACGGTTGAATGTACCCGAAAATACATATTAATTATGTATTTCCTTTAGCATTCAAGAGACATTATGCAAGTGATGGCTAAAAGATAACGTTTTTGCATTTGTATGAACAATGTTAAAAAAAAATCATTTTACCTAGTCGTTAGAAGGTTTTAGTAAGAAAATTTTCAAGGGGTTTTTGTTAAATTAAGACAATGTGCTATGAGATGCAATTCCTAACTAAGAAAAACATGTTTTTAAGTGTAATGCAGTAAACATGCTTCATGATTTATCAAAAATTATGCATATACCCCAAGTTTTGGTTTTGTGCATGTAATAGAAATCCTAGACGCAGATCAGGAGTATAAATATGATAAGAATACTTACAGTGGTGTTAGAAGTACAAATTTGTGGAAGAAAATGGTCTAAATTGTGATGGAGATTTAGTGTGTGTCGAATACAGTAAGGTGATATGTTTTGGAGTGAGGAATGAATAGTACTTGTTCTTGTTTATTTAATAATAAACATGACTGTGCATGCGACGGATCCGGCGGATACAAAACAAAGGATCCGTCCTTGTTATCGATTGGATCCGCGGATCAGAACACAAGTTTTGGTTTAGTGTCGTGTGTGGTTAAACTAATGTTTACACTAATTTTTTTCCTAATCACTAGGTTCCATTAATCCTAATCCAAGTCTAAGATAGTTGAAGGGTTCTCGTTTAAGTGGTTTTGTGAGAATATCGGCAATGTTGTCCTCTGAGGAAACTTTCTCAATTGAGATGATTCCCTTCTGTACATTGTCGCGAAGGAAGTGATGACGTATTTCAATATGCTTGGTTCTAGCATGTTGGACTGGATTTTTGCTTAGATCGATAGCACCTTTGTTGTCGCAAAGAATGGGAATGTTGTTGAGTTTAATTCCATAGTCGACGAGAGCTTGTTTCATCCATAGTGCTTGTTGACACGCCTTTCCTGCAGACACATATTTTGCCTCTGTTGTTGAGATTGCGAGGGCAGTTTCTTTCTTAGCGAACCATGATGTGAGACAATATCCTACAAAAGTACAAATACCGCTAGTACTTTTCCTATCAACATAGTCACCGGCATGATCTAAGTCGGTATACACTATGGTTTCTACACCCGTTCCTTTGGGATACCATAATCCTAAGTGTGTAGTACCTTTGACGTACCTAAATATCCGTTTAACGGCTTCAAGATGGGATGTTTTTTGATCTTCTTGAAAACGTGCACATAGACAAACACTAAACATAATGTCAGGCCTACTAGCCGTAAGATAGAGTAAACTACCAATCATTCCTCTATATTTAGTGCAATCTACGGATTCATTTTCTTCATCCTTTGTGAGTTTGGTTTCGGAGGACATGGGTGTTCTCATGGGTTTTGAGTCTTCAAGACCAAACTTCTTAAGCATATCTTTGATATACTTTGATTGGTTGAAGAATATCCCATCTTCTAATTGTTTAATTTGGAGACCTAAGAAAAAGTTTAGTTCCCCCATCATACTCATTTCAAACTCATCATGCATGATTTTTGAGAAATCATCGCATAACTCTTGACAAGTTGAACCGAATATAATGTCATCCACATATATATGGACTATGATAATATGTGATCCCTTTTTCTTGGTGAAGAGAGTATTATCTACTAGGCCCATGGTATACTTATGGTCAACTAGGAAGGTCTTAAGTCGATCATACCAAGCCTTTGGTGCTTGCTTAAGTCCGTATAAAGCTTTCTTAAGTTTGAACACATAATTTGGTTTTTCAAAGTCGGCAAAGCCGGGAGGTTGTGCAACATATACTTCTTCATTTATAAAACCATTTAAGAAAGCACTTTTGACATCCATTTGAAATAACTTAAAATCATGTGCACATGCATATGCAAGTAATATCCTAATAGACTCGAGTCTAGCTACGGGTACAAAAGTTTCATCGTAATCTATACCTTCTTGTTGATTGTAGCCTTGAGCTACTAGCCTATCTTTATTTCTAGATACAATACCATTTTCATCCATTTTATTTCTAAAGAACCATTTGGTGTCAATTATGGTTTGGTTTTTAGGTGGAGGGACCAATGTCCAAACATCATTTCTAATAAATTGATTTAGTTCTTCTTGCATAGCAATTACCCAAGATTCATCTTTTATTGCCTCGTCTATATTTTTAGGCTCAACAGTTGAAATAAAACAAAAATAGTTACTTTCATTTTGAGCTTTGGATCTTAATGTTCTTTCATTAAGTTTTCCTATGACGTTTTCTAATGGATGACGTTTAGTTTCTTTAATATTGACTATTTCTCCTTTTACGGGTTCATTGTCATTTTCAATGTTTTCTATATCATTAGCCATTTGACTTTCAACTAAGTCATCATCTACCAAAGGTGATGTCTTAGAGGGAGGTGGACTTTCGTTGAATGTTACGTTCAACGATTCCTCGACTCTTGATGTTTCCTTGTTTAATACTATGTATGCTTTACTGTTTTGTGAGTACCCAAGAAATACACCTTCATACGACTTTGGGTCGAACTTGGTGAGATAATCCTTTGTGTTCAAAATGAAGCACTTGCTTCCAAAAACTCTAAAATATCCTAATGTAGGCTTTTTACCTCGATAAATTTCATAGGGAGTTTTATTTAAAAATTGTCTAATTAAAACACTATTTAGGATATATGTAGAAGTATCTACAGCGTGACACCAAAACTTTTGAGGTATGTTTTGTTCATTTAACATAGTTCTACTCATTTCTTGAATTGTTCTATTTTTACGTTCTACTACACCATTAGATTGAGGTGTACGAGGAGCTGAGAAATTATGAGTTATTCCATTATTATCACAAAAATTTCCAAATTGGATTTCATTATCAAATTCTCGACCATGGTCAGTTCTAATAGATACTATGTTATTTCCTATTTGATTTTGAATTTTCTTGCTTAGAATTTCAAATTTATCGAATGCCTCATTTTTAGTTTTCAAAAATTTAGTCCATGTATATCTAGAGTAATCATCTACTATGACTAAAGTGTAAAAATTTCCTCCATAACTTTGTATAGCCGACGGGCCAAACAAATCCATATGTAATAATTCTAGGCATCTAGATGTAGATACCATGTTTTTAGCCTTATGGCTATTATGTACTTGTTTCCCAATTTTGCAAGCATCACAAAAGTGTTGGTCATATTTCAACTTGGGTAGGTTCCTAACGAGTTCTTTGGATGACAAAGATTGAATAAGCCTCATATTAGCATGACCTAAGCGTCGATGCCATAGAGTTGAGTTTTCGTCCAAGGAGGTAAGACATAACTTATCTTTAGGAGTTCTATCTAATTTCATAACATAGACATTATTCTTTAAAACACCTTTTCCTACGGTTATGCCATCTTTAAGTATTTTACTTCCATTTTCACTGAAAAGGACGTTATACTTTTTGCGGCATAATTGACTTATACTAAGCAAATTAAATCCTAAATTATCTACATGAGCAACATCATCAATAGATAGAGAGTCATGAGAGATTGTACCTTTTCCGATGATTTTACTTTTAAGTTTGCTACCGAATGTGACATTACCTCCGTCATACACTTGGTAGGTTGAGAAAAGATTTTTGTTTCCCGTCATGTGTCTTAAGCACCCACTATTTTTGATCCACTCATCAGGTTCAAGATCAACTTTCAAGCATACCTAAGTTCATAAAAGACTCAAGCATTTGGTCCCCAATATCTCATGGGTCCGTTTGGGTTAAACATGACATTATCATGGTTTATGTACTGAAATGGTGGACAATTGTTCCACGGCATATAGTTAGGACCATGAAAGTTTCTAGGCATGTTTTGGTTCCAATTATTTTGATAAGTGTGTTGTGGATTAACTATACTCTTTGGAAAGGGATGTTTGGGAAAACTCATTTGAGGTCTCTGTTGATCCGTTTTAACTCTATATTCATTTCTAGCTTGACCTCTTCCTAAAGATACTGCTGGTTTGTGTTTATTATTGGTTATGTTACTGTTAGGTTTCTTAGTAACTTTAACAAACTCGGAACGGTCGACTTTGTGAACCTTCTGTTCAACTTCTATACTCGCGGATCCTTTGGATACACCTGGCGGATCCAAATTTTTGGATCCGTCAGATCCGTGAGTGTCCAACTTGGTTGAATCAGTTTTATTCACAGTCTGTTTCTTATGATCACTTAATGTTCCTAGTTTCATAAAGCCTAGTCCTGTTTTATCACGAGGTAGTTTTTGCATTTTCATTATTTCATCTGCACAACTTATGTTTTTATCAAACCTTTTAAACTTTGAATTTTGTTTAATTAAATCTTCATGTGTGGTTCTTAAGGTTTCTAGTTCAAGTTTTAGTTCTTGACAAGACACACACGTTTCTTTACTATCTTTACCTTTTTCAATTCGTATTGCTTTTTCTTTAAGCCAAAATACTTCATTTTCTAAAAGTGTTGTCTTTGTTTTCAAAAATTTGTTTTTGTTTATGATTTTTAAAGTGACGTCACACAGTTTGTTATATTCTACTTCTAAGGTTTCATCATCTATAGAAGAGTATGAATCAGAATGTACCTCTTCTGTGTCATTAGCCATAAGAGCAATTTCGTTGTTCATAGGCTCATCATCATCATCTCCTTCACTATCGCTCCAAGCTCCACTAACGAAGGCTTTTTGAGACTTGGTCTTTGGAGGCTTTGGACATTCTCCTATTAAGTGACTGGAGTCACCACACCTATAGCATTTTCTATCAACCTTACCTTTCTTATCGTCACGATCTTTTCGAGAGGATTTCTTTTCATCACGAGGTGGTCTTACAAACTTTCCTCGTCTCCTGAAGAATTTCTTGAAATCCCTCACGGCCATTGCATACTCTTCATCACTGTTAGAACAAGATTCATCATCGTCACTTGACTCGGCTTTGGCTTTCAAGGCAATAGACTTAATCTTCTCCTTTTTGCCTTTGACAATTTCCGAGTCTTTTTCCATAATCATTTCATGAACTTTTAGGTTTCCTATGAGCTCATCCAGTGTCATGCTTGAGAGATCCTTAGATTCTTCAATGGCTGTCACCTTTGCTCTCCATTTCGGATGGAGTGCTCTTAGAAATTTCCTGACAAAATTCTTACTAGAAAAAGATTCGTCAAGTGCTTTAAGTGATGTAATAATAGTATTGAACTTAGCAAATGCACAATCAATGGTCTCATCTTCAGAGATAACAAATTGTTCGTATTGTTGGACAAGAAGATCAATTTTGTTATCTTTTACTTGTGAGTTCCCTTGATGTGTGATAATAAGAGATTGCCAAATATCCTTAGCCGTTTTACACATAAAAACTCTTTCATATTCTTTCTTAGGTAAGGCATTATAAAGCATCATTTTGGCTTCATTATTTTTGGCAATTAGTTTCTTTTGCTCATCACTGTGACGAGTAAGAGAAGCTCCTTCATCCCGACCACCCAAAATATTATTACTAATAGGTTTGTAATCACCATCAACTATTATATACCATAGATCTATATCCTTTGACTTTACATAAGTCTCAAAGCGATTTTTCCAATAAATGAAACAATTTGGTTCAAATAGAGGTGGTCTCTGCATAGATTGCCCTTCTTTAAAGTTTTCAAAATCCATGGATCGTTTTAAGTTTTAAAATACAATATATTTTAAAAATCTTAAGTAACGTAGCTCTTGATGCCAATTGTGGAAAACTAGAAGGGGGGTTGAATAGTTTTATCCGTTTTTCAAGTTTTATTTTCTTTGTTACTATATGTTAATTCAAAGGAAACAATCACAAATAAATAATCACACAATGTAAACAAAAGATAAAGAGAGGAAAGATCAAACCACACAACACTGTTGTTTATAGTGGTTCGGCTACAAGGACTCTCTTCCTTGCCCTACTCCACTCCCCGAGCTTCCTACTCGAGAGTTTATCTTTCACTAAGAAACAAACTCCTTTACTAGGCGGAGAAAACCTTTACAAGTCGCTTACTTCCTTTTCCGGTACTAAGCTAAACACCGGGTTCTTTTCACAAGGTAGAACCAACCTGGCGTCGCCTAATTACTTTACCGACACTAAGCTAGATGTCGAGTTCTTTACAAGGGTACAACCACTCCCTACACTCTTTGTGCTTTAAGGACTAAAGCACTAACCACACTCACTGATTACAAATGATAGATATGATGTGTGAAACAAACTACAATATCACACAGTAATGCAACTAAAGGATTACGGTTCTGTAGATCCTTGAAAGCTTGATCTCTCTTCTACAAAATGAAAGATCAAAGTGAAATGCAACTATGAATGATGTTAGTAAGATATGTACTGAATGAATATGTGTGTTAAGCTATATGAGTGATGAGAAAGCCAAATGATCAGCTTGCTATTTATAGGCAAGCTGATCTTCAGCTGACGGATCCCATGGATCCCATAATAGGGATCCGTCCTTCATTGGACTTGGATCCGTGGGATGTGACAGCTAAGGATTTGTTGTATCTTACCATATCTTACCAAATCATCCAAGATCCTCAAATGTCAACTATGTAACTTGTAAATCTAAACAAGATATATCAAAGATATTATATGTGATGTGTGCAATGATGTCATGGAATGATTTTAGAATTAAAGTTTCCTTTTAAGGAAACAAGTTACTAAATAAGCAAACTTGTAATTCTTGGTTATTATGTGAAGTGTAAAATGTGTACTTTAAGAGACTTAAACTAGTATTTATTATTTGCTAAAAGATATTCCTTTTTATTTGTCATTAACAAAACTAAGAAAAGATCAAAGAATATAAATAAAGTTTTTGAGACAATATTTGTATTAACATTGCCCTTTCTTGGAACTTTAAGTAGTACTTGACTTTCATCAGGTAACTTAAAGTCTGGAGAAAGCACAAGACATTCAGTGTCAGTAAAAAGAACTTTGTTCTTTTTGTCACACATCTATGAGACACTAAAGAGATTATACTTGAGCTCCTGCACAAAATACACATCTTCAAATTCAAGTTTACCGGTTTTCAATGTACCTTTACCAGTAATCCTTCCACATATTCCTCCCCCAAAGGTAACATATCCTCCATCCATTGGTGTAAAGTCTGAAAGATAGGACATGTTTCCTGTCATGTACCTAGAGCATCCACTATCTGCATATCCTTGATCTTTCTCATCATCTTGTGGATGTCCCTACACATAAAAGAAAGGAAGTTAGTTTCCATAGGGTACCCAAGCCATCACTGACTTGGGTTTGCCTCGTGCATCAATATAGTCAAATCTCTTTAATACAATTGATGCACCATTGGGTTTGATTGGTCTCTATACCTTAGGGGATCTAAACACACTCCTTGTGTTAGAGATACTTTGAGTAATACTAACTAGCACGCGGAATTTACTAGTTAATACTTAGAAGATATTGTGTATTGTATATATGAATGGAACAGTGATTATGTAAGTGTATGAACAATGAAGACAATAGTTAACCAAAATGATTCAATATTATTGATGAATAATACGAGTGATCTATGTTATCACTAGGGTTACACAACCTTGAATCTCTACTACTTAATCGTGTTGTTCTCTATGAAAAACCTAACCTATGATCTCCTTTTATAGAACAAGGAGTTCTTTACAAGATAACTATAATATCCGTATAACTCTAACTAAATAGGATATTTATTAAGTCTTTTCTATACTTATCCTATTATACATATTCAGAATATAAGCAGTACAAATATCTTGTGCTAACAGTACTAAGTCAGTTAGTACTGCTAGTGTAATCTTCAGCAGTCTTCAACTTAAGCTTATCAGTTTGTACTGTTAGGTTTAATTCCCAACAATCCTCCCCTAAACTTATGATTTCTCTCCAAATCACTAAGTTTTTCTTGAATTAAACTTTAACACTGATGATGGGGGGATTCTTCCAAACACTTCATCTTCTATTCTTCCTCAGAGCTTCATACTGATCATATATCCTCTGTATCAGATTTTGAACTACCTCAGTATTTTCTTCACATCTGAGCCTTGTAGAAATCATCACTGGTAACACTTCATAACTCAATGGATACTCCAATTCTGCTAACATAAAGATATCTACTCCACTCTGTGTTGACAAATGATGTACATTGCAAGTACTATAAAACTCCCATGATGTAGTCAGATCATAATAAGGAAAATTCCAATAAACATCTGTAGGATCTAGCTCATATAGTCTCTTAAATTCAACCCATAGCTCTTGCTCTTTCACATCTGTCTTCTTATTTGTACTGAGCTTTTCTTGAACTAATCTCCACAATGTGTCCAAATCTTCTCTATCACATGTTCTCACCACATTTTCAAAGTTCTTGCAGACTGTTGACTCTCCACCAACTCTAGTAAACTTCCAAGCTTTTCCAAATTTGTCTCTGTAGATCTCCCAATCCATGATAGGATGTCTTGTTTGAAGTGGATTAACATGTAGAACTTCTGGCACTGTAACTAACATGTTGCTCATCTGTTATCTGGTGACAATTCAACTCTCTCTCTATGTGCTTCCACTTTCTCAGTTGGTTTTGTCTCAGCAGTCTTGAGTCTTTTTGAAGATTTTCGTTCTAAATCCATAGGAATATAATTGTGAGCTCTTCTGTAAGAAGTGTAGTACAAATACTCAATCTCTTCATTTGATTTTCCCTTCAACTGATATGCCTTCCAACCTGCTTGATTTCTCAGATACATCTTCATTCCACTTATAATCTGAGCCTTTGTTGGTTTCCTCTTCCTCTTTGGACCAGATCTAATACTCTCCATGATGTCATCTAAAGCCACTTCTTCATTCCTAGAGTAAATGAAATCTGCAAGCTTAGCTGACCTTTCTTCTACACTTAGTCTTTCATCTGCAAGTAGTTCCAAAGCTCTTTCTCTCACAACTGGATCAGTATCAATCAATTGTTGTATCTGCTCTTCAAGTGACTCTTGAGCAGTAATGGCATCTGATCTAATTCTTTCTTTCTCCATTCTCTGAGCTTCCATCCAGTTTGCTACTTCTTCTTCATGAGCTTTTCTTGCTACTTCTTCATCAAAATCAATATGTGCTTGTGTTCTGGGCTTGATCTTTAACTGTTTTGGCTCATCTTCAATTAGAATACCTTTTCCTTTGTCTTTAGCAGTTTGTAGTGCTACCTCAGCAGTTTGTACTGCTCCTTCAACTCCAGCAGTACCTTGTTGTTGTTGATCAGTACCACTTTGTTCACTCTGCTCACCCATATCCATATCTTCATTACCAGTATCTTCTTGTTCATAATCCAAATTCCTCCCCTGAGTTTCTGACCCTGATTTCCTCTGACTATATTTCCCTGATTTCCTCTGAGTATCTTTCCCTGATTTCCTCCCCTTTTTGGGAGAATCACCATCATCATCAAACTCAGAACTTGAAGAACTAGTAGTTAGAACCATCTTAGAACTTTTACCCTTGAACCTCTTGACTTGAGTTTCTAACTTCTTTACTCTTGTGGTTAATTTGGTGTAGACCAGGGCAAAATTTCTCTTATGGCTTTTGAGTTCATCCTCCAGAGAAACCACCTTTTCAGATAATTTTGTACAGAGTTCCATCAATTCATTGAGTTTAATGCTGCCCTCATCACTTCTAGCTATGTTACCTACTAGGAGAGGTAAATCAAGGGGCATAGATCCAGTTTCGCCCCTAGTTGGACTAGGAGGTACTCCTGAACCCCCCATAAAGTCCATTTGGCCTAGGATTTCATCACCTGTGACAAGTCTTTGAGGACTTGGCACATTAGATGTTGCCATGGTAGGGGTCTTAGTTATGTTTACACTGACCTGCCCAGCTATTAAGCCAGAAGCAGTAGTGTAAGCCCCACCCATACTATCAAAAATGATAGCCTCATCTGCTACAAAGGTTTTAGTAGGAGGACTAGGCTGAGGACCCATAGTCTCCTTTCTGGTTCTTCTCCTATAAGTTGTGGTGACTGGGGGTGTATGAGTTATTTCTGGAACCACAATGGGTGTGTGTTGGGGCTCAGTTGGATTGACTGACCCTTCACCCTGTATATTTTGAATTTGAGCAAGCATATCTTGAGATAATGGTGTTATTTCCCCATTCCAACCCCTAGTTGCCATTGCCATATTTTGAAACACTTTTTGTTGCAGGCAAGGAGTAGGAAAAACAGTTTTATGGGAAAGTAACTTACTTTTCTTTGCATTTAAAATGGTTTGAATGAACCTTAGGTACATCAAAAATTTTGTTGGAGATGTCACATTCTTCACCATACTTTTAAAAATCATTTTTGAAAAATTATAAACTCTGTTAGTGGATAAACACACAAGAGCAATAGCAATACTGCTACTAAATTGCTCCCATGAGGTTCTTTTAGGACTAATACAGTGAAGAAGTGTATGTATTAAAAATCTCCATTGAGGTGAGAAACATCCCTTTTTAAAAGTTAAAAGTCTGTTGGATGTGTCACACCCCATATTTGAAATATGATGTAAAATTTCTGTGTTTGGCAAGTCTATGATACAATTTGAATCATCTAAATGGAGATGTCTCCTTAAAGATTTTTCTGTAACATAGATGGTTTTCCCATCCACAGTTGCACTAAGTGCAGTGATAGGTGTATCCTCATCATCTTCATCAAGGGTTATGACAGATGAAGTCTGCCAAAACTGTTTGATTTGTGAGGAATAGAGAGAGGGATTAACAGTCAAAGCATACCTTATGTAGGAATTGTTGATAAAATCCACAATCTCATAGAACTTAGGTCCATCCCCTTCCCCTGTTTTCTCTTGAAAAGCAACCTGATTATGCGTCTTAACAAACTCCAAAACAGCCATGAGTATGTTTACAAGTTAAACAAGAAAATTGATCGTATGTTGTGTAATTGATGATGTGCAAAGCCAATTGGGTTTTTATAGAGGTAGTGTAAGGGTTTGAGAATTTTGCGTAAAGGATAATTATTATCTTGAAAGAAAGTAATATTTAGAAAGAAGATAATTATCCTAACAAAAACCCTATATATGTGGTAACAAACATTATTTTACCCAACGGCTATAAAAATTAGTTACTGACACAACAGTTCCAACGGCTAGTTCAGCAGTACAAAGTTTACACTAGCAGTACAAACTTTGCACTAGCAGTACTAATTTTTAAGAAAAATTTTGAGGAGCAGTATAAACTCAATATAGATTTAGAAAAAAATACTGCTTACACATAGTTTTTAGCAAACTATCAGCTAACAACAGATTTGATGTGTCTTTACCAATAGCCGTTTGCTTTGGACTAGCCAACTCTTCACTGTGAGATATGGTGAGTTGATAACCATATAGTTTTTGGTAAACTATCAACCATGAACGGATTTGAGAAGTCTTTACCAAAAACTGTTTGCTCTGGACTAGTTGGTTCTTGATGTGGGTTAGACATGGTGAACCAATTACCATTTGTTGTGTGCACAGATCACACACTTGAAATTCCAAAGCACCTCACCATCCAAAGCATCAATTACTTAATTCACAAACTCTAACCAACCTGCAATTGTTAGTCCAAAAATAGAAGACAAAGTGCAAAGCACTTGGCTCATAACATTATAAGCATATGACTAACATTGCACATAAACAAGGAAATTAATTTCCTTGGGGAACCCAAGCCATCACTGACTTTGGTTTTCCTCTTGCATCAATATAATTAAACCTTTTTAGAACAGTTGGTGCACCATTGGATTGAAGTGGTCTACAAACCCAAGATGCTGATGCATTAATACCATTGCCCATCTTTCCCTTAGCAGTGTTTTTAAAACTACCAGTATTAACTGCTTGCCTAGCAGTATGAACTGCTGGGTTTGCAATTGTAACCATAGGTTTCCAAATTTGATTCTTTACCACTGCTTTGTTATGAAATGGCCTTCTAGCAGTTGATGGTGCAGATTTGAAAAATGTTTTTGCACTTTGAACTGCTTGTCTTGGGTAAAAAGTCTTATTTGATCTGGCAGTATAAACTGCTTGTCTAGCAGTATGAATTGGTCTTGGGCCAGACTTTAAAAGAACTGCTCTGGGTGTCATTCTAACAAGGTTAGAGTGATTTTGAGGTCTTTCTAAGTTCACTCTATGGTTTGTATACCCAGTTACCATTTTGTTGCAATAAGCTGCAAGATGGTCAAACTCTCGACAATTAAAACAAGCTTTTCTATAAAAGACAAAGTCATCACCTAGTTGGTGAGACTTGAGGTTGTTCCAATTCCTTTGGTTACCTCTGGGCTTGTGTGTGGTTCTATACATTTCACAATATCTTACTGGTTGCCTAACATATCTAGCATTGGTTTTAAGCCTAATAGTATTATCTTTGACCACCTTAGGAACTCTTGTTCCTTCTACCTTAACAGCATCAGGTTTAGCCTTAACCTGATCATCCTCATCATCATCAGAAGTCCAATCTTCTATGGTTGGAGCATCTGAATCCCTAGCAGAGGACACCTTGTCCTCGGAGAGTGATTTATCACTTGCACTCTCAAAGCTTACACTTACTTCTACAGGCTTGTCAACTACTACCTTCTCCTTTGGTTGAGGACCATATTCTAGCTTGGGTAGTTGAAATTCAGGCAAACCTGTGTGTTCTAGGTCTATACCTGGAGGTGCAGGTATTCCCCTATGAGGAGGTGGAACAGAGTTATAACGTAGACCTGATTTAACCTTGTTGATTATTTGACATTCAATTAATTTTTGAACTCCTTTTGATGTGTATTCAAGAGTTTCAACACTTAATTGAATGTTTTCTTTATCCTGTTTAAGTCTATCAACCTCAGCTTTTAACATGCTAATTTCAGCATCTCTAAACATTAAATCTCTTTTAAGCAATCCTATAGTGTCAGAAAAACTAGATTCATTGCTTTTATAATGAACAATTTGCTCTTCTAAGACAACTAAACCCCTCTTATGATTTGCCAAATTAAAACTGGCCTTGTTTAACTCTATTCTCTATTCATCATAATGTTTTCTAAGAGTTTCTAGTTCATTTAAAGCACCACATGATTTAGAACATTTAGAAATTTGTACCTCAGAGTCTGAGAAAGCCATGAGTGCCATCTCAGTAGGTTCTGCTTCCTCTTCATCCATGAAGCTCCAATCGAATCCTAAACCATCAATGGCTACCATAGCCTTTGAGCTTGAGTCAGTAATCTCCACTTCCTTGGTCTTGCTTCCAAAGCTTCTGTTCTTGCCATCTTGTTGTCTTGGCCTTCTGCACTCCCTTGAAAAATGACTCATCTTATGGCAATTATAGCATTCAATCTTTTACTTATCATAACCAGCAGTATCATTGCTGTTTATGGTAATCTTCTTCCCTATTCTCAAATGGAATTTCCTAGCCCTGATGCTAAGAAGAGAAATTTGCCATTTGATATCCATCTCCTCCAGATCATCATCATTGATCTCTTGGAGGTCTTCATATGTCAACATGGATCCATTATGATGGGTTGTTAGGAATGCACAGCAAGTTGTCTCATCCATAAGGCCTTTAGTACTACTTGATGTGCTAGCAGTACCAATATTTGAACTAGCAGTATCAACTGCTGCACCAACCTCCACTTTTTCAGAACTTTAGTTACTAGGAGTTGACACAAATGCCATATTCCCAGTACTTGAGCTTGTTCCAGCAACCTTCTTCACATCTTGCTCCACTATCTTGAAGTTGCTATACAAATCCATCAGACTCATAGAATCAATGCCTGGTTTGTTCTTCCAGACAACAACATGCATAGCCCATTCTGATGGTAAACTTCTCAGGAATTTGGAGTTGAGGTCTTCCTGAGGTATTTCAATTCCAAGAACTCCAAGTTGGCTCACAAGCTTCTGAAGCCTGTTGAACATATGATCCAATGAATCATTGCTTGTTGCAGAAAAGTTCTCAAAATTTTGCTTGAGGAGTGTCTTCTGAGTCTTTTTGGTGGCTTCATTCCCACCAAATCTTGCAACAATGGCCTAAAATAATGACTTGGCATCCTTGAACTTGCTAAAGTTCAAGAGTTGATCATTGGGTATTGTCATCATGAGCATACTCCTTGCCTTGATGTCATTCTTCATCTGAATTCTTTCTTTTGCAGTCACTGGCTTTGTCTGCACAGTTGTCCCAACTTTACCATCTTCAGTTGATGTTTTGGTTGTAGGCTTAAATGAATTCCCTTGTTCAATGATTTCCCAAAGTTCATAGTCCTGCACTTGTAAGTATTGTTCAATTCTTAACCTCCACATGTCGAATTCATTGGGCTTGAGTATTGGCAACTTTGCAGCAACATTGGTTTGGGTTGTCTCCATGTCCATCTTCCTTGTTGAAAGAGTTCTTCTGGATCTTCTAATTCAAAATATCATAATCTGGCTCTGATACCACATGTTAAGAATCGTTTATAGCTCAGATTTGTTAGATCTTTATCTAGGATAACAATAACAAAACAACAATATGCAGCGGAATAAACATTAACAATTGTTATTGTATAAAGGCTTTTCTCGTCATCATCTTTTCTAACAATTACAAACTAATAGCCCCAATTCTACCTTGATCAATGGTAGAACGTCTTATCAAAACTATAACAAGGAATCAACGATCCTTGAGGCTAAAACAAACAAACACTAACTCTAGACATTTTTCTAACTCTAAACACCTAGAAACACACGCTTTCCTGGTGTTACATCTTGACACACACAAAAAAACCTACGTCCCTATGTCTCTTTATATAATAGAGACATTAGGGTTACAAAGGATAAGTATTAGGAAATAAAACAAATCTTCCTAATCTTTTAACAATATTTCCTGTAATCTTCTTTCTTTAGAAGAATTCTCTTTTGTCTTCTTTAGTCCTTCATCTTTCACATTTTGTCAATATCAACTCTAAATATAATTACCAACAATACCCAACATGCTAAGGCCTTAACAGCATTTACCCTCTTATCCCTAGCAGTGTTTTTAGGCCTACCAGTACTAACTGCTGGTCTAGGGGTGTTCAAAAAATCCGAGAAACCGACGAACCGAGCCGATCCGCCCAATCCGAAACCGCAAAAAACCGATAACCGAAATAAACCGAAACCGAGAAAACCCGAAACCGAAAAAACCCGCTTATCACGGTTCTGTTTCAGTTTTTACTTTTAGTTATCCGCGGTTACACGAACCGAACTGTGTATAATATATATGTAGGTTTCAACAAATCATTCATAAAAATGTACAAGTGTTAACTATATTATTGCATTACTTTTATCGTATAACGCATTTTTACTAACCTAATGTGATCATTTACTAACGTCCATGGATTACATATGATTAAAGTGATCGTAACATATAAACGTCAAATAAATAGTATTAGTTATTTTGTTACATATGATAATTTGAATGTTTTTATTGCGACGGGACAACATTACTCTGACTCTAATCTCTTCTATGTTATTTATTTTTTACTACAATGACATATTACGTTCTAATTTATGTTATTGTTCGTCCGAGTTGATTCGATTAATTTTTTTAAATGGTTAACCGTGACCCGAACCGCGGGTAACCGCTCATTTTGGGTACCCGCATGTCTGGTTACCCACCTAGTACGGTTCGATTTCGGATAGTAAAATGAACTACCCGCCCCGCGATGGATAGTTAAAATCTCTAACCGAACCGAGCCAAACCGCCCAGTGTTTTTAGGCCTAACACCCGTACTAACTGCTGGTCTAGCAGTATTAACTGCTGGCCTGGCAGTTTTAACTTTTGAGTTCCAAAATTTATTTTGAAACACTGCTTTCTTGTGAAAAGGCCTGTAAACAATTTGTTGTGCATATTTAAAAGTTGGTTTTGCACTTGAAACTGTTGTCCCTGCACATAAAGACAGACTCATTTTTCTTATAATGCAAAATTTGTTCTTCTAAGACTGCTAAACCTCTTTTATGGTTAGACAAATTATAGTTTGTTTGGTTTAACTCAATTCTCTGCTCATCATAATGTTTCTTTAATGTTTCATATTCTTTAAGAGCAGAACAGGATTTAGAACAATTTTTCACAGAGTGTACCTCTGAGTCAGAAAAATCCATAAGTGTCATCTCAGTTGGTGCTTCCTCCTCATCAGCCATGAAGCTCCAGTCATAACCCAGACCATCAATGGCAACCATAGCCTTTGAAGATGTCTCTGCCTCTTCCACTGCCTTTGGCTTGCTTCCATACCCCTTACTCTTGCTATCCTGCTGCCTGGGTCTTCTACACTCTCTAGCAAAATGCCCCAACTTGTTACAGTTAAAGCACTCTACCTTAGATTTATCAAAACCAGCAGTATCATTACCACTGATGTTGATCTTTTTCCCAGTTCTCTGAAAGAATTTCTTAGCCCTCATGCTAGGAAGTGCAACCTGCCACTTTAGGTCCATCTCTTCCAAGTTATCTTCATTAATCTGCTCTAGATCTTCATGTGACAGCATAAACCCATTGGCTTGGCTGGTCAGGAATGCATAAAAAGTAGTATCACTAATACCAGTAGTACTAGTAGATGAACTAGCAGTACTAACACTAGGGTTAGCAGTACTAACTCTTGCAGCCACTTTCACTTCTTCTGGACTGGTGTTGTTGGGAGATGACACAAATGCCATATTCCCAGAGCTTGAGCTTGAACTTCCAGATTTCTTCACTTCCTGTTCAACAATCTTAAAATTGTTGTATAGATCATTGAGGCTCATGGTGTCAATTTCTGGCTTGTTCTTCCAGACCACCACATGAGTGTACCATTCAGCAGGTAAACTCCTTAAGAACTTGGAATTCAGGTCTTCTTGAGGGATTTCAACTCCTAGTACAGCCAGTTGACTGACTATCTTCTACAATCTATTAAACATATGATCAAGTGACTCATTGCTTGAAGCACTGAAGTTCTCAAAGTTTTTCTTTAGCAGGGTCTTTTGGGTCTTCTTGGTAGCTTCATTACCACCAAACCGAGTAGTGATTGCTTCAAACAATGATTTTGCATCCTTGTATTTACCGAATGTTAGGAGTTGATCATTGGGGATGGTCATCATCAACAAACTCCTAGCTTTGACATCATTCTTCTTTTGCAGCTTCTCTTATGCACTAACTGGAGAGGTATTCACAGTTGTCTTTTCCTCACCATCAACTGTTGTTACAGTTGTTGATGGTTTAAAGAAGTTCCCATCTTCAATGATCTCCCAGAGTGCATAGTCCTGCACTTGGAGGTACTGTTCTATTCGAAGCCTCCACATCTCAAAATCATTCTGCTTCAGCATAGGCAACTTTGCAGCCATGTTGGTCTGTGTTGTCTCCATGTCCATCTTCTTGAAAAGGAATAAAGAGTTCTTCTTCTAAATCAAAGTATCAGAACCTGGATCTGATACCACTTGAGAGGATCTATAACACACTTAGAATGTGTTGAGGATACTTTGAGTTTATATTAACAAGTAAGTGGAATCTACTTGATAACACTTACAAGATTGATTTAATGTAACAGTAATGGACAATGTATAACTCCAAACGATTCAATATTATTGGATATAATATGAGTGATCTCTGATATCACTAGGGTTAAAAAACCTTGAATCTTAACAAAAATGTATATCTCTGTGTGTCTAAACATCTAACCTAGGACCTCCTTTTATAGGCACAAGGAGTCCTTTACAAGATAAGTATCTATCCGTATAATTCTAACTAAATAAGATATACATACAATCTTTTCCATACTTATCCTTCTACACGTCTTCTAGAACAGTATCTTCATGCAGCAGTCTTCTATACTAGCTGTACTAACTTAGCAGTTTGTATTGTTAGTTGTCTTCAACAGTCTTGAACTTACACTAGCAGTTTGTACTATTAGTGTTATCTTCAGCAGTACTAAGTAAAAACTAAGTCTTCAACATTTAATTCCTAACAAAGTGGAAGAGTATATGGGAAGCAGAGTATGAGAAGAATGATAGTTGGATATGGCTGGTTCTTATGGGATTGAAAGATAAAATTAAACCTCGTGTGGTTCATAAAATTGGTGATGGGAAAAGCACTTCTCTATGGTATGACAGATGGAGTTTTCGTGATTTGGTAGGAAACATTGTTCCAACCTTTTACAGATATGCTGCTAGATTGGGTAGTGATATTACTGTTGCAGATATGATCCATGATGGCAGGTGGCAGTGGCCTAGTGGGTGGTGTCAAGTATTTCCTCAATTGTTAACCATTGTTGTTCTAGAGGTGAAGGAAAATGTTGCTGATAAAGTGCAGTGGAAAAAAGAAAATGGAGACGTAACTAGATTTAGTATCAAAACAGTATGGGAAGATATGAGAATAAAGGGACAAAAGGTGAAATGGTATAATTTAGTATGGTACTCCCAGGGTATTCCAAGGCATTCTTTTATCCTTTGGCTTGCTATTAAAGAAAGAGTTCAAACACTAGACAGATTGATGCAATGGAATCCAAATGCTAATATGGTATGCCCTATATGTTCTAAATGTAATGACTCACACAGCCATTTATTTTTCAACTGTGATTACTCAAAAGAGGTTTGGTCAATCATGAAAGATAGAATGAAAGTAAAGGATGTGGATAATGAGTGGAGGAACATCATTGGGAAACTTACTGAAATGCCTTGTAATAATAATATCAGGAGTGTGGTCAGGAAAATGGTGTTGTCTACAAGTGTCTATTTCATATGGAGAGAAAGAAACTGTAGGTTGTATAGTAATGAAATAAAGGTTTCAAGTGCAATTTTAAAAGAAATTAAAGACAGTGTCAAACTTCATTTGCTAAGCATTCAAGTTAAAATATCCATTCAAGTCAGAGCAGTGGCTGAAGAATGGGGTGTGCAGTTTAAAATTGTTCATTGAATAGAATTAGTATGGGGTTGGATGAATGAGAGGTGAGTAATATATTCCTAGGCATATACAGAGGTGTGAAATGAGTGTTTGGCACAGTTGGTTTTTGAATCCCATGATGGTTTTCAATATGGGATTTCTAACCAATGGAACAATAAATGCTATAATACATGATGAGTTTGATTGAGGTATGTGATGATTGTTAGTATGTGATATTATGGGTTTTAACAACTCCCCTGCTATTTTTAAAGGGGTGTTTGGGAATGCTGGCTATATATGTTTCTGTGTTACTTGGTTACTGTTCTATTGTAGGCCATTGAAATGTGTTAATACCTTGTACCTTGGAGTCTTAAATGGTGTGACTGTACTTACTTGTCCCCCATATGCTTGATCAGTTTGGCCTAGGGAGGAAATTGATTAAGTTATGTTTGGGACAGTGAGAGGTCTATTCAGTATAGATGTATTATAAAGTAGGGTTAACCATTTTGAAGGGTAAATGGCCTAGGAGGGGAGTGTAAGAAGAATGGAATTGAGAGTTGTGAAAGATGAAGCTTCATGGTCCATTCTTTACATTCCCACAGGAGGTATTGGTTGGTCCTCCCTCAAGGAGTGTGTTCCCAGTTGTGTGAAGCCATTTAAGAGATGGACATGTAGCATAACTGGTAGAGCCCTTGACTTGGAGGGGTTATGGGTTTCTAACGAAGCCACTCACTTTTTCCTACCTTGATCATTGTGGATGTGGGTTGAATGGTCTTGGTAGGAAGGTGTAATGGAAATGTAGTTAGATGGTGGGTGCAACAAATGTGAATTGAAGATGCTTTAAGTCTGCAAATTAGAGATAATTTGCCTACAGTCTTCTAAGATAGCAGTGATGTCTGAGATTGCTTGTTGTTTAGTTGTATTGTATTAGTTTGGTTAGTTTTTAGAGGATAAGCATGTCTATTCTCTTGTCTCATTGATGTAAGAAGTATTATGTTTATTAATATAATTCATCTTTTGCACCAAAAAAAAAAAAAAAAGTTACCGAACTTTTGGTTCAGGTTTCAGTTTTAAGAACATAACTTGCTAGTCACCTCTAAGGCTACACACAGTAAGGGTCGTTTGATCGATCGTTTGGTCGATCCCACTCGATCGCCCTTACTGTGGGGTTGAATCACAAATCGATCGATCGATCCTTTTTTTTACATAAGGGTTGCTTGGACGACCATCAATCGTTTGTGTATTATTTGTTTTGTTTCATGGGAAATTGCACCAAATTCCAACCATTTGTTAACGGTTTCAAAAAAAAAAAAAAAAAAATCTTTTGAACTTACTTATAAATAACACAACATAACCACAATTCAATCCACAAGTCTCACACTTCTCTCATTTCAAAATGTCTAAAAAAAGACCACAACCAAAAGGCCGAAAATCCCGATTTCCATAAAACGTTCCGCAATTAACACCGGATCCGAATTTTCGGTTAACCGGTGTCTCACCAAACGTGAATTTTCGATCCGCTAATTTTGAATATCATTCGCAACAACCTTCACAATAACAAACTCACAATCCATTTTTTATAAATTGTCCATTTGTTCCACCCTATCATAATAACCAACAACAACAACAAATCTAATCATGTCGAAGCTTATCCCAACAATCTATTTTTGGCTCACCAGAATCGTTGAATCGTCCAACAATGGATTCATCGACGTCTTCCCAGTCAAATATCAACCGTATTCTCCGGTTAAAGGTTATTGTTGGGTCTAAAGATGCTGCTGTTTACGAAATATGCTAAATGTTACTCTGCTGATACTAAGTAACTCTGCTGATTAGTCTATTACTCTGTTGTTTGGTGTTATCTGCTGATTGGAATAATAAGCTAACTATAACTCTGCTGCTAGCCATGAAGACTCTGCTGCTAGAAAGATTATGCTGCTGCTTATTGGATATGTATAGTATGTTAAGGAGAAGTATAGAAAAGATACGTAAAGATATTTTTCGTGTATAGAAAGTTTTGTAACCGACTAGGACTCCTTAGTCTATAAAAGGAGGATCTAGGGTTAGGTTTTACACACGTATCATTATTGTTTTACACTTCAAGGTTTCTTGTAACCCTATTGCTATCGAGCAATCGTATTAATATATTGAAGTGTTGTTTGAGAATTTGTTTGTGTTTAATTCTTCTTAAGATCAAATATTAATTTCCACATAATATTTGATATACAACTCAAGATGAGTTTCTATACCGATTGCTTTAGGTTTATATCTAAAGTAATTAATAAGATCGTGAAGCTCAACTGGGATCAACAAGTGGTATCAGAGCTTGTGATCTAGAAACTGGTACCAAGAAGAATTATTGTATACAAGATCTGCTAATCATCAAAGTAAGCAATGGAATCCGATTCAACACACATGGTTACTGCATCAAGAGTCCCCATGCTCAAGACTGGAGAATACGAGATCTGGAAGATGAGAATTCAACAATACATGAGAATGGTTGATTACTCACTTTGGGAAGTTGTTTTATATGGCGACAGTCAGCCAGCCAAGACTGCTACTGGATCAGTCTTGACTCTCAAGACAAGTGAGGAAAAAGCACAGAGAAGATTGGAGGTCAAGGCTCACAGTATTCTCATGATGGGAATACCTAATGATTATCAACTAAGTTTTAATCATATTGAGTCTGCTAAGGCTTTATGGGAAGCTATTGAACTACGATTTGGTGGGAATGAAGCTACCAAGAAGTCAAGAAAGAACCTAATGAAGCACCAGTTTGAAACTTTTACTGCTTTGAGTTCTGAGAATATTGAGGGAACTTATGATCGACTTCATAAGCTGACCAGTCAGATGGCTCTATTGAAGATTGATGTATCTCAAGAAGATATCAATCTAAAATTTCTGAGAAGTCTATCTTCTGAATGGAACACTCTGATATGTGTCTAAATACACATATATTTTACATTGTTTAAACCCACAAAAACAACCAAAAACACTTTGAAATGTCACATAATACTATAAATATCATTTGATTGTGTTTTTGTGTATTTCAAATGCAAAAGGATTGAAAAACAATTGAAAAAACAATCAATGTTTGCAAAAATGGCAAGTCTAGTCCCTCGAGTTTAAAAAATGGCAAAAATAGTCCTTGGAAGTTTAAAATAGAAAATAATCAATTTTGGTCCTTGTACTATTGAAGCTTGGCAAGTCTTACCCTTGGGATGATTTTCAGAAGTTGGCAAGATTGGTCCCTCAGTTTTCAGGATGTGGCAATTTTAGTCCCTAAACTTTAAACCTAACTCTAAGCCTAATCCTAAACCATTAAACCTTTAAACCAAAAAGCCCACCAAACTAAACCTTTAAAACCCAAAATAAATAAAAACCTATCCCTAACCCATTTACCTTAAAACCTAATCCTAACCCACCAAGCCCAACAACATGAAAAGCCCAATCAAACAATTTACCCTACCCCGTTTTTTGTTTAACACCCATGTCAAATGATCGGTCAAACCTTCCCTAACCCAAAACCACCCCGCCTAAACCCAGGATACCATTTCCCTTCCCCAGGCAAAAAAGCTACCAGACAACAAGCCACCCTATCCCATCCCTTTTCTCTGGCATACGCTAACATCCCCCCTCCTCTCTTAGCTACTCCCCAGTACTCACCCACGTGTGCGCAGAATGGATAAAACCCACCCAAGTGGGTTTCCCGCCAAAAAGAGAATCGAAGGGCTCAGATTAATTAAAGCTTATCCAACGGTGGGGATGTGTTCAAGAGAGTCTGAGAAGCTTTTTGGACAGATATAAAAAGAAGAAAGAAGCCAAGAAGAAGGAGTCCTAGTTTTAGACCATTTTCAGTAGTGTAATTTTTATTTTAAAGTCGAATTTAAAGTTTAATGTAAAATCTCTTCTGGGTTTATTAATTTCTGCATTGTACAAGTAATTTAAGTTGTAATTGAATCGTTTTCTAAATTAAATTCGAGCTTTAATTGTGTAACTGACTTCCCGCCAAAGTTGTTCTTAATTGTTTTTCACGTTTTAAGCTGTTAAAGTTGTTCAAATAAGCTTAATAGAGCTTATTTGAGCTTATTCATGTGTATTGTAGGTATCTTCTGTGTTAATTTCAAAAGTTCAAAAAAAGTCAATATAAGTCAACGAAAAGTCAAAGTTTCTATTTGCTTAATTCACTGCTCATTAGGGATTACCAAGTTATTTTTTAGAATGTAAGTTAGTAGATAACTCAGCTGTTTTCATAATTTTAGCTTAACTTGATCTATTTCATGTTTAAATATCAAAATAGTCCCTATTAAGGGCTGTTTGGATTTATTGGTCAAACGGGTAGAAACCATTTGTTACTGTGGATTTGCCATTGGGTCAGTTTGGTTTCAACTTTTAGCAGCTTAATCAAGTTCTTTCAAGTTTTGTTTTGTTGTTTTAAGAGCTTTTGCAGGATTGGAGTTGGATTTGGAATTGTAGGCAGTTTCACTGCCATGATAAGCTCAAATAAGCTCAAGCTTATTGGGAGGCATCTTTTTCCCATTTATCAGGTTCTATTTGTTCCATGTTAAGTTTGCAAATAACTGCTCTTAGCCTAGTTATCTATATTGCTAAATTCAGTCCAGTTATAGCATAGCAGACCTTAAAAGTTGAATTATCATAGTTTTGTGAAACTTTGTCATTTTCTGTAGCATTCGTTATAAGCTATCATAAGCCCATCTTCTGGATTCCACAAGTCCCCTAGCTCATATCATCTTAGAATTTTTTGTCAGATTTATAGAAGAGCTTAGAGTAGCTTATCAAGGGCTTGAACTGCCCACTTTTGCCCTGCACATGGGTTGATAAGCAGACTGTCATGTTTTTTGGCTTATTTATAAGCTTATTCGTGGGTTTTCAGCTTAAGTTGTAGTTAGAAAATTTGATTATTAATGTTAGCTTAATAAGTTTATTAAAAGAAAAAAAAAAAAAAAATAGTTTAAAAAAGTGTAGTAAGCTAGGTTCGAACCTGGGTTGTTTTCCAGTCCAAAATCGTTTTTAGTTTTCCCCTTTTACAAATTCGTCCCCTAGTTTGTGTTTAGTGCAATTTAGTCCCTGTCTTTCTTATAAAACAGTTTTTAGTTATAAAACAAGTTTCAAAAAGGTCAAATTCAGCCCCTGTCTTTGTTTTAGTATTTTTAATTTTAATTTTTACACTTTTAGCCCCTAAACTTTTGTAATTTTTTTATTTTATTTTCTTTTATAAAATTAGTTTTTATTGTATTTGTACCCATTTTTAGACTTTAAGAAAAACGAAAACATAAAAATAGTGATAGCTTCTATTTAATAGATTTTATCTTTTTAATTTTTCTTTCGCGTTTTTAAGTTTTTCTTTCACGTTTTTAATTCCTTATCTTTTAGATAATCATTTTTATTCCCTTTTTTCATTTTTATTTTACGTTCATCAATCGTAGTTTAGAAATCAAAAATCAAAACCCCTTTTCCATTCAATATTCACCCGATCACGAATTCGATCTATTTCAGAACGTCACACCTCGTTGGGAAAAACGACCTAGGTTTGCAATCTCTTTTGCAATACTTGGAAAACTCTCTATTCTACATTTGACGTATCGACCCCTAAAAAGGCCGTTATCAAAATGGCGCCGCTGCCGGGGAGGTGTGCTGCGTAGATCGTATTTGAAGAATCAGTGATTGTTGGATATTCATCCATTGTATATTAACCATCTTTGTCCATATTCTCTTATATATATATAAAACCAAAAAAATTATCGTGAAGTTAATTCGTTTGACGGATCGATAAACCAAAAATATCGTATTTAAATCTTCCATAAACATATAAAACACAAAAATATTTTCTTTTGTTTCTATATATATAAAAGATAATAATACAAAAAGATTTTTCGTTTTCTTTGTTTAATAATAACAATAATAAAATTTACCATCGAAAACCAAGATTGAGTACTACCTAACTGGGGGTACGACCATAATAAGTTCCCAAACCAAAGATTAAAACTTGCCTTTGTATCCTTGTGAGTGGTGTACCTTTTTCAAAGAAGCCATTCATCTGTGATTATTGGTTTAAGTTCCTTGTGTTTTGTTTCGATCTTGGTTTAATTGATTTATTTTCCACAAAAAAAAAAAAAAAAAAAAAAAAAAAAAAAAAAAAAAAAAAAAAAAACCAAAAATATTCATCTTTACCCTCTTACCCTTTTTGATTCTTTATCCCTTTACCCTCTAGCCATTTGATTCTAAACTTCTTATGCCTTTCTTCTATGGCGTCTCTCGGGTACAAATGTTTTGATTGTAAAAGCCCGTTGAATGACAGCCTTCATTGTTCTAAGTGTGCTTGTGAGCGGTGTGGAAAGCATGCACCAAAAGGATCATGTTATTGGTGTGAAGTAGCCCTCAAAGAGCTTAATTCCACCAATGATTCTCAAAGTCCTTCCCACTACCCTCCACAGCCCGAGATACGTGCTAATAATGACAAACCATCAAGAATCGATCCTGACCTTTCAGGATTTACGGTTAAAAGATTGTCAAGCAAACGTACAGAACTTAGAACAGTGATTAAAAAGAACGACTTGCCCAATCTTCACGTTATTCAAAAACAAAAACCAGAGACCATAACGGAAGTGGTGGAAATTCCTAGCTCTCAGAGCACACCACTTGTCCCACCTCTGGATTTTATTCCTTGTGTCGGTTGTGGTGAGCCGCTTTTTGGTTTGCCATGTCGTTGGTGTACATGTGAACAATGTGGTAATGATATTCGAAACGGAAGTTGTTTGTTTTGTGGTTCGAGGAATTCATTTGCTTATGATCCTAATCCGAACTCATTCAACGACTCTTCCAACTACCCATCACATTCATACGAGCAAGAATCATATAATCCAAATTTCAATGATGCTTCGTATCAAAATACACCAAGTTTTTGTTGTGAATTTTGTGGAGGTCCTCATCAAGGATTTGAGTGTCAAACCGGGAACACGTTTGTCTATGAACAGTTTTCTGGTAACACTCAGGACTTTGGAAATGACCAAATTCCACATTATTCACTCAATCAGTCACAACAATCATTTTGTTGTGAGTACTGTGGAGGTCCACACTTCAGTTACGATTGTCAAACAAGGATTCCATTTCCTTGTAACAATTATGACATTCCTGACCTACCTCCACAGTACCAAATGAATGAGGATGTCTATGAGTGTGTTCCTAATGACACTTCTAACAAAGATATTCCTCAAAACATTCTCCTTGGTCTTCTAGAAATATTAAAAAATCTAAAAGAAGATAAACGTGCCCAAGAAAATCCTCATGCTGATAATCAATGTCAACCTTTCGGTTTTCACACATCAGCCGAACTACGAGCAGCTAGAGCACGTGCCAATTTCCGCAATGGTGTTCTTATCGATGACGATGATGACAGTGATGATGAAGATATCATTGATATTCTTCAAAAAGATTCATCAACTTCATCAGTTGAGATTCCTTTCGTGGAAATACAAGGAGAAAAATCTATGGAGGAACTGCTAGCAAAAGAACAAATGGAACTTGTAGAATCCATGACTGCTAGTACTTCTCAACTCCTTCAGTCTGTTATCACACCCGAGGTTCCCACTCACTCTCTAAACATGGGGGACGAGCATCTTAGCACTGTTCCTGAAAAGGAATCGGACGAATTCATAAAGTCTAGTGTTGAGAACCTTGTCCCAATCCCAAGAGAGTTACAGGGAGTTCTTGAGCATATGTGTGATCTTCTTTCCCCTCCCGAGTGTTCAAAAGATCAATTTGAGACTTTCTCCGATTTTAGCGATGATTGTGCATCGTATGGAGAAGTTGAATATGTTGAGGCATCACTCCCACAGATTGATGCTGATCATCTTCTTGAGGAGTTCGCCGATGAACTCACTCACATCAATCCACTTCCAACGGGAAGTGACGATGATCTCATTGACTTTGAAGCCGATCTAGGAGAGATTGAAAGTCTCCTTTATCATGATCCGTCACTCAGTTCTTATCCCAGCAGTCCAATAGAGAATGATAATCACTTTGTTCCCGAAGCATTCAAAACAACTCTCACCAATCCTCTGTTTGAATTCGAATCTGAATTCACTTTGATTTCAGATAACCCAATCTTTGGTACTCAGATCGAGGATAGTGATGAGTCTACTTCGGAACATGAGTTCACGGATTTACATCTTGTGATCGATTCTCTTCACGAGGAGTTCTCCGGTGAACTCACTCATATCATATCTCCACCGGAGTATGATAACTTCCACTTTGATCCAGACACACCCGGGATATGTCTTGATCACATGAGCTTAAATAATGAGATTCATAATGCTGAAATTATGGATTCTCATGTGGGTGAAGAAGAGTTAATCATGATTTTCATCATGGTGTTCTTCCTTTTCTTCACCTATTCCGTGACGTCCTCTTTTCTTCACTCATTCGGGAGTGAAGACACTATTTTTGATCCCGGCATTTTCATTTATCATTTGCGAGCCGGATCTCTGTATATCTCATCGGAGTGGAACTTTCATGTACTTCAGTGTTTATCCAAACATCTTGAGCGAAAGTCCGATGGAGATTTTTTGTTCCACGTGCTTCCCCAAGAACCAATGAATGCGGGGTCGAGTCAAGCTAGTGACTCGGTGAACAAAAACATTAGCATAACATGGGTTTTCACCCGTGTCTCTGTTTTCTTTCTCTGTTCTACTACCTAGTGTGGGGGAGATGGTCTCTTCCACTTACTTCCCCATAGACTTTTAAATTGATTTTTCTCTCGGGCTGTTCAGGAACCCTTTGTTACGGTTGGCCGTTCACAAGCGGTTAGCTTGAGTGACAAACCTGACTGTTCGGGAGAAATCAACTCAATTCGGGGTCGAGTCAAGCTAGTGACTCGGTGATCAAAAACTCAAGCACCATATGGGTTTTCACCCATATTTCTGACTTCTTTCTTTTTTCTACCACCTAAGTGTGGGGGAGATGCCCCACATGTTGTATATATGGAAATTTCAAAAAAAAAAAAAAAAAAAAAAAAAAAAAAAAAAAAAAAAATGGCTATGTATATTTCCTTTTTACGTTCTAAGTGTTGGTTTAACAACCGGTACTTTGAATATTGAGGGCAATATTCAGTTCTAAGTGTGGGGGGGAATTCTATCGAATTTAATCAAATGTACCATCTAGTACCCCCATTTTAGCCAAAATTTTAAATTTTTTTTTTTTTCTCACTTAGAACGTAATAAATGGTTATCAGTCCACCATGTCTAACACACAAAAGGATTGGCTAATCCCGGAGCAAACGGCTCTGGGTAAAGATCAATCAAATCCGTTTATGGCTTGCAATTTGCCCAAAATTGTATGGTATTCGACTCACCATATCTTCATAAGTGAAGAGTTGGCTAGCCCGCAAGGTTATGGCTTGTGGTAAAGGCAAGTGGGAAAACCATAATTGGTAATCAGCTCACCAAAGATAATAACTGTATTTTATCTAAGAGTTGGCTAGTCCAGAAGCAAACGGCTTTTGGTAAAGACAAATCAAATCCGTTGACAGCTGGTGATTTGCTCAAAATCATATGGTTATCAGTGTACCATAGTTCTTACTTGAACTGAAACAATGGCTACTCCAGAAGTGATGGCTTTTGGTAAAGAGACTTAAAATCCATTAAATTTTCATAAAAGATTGCTAGGGACTAGCAATAGTTTAGTGTGGGGGATTTGATATGTGTCTAAATACACATATATTTTACATTGTTTAAACCCACAAAAACAACCAAAAACACTTTGAAATGTCACATAATACTATAAATATCATTTGATTGTGTTTTTGTGTATTTCAAATGCAAAAGGATTGAAAAACAATTGAAAAAACAATCAATGTTTGCAAAAATGGCAAGTCTAGTCCCTCGAGTTTAAAAAATGGCAAAAATAGTCCTTGGAAGTTTAAAATAGAAAATAATCAATTTTGGTCCTTGTACTATTGAAGCTTGGCAAGTCTTACCCTTGGGATGATTTTCAGAAGTTGGCAAGATTGGTCCCTCAGTTTTCAGGATGTGGCAATTTTAGTCCCTAAACTTTAAACCTAACTCTAAGCCTAATCCTAAACCATTAAACCTTTAAACCAAAAAGCCCACCAAACTAAACCTTTAAAACCCAAAATAAATAAAAACCTATCCCTAACCCATTTACCTTAAAACCTAATCCTAACCCACCAAGCCCAACAACATGAAAAGCCCAATCAAACAATTTACCCTACCCCGTTTTTTGTTTAACACCCATGTCAAATGATCGGTCAAACCTTCCCTAACCCAAAACCACCCCGCCTAAACCCAGGATACCATTTCCCTTCCCCAGGCAAAAAAGCTACCAGACAACAAGCCACCCTATCCCATCCCTTTTCTCTGGCATACGCTAACATCCCCCCTCCTCTCTTAGCTACTCCCCAGTACTCACCCACGTGTGCGCAGAATGGATAAAACCCACCCAAGTGGGTTTCCCGCCAAAAAGAGAATCGAAGGGCTCAGATTAATTAAAGCTTATCCAACGGTGGGGATGTGTTCAAGAGAGTCTGAGAAGCTTTTTGGACAGATATAAAAAGAAGAAAGAAGCCAAGAAGAAGGAGTCCTAGTTTTAGACCATTTTCAGTAGTGTAATTTTTATTTTAAAGTCGAATTTAAAGTTTAATGTAAAATCTCTTCTGGGTTTATTAATTTCTGCATTGTACAAGTAATTTAAGTTGTAATTGAATCGTTTTCTAAATTAAATTCGAGCTTTAATTGTGTAACTGACTTCCCGCCAAAGTTGTTCTTAATTGTTTTTCACGTTTTAAGCTGTTAAAGTTGTTCAAATAAGCTTAATAGAGCTTATTTGAGCTTATTCATGTGTATTGTAGGTATCTTCTGTGTTAATTTCAAAAGTTCAAAAAAAGTCAATATAAGTCAACGAAAAGTCAAAGTTTCTATTTGCTTAATTCACTGCTCATTAGGGATTACCAAGTTATTTTTTAGAATGTAAGTTAGTAGATAACTCAGCTGTTTTCATAATTTTAGCTTAACTTGATCTATTTCATGTTTAAATATCAAAATAGTCCCTATTAAGGGCTGTTTGGATTTATTGGTCAAACGGGTAGAAACCATTTGTTACTGTGGATTTGCCATTGGGTCAGTTTGGTTTCAACTTTTAGCAGCTTAATCAAGTTCTTTCAAGTTTTGTTTTGTTGTTTTAAGAGCTTTTGCAGGATTGGAGTTGGATTTGGAATTGTAGGCAGTTTCACTGCCATGATAAGCTCAAATAAGCTCAAGCTTATTGGGAGGCATCTTTTTCCCATTTATCAGGTTCTATTTGTTCCATGTTAAGTTTGCAAATAACTGCTCTTAGCCTAGTTATCTATATTGCTAAATTCAGTCCAGTTATAGCATAGCAGACCTTAAAAGTTGAATTATCATAGTTTTGTGAAACTTTGTCATTTTCTGTAGCATTCGTTATAAGCTATCATAAGCCCATCTTCTGGATTCCACAAGTCCCCTAGCTCATATCATCTTAGAATTTTTTGTCAGATTTATAGAAGAGCTTAGAGTAGCTTATCAAGGGCTTGAACTGCCCACTTTTGCCCTGCACATGGGTTGATAAGCAGACTGTCATGTTTTTTGGCTTATTTATAAGCTTATTCGTGGGTTTTCAGCTTAAGTTGTAGTTAGAAAATTTGATTATTAATGTTAGCTTAATAAGTTTATTAAAAGAAAAAAAAAAAAATAGTTTAAAAAAGTGTAGTAAGCTAGGTTCGAACCTGGGTTGTTTTCCAGTCCAAAATCGTTTTTAGTTTTCCCCTTTTACAAATTCGTCCCCTAGTTTGTGTTTAGTGCAATTTAGTCCCTGTCTTTCTTATAAAACAGTTTTTAGTTATAAAACAAGTTTCAAAAAGGTCAAATTCAGCCCCTGTCTTTGTTTTAGTATTTTTAATTTTAATTTTTACACTTTTAGCCCCTAAACTTTTGTAATTTTTTTATTTTATTTTCTTTTATAAAATTAGTTTTTATTGTATTTGTACCCATTTTTAGACTTTAAGAAAAACGAAAACATAAAAATAGTGATAGCTTCTATTTAATAGATTTTATCTTTTTAATTTTTCTTTCGCGTTTTTAAGTTTTTCTTTCACGTTTTTAATTCCTTATCTTTTAGATAATCATTTTTATTCCCTTTTTTTTCATTTTTATTTTACGTTCACCAATCGTAGTTTAGAAATCAAAAATCAAAACCCCTTTTCCATTCAATATTCACCCGATCACGAATTCGATCTATTTCAGAACGTCACACCTCGTTGGGAAAAACGACCTAGGTTTGCAATCTCTTTTGCAATACTTGGAAAACTCTCTATTCTACATTTGACGTATCGACCCCTAAAAAGGCCGCTATCATCTGAATGGAACACTCACACAGTGATTTGGAGGCACAAGGAAGATTTTGAGAAGATGACATTGGATGATCTGTATAACAACTTGAAAGTTTATGAATCTGAAGTCAAGGGATTGTCAAGTTCATCTTCTACCACAAACAATCTTGCTTTTGTTTCCTCAAGCAACAAGAATTCTGGTAGTCATCAAGAACAACACTCTGCTGCTGGTACTTTCATTCCTGCTGCTGGTTCACAAGAACAGCACTCTGCTGCTATTTGTGCTTATTTGGCTGAACTTACTACAAGTACTTCAGTTATGCCTCAAGATCTGGATGAACTTGATCCTAATGATGTTGAAGAGATTGATATGCAATGGCAGTTTGCAATGCTAACTATGAGGGCAAGAAGGTTTCTTAAAAGAACTGGTAAAGAAATGAAGTTCAGAAGGAACAAGAATGTGGGATTTGACAAATCAAAGGCTGAATGTTTTAACTGTCGAAAGAAGGGACACTTTGCAAGAGAGTGCAGAGCACCAAAAAGAAACAATGAGAATGTCAAGAAGTCTACTGATGAAGAGCCAAATCCTAATACTGCTATGGTGTCATGTGATGGGTTAGGAGAGTATGACTGGAGTGATCATGCTGAAGATGGTCCAAATTTTGCATTGGTAGCTGATGAAGAACCTAAAGAACAACAATTTGCTCTCATGGCCTACTCTTCCTCTGGATCAGACTCTGAGGTATCCAATGAATCATCTTGTTCTTTTAAATCATGTTCTGATACAATAGAAATACTTAAGTCTAGCAATGGAAATCTTAAAATGGAGAATGAAAAACTTAAGTTAGACAATCTTAGTTATGAATATGGTTTAAAGAATTTAGAAGAGAAGCTTGAATTTTATAAAAAGGCTGAAATTGAATATCTTGATAAGATCACTAGTTTAGAAATTGAGCTTATTAAGAAAGATTGTGAGATTAAGGTTCTTATGGGGAAAGTAGAAGAGGCTGAACAGGCTAAAGATTCAGCTATAAGTGAGTCTGAAAAACATGTTGTTAGGGTGGAAAAACAACAATTTGCCACTGACATCCTCAGTAAACCAATAGGAAGACACTTTGCAGACTCAGGCTGTGGTCTAGGATACAATGTTGTTGCTCCACCTAAGAAACTTAGTGCCAATGCCCCTCCTACTAGGACATTATCTTTCATACCTGAGTCTGAGGCCAAACCTGTAGGTGAAACTAGTGAAACTAAAATAGAGTCACCTAAGGTTGAGAAAAAGTGGTCTGATGCACCCCTTATTGAAGATTGGGAGTCTGACAGTGATGATGAAGTAGTGGAATCTGATTCAACCCCTAAGAACAAAAAGGAAGAAATTCCTGCTGTTGTTAAATCTAAAGTACCTAAGGCTAAAAAGGTTGAGTTTGTTAAGCCTAAGCTAGGTAAAGGTATCTCTAGGAAGATGGCTGAGTATGAAAACACACCTAGAGTATATCCTAAGAGAACCAATAACTTGCCTAGAGGAAATCAGAGAAATTGGAACAACCTAGTTTCACAAAGATTAGGTACTGATTTTCAATTACTTAAAAAAGCATGTTATAGTTGTGGTAGTTTTGAACATCTGCAAGATGAGTGCTACTACTATCAAAAACCAGTTTGGAACCAACATACAAGGGTGAACTATAGAAATTTTGCTAGAAAGACTCACCCTCATCCCAAAAGAAACATGGTTCCCAAGGAAGTTTTGATGAGAGATGGTGCTTCTAGAGTTATCTCACCTATTGCACCAAAAGGGCCCATAAAGAAGGACATAGTTGATACTGCTGCTAAGGCAGACTCTGCTGTTTTGCCAAAAGTGGTTACTGATACTGTTGTGGGCAACCATTTTTATGTTGTTAAGGCCTCAGCTTGCTGGGTCTGGAAACCTAAAGTTAAAGTTTTGGATCATGTTCTCAGACACAGCAGTGCACCAATGCAGTTGAAGAAATTTGACTACTTTGATGCACAAGGCAGATCCAAGTCAGTAATGGCTTGGGTCCCAAAGAGAAACTAATTCTCTTACTTTTTGTGCAGGGCAATCTACAAAAGGAGCTAAAGGATAAATGCATTTTTGATAGTGGATGCTCTTCACACATGACTGGAGACCAGAGCAATTTGGAAAACTTTGAAGCTTTGGATGGTGGATACGTTGCCTTTGGGAATGATCCTAAAGGAGGTAAAATTGTTGGAAAAGGCATCATCAGAACTGGAAAATTGGATTTTGAGAAAGTGTATTTGGTGAATGGACTAAAGTTCAATCTTTTTAGTGTCTCACAAATGTGTGACAGAAAGAATTTTGTTCTTTTTACAGACACTGAGTGTCTTGTCTTATCTCCCGACTATAAGATACCTGATGATAAATTAGTACTTCTTAAAGTCCCTAGAAATGACAACATATACAGTGTGGACATAAAGAACATCATTCCCAAAAGAGATTTAACTTGTCTGTTTGCCAAAGCCACTATTGATGAATCCAAACTTTGGCATAGAAGGCTTGGCCATTTGAATTACAAGGCTATCAACAAGTTGGTGAAAGGGAATTTGGTCAGAGGATTACCTTCAAAGGTTTTTGAAAATCCTAAATATGTGTTGCTTGTCAGATGGGAAAGCAACATAGAGCATCTTGTAAGTCCAAATTGGTGAACTCTATATCTGAACCCTTGTTTATGTTACATATGGACCTATTTGGACCTACTTATGTGAAAAGTTTGAACAAAAAGATGTATGGCTTAGTGGTCACTGATGATTTTAGTAGATTTACTTGGGTATTCTTTTTAGCTACTAAGGATGAGACTCCTGGCATTCTTAAGGCTTTTATTACAAGGATAGAAAACCTATTTAATCACAAGGTTAAGATCATCAGATGTGACAATGGAACTGAATTTAAGAATCAAGTGATGAATCAGTTCTGTGAGGAAAAGGGTATAACTAGACAATTTAGTGTGGCTAGAACTCCTCAGCAAAATGGTGTTGCTGAGAGGAGGAATAGAACATTAATTGAGGCTACTAGGACCATGTTGTCAGAGTCTAAGTTACCCACTATCTTTTGGGCTGAAGAAGTCAACACTGCTTGCTATATGCAAAATAGAAGCAAGATAGTTAAGCCTCATAACAAGACCCCTTATGAGTTATTGCATGGTAGGAAACCTCTGATAGATTTCTTTAGACCATTTGGGTGTCCTGTTACTATCTTGAACACCATTGACCACTTAGGCAAGTTTAGTGAGAAAGCAGACATAGGTTTCTTTGTTGGATACTCCACTGAAAGTAAGGCTTTTAGGGTCTTCAATCAAAGGACTGGGCATGTGGTGGAAAATTTACATGTTAAAATTAGAGAAACCACACCTAATGTTGATGGAAAAGGTCCTGAATGGATGTTTGATATTGATTCTTTAACCAAAAGTATGAATTATCAACCAGTCATTGCAGGTACTACTAACATGTCTGCAGGTACACAAACTAACCCCAATGCAGGTACACAAGCAAAGAAGGATGGATCTGCAGAGGAGTTTGTTTTGATTGAAAAGTGGAAGTTTGATCAGTTCTTCACTCCAACAGATAAAGAGGGAAAGAGTTCAGATGATGATGTTGTTCATAAGGAAGTACCAAAGGTTAATGCAGAAGGTGATGATGAACCTTCTCATGATGACAAGAATGATGATATGGAAAGGGATGAAGAGTCACAAATTGATGGAATCCAAAGGAATAAACATAGCAGCAGTTCTCTCAACTCTGCTGCCAGGCCAAAACACTCTGCTGCCAGGCCAAAACACTCTGCTGTTAGGCCAAAACACTCTGCTGCTAAGCTTGGTAACTCTGCTGTGTGCCCAAGGACTCTACTGCTGATAATGATGGTGATTCTTATGATGATTCTTCTAATGAGATGCCTGAATTAGAAGAAGTGTATGTGGACACTGATGATGAAATTGTTGATGTCTTTGGTGCTGAAGCTGATTTATCAAATTTGGAGACTGATATACCTGTTAGTCCCACTCCAACAACCAGAATCCACAAGAATCACCCAAAGGAGCAGATTATTGGTGATGTTCACTCTGCTGTACAAACCAGAAGTAAATCAAAAGGTTTGAGTGATTTGCTTGATCAGGGATTTTTTGCTCAAACACTTAAAAAGAGGAATAGCCACAAGGATTTACAAAATTGCATGTTTGCATGTTTCTTATCTCAAGAAGAACCCAAAACCATTCACAAGGCTATGAAAGATGAAAGTTGGGTTGAAGCTATGCAAGAGGAGTTGCTGCAGTTCAAGCTTCAAGAAGTCTGGACATTGGTTGATCTGCCCAATGGGAAAAGGGCAATTGGTACAAAATGGGTGTTCAGATGTAAAAGAGATGAAAGAGGCATTGTTATAAGAAACAAGGCTAGATTGGTGGCTCAGGGATACACTCAGGAAGAAGGAATTGATTATGATGAGGTATTTGCCCCAGTTGCAAGAATTGAGGCTATCAGACTATTCTTGGCATATGCCTCATACAAGAATTTTCCTGTGTATCAAATGGATGTGAAAAGTGCTTTCTTGTATGGAAAGATTGAAGAACCTGTATATGTGATGCAACCACCTGGTTTTGAAGATCCTAAGTATCCTGATAGGGTTTACAAGGTGAAGAAAGCACTGTATGGACTACATCAAGCTCCTAGAGCTTGGTATGACACCTTATCCAAGTATTTGCTGGCCAATGGTTTCAAAAGGGGAACCATTGACAAAACATTGTTCATTAAGAAAGACAAAAAGGATATCCTACTTGTTCAGGTTTATGTAGATGATATCATTTTTGGGTCTACAAATAAGGTGTTATGTGAAGAATTTGAGAAGCTTATGCACAACAGGTTTGAGATGAGTTCTATGGGAGATCACTTTCTTGGGCTTCAAGTCAGCAGAAATCAGATGATTTATTAGCCAAGAAAGTATGTGCTGAAATTTTGAGAAGTTTGGGTGTAAAGATGTGAAGCCTGCAAAGACAACAATAGAGACCAACAAACCTTTGCTCAAGGATGAAGATGGGGAAGAGGTTGATGTTCATCTTTATAGATCAATGATTGGTTCATTGATGTATCTGACTGCTTCAAGGCCAGACATTATGTTTGCAGTGTGTGCTTGTGCCAGATTTCAAGTGTCCCCAAAAGTTTCTCACTTGAATGCAGTTAAGAGGATTTTTAGGTATTTGAGGAGTCAACCTAGGTTGGGCCTCTGGTATCCTAAGGATTCACCTTTTGACTTGGTGGCATACTCTGATAGTGACTATGCTGGAGCTAGTTTGGATAGAAAATCAACCACTGGAGGCTGTCAATATCTTGGACATAGGCTGATCTCTTGGCAATGTAAGAAACAAACAGTGGTGGCTAATTCAACAACTGAAGCAGAATATGTAGCTGCTTCTAGTTGCTGTGGACAAGTGCTCTGGATTCAGAATCAACTGCTGGATTATGGGTACAATTTCATGAACACCAAAATTTACATTGACAACAACAGCACAATGTGTATTATTAAAAATCCTGTTTTTCACTCTAAAACAAAACACATAGAGATAAGACATCATTTTATTAGAGATTGTTATGAGAAAAAGTTAATTCAAGTGGTTAAAATACATACTGACAACAATGTTGCTGATTTACTTACAAAAGGATTTGATGTAGGTAGATTTCAATTTTTAGTTGCTAGTATTGGCATGATAAATCTTTAATCTTTAAACATCTTATCTCTGTATGTTTTTGTAAAATTGTGTAAGGATTTGTGCTATTGTTAAGTCAAAATTTGCTGTTTCTTAAATTGTTTGCTGTTTAGTTGTCTGCTGCTATGCTACTCTGCTGCTATTGTGGGATATTCCTTGCTTGTGTTTTGTGGCTTTCTACTAATTCTTTGCAGATATTCATAAGAACACATCAAATAAAGCAAGGAAATTTCAAATTCATTAATCACAAAGTGAGTACAAAATAAAGCTTCATTACATCCATAGTTCAACAAACATCAAGACACAAGATTCTAAGACATACAAAAGATTCTACTCAAGCTTTCCTTTTCCTTTTCCAACAATATCAGGCATGACTTTGCTGCGGGGTCCTCTGCTACCCATGTGTTTAGACACCTTCTTGCAGGGAAGTGCCATATTACTGGTCTTGGAGATGGAATTTGCTTTTGACTTGAGGATGGAACTTGCTTCTTCTCAGGCTTCTTCTTTGGAACAAGGAGTCCCTGCTCCACCGTACGAGGCCTTGGATGAGGCAGATCGACACTCTTCCCAAAAGGCGGCAACAGCTTTCTCCATTTGTCTTGTGAGCTCGACAGTCAAGGGATGATGAGGAGGATCTATTTCCCAAGAACCTTAATAATACGTCAAGGATTTTGGCCATAATGTGTTTCTTCATCAGAGCTGGAGTCTTCAAATGAAGATGGAGTAGATGGAAGAGGGTCAGACGCTGTTTCTTCAACTTTAGATTTGCCTTTGTGTTGTGAAGAAGATGAAATTGGGGGAACATATTTTCCCCATCCTAATGACGTATCAGAAGAGGAATCAGAGGAAATTTCGATGATCGGTGTTTTTGATGCACTCATGGTTATTTGATTTTTGTGTTAGGGTTTGTGAAATTGGGGATTTGCTAAGATATTGAGGGATTTATAGACTTAAATGAGGAGTTGGTATCGCATTTAATCTGATTGAGGGATTAAATTTGGAGATTTTGGGAAAGTTGACTTTTAGTCAAACTTTTCATAACTCTGCTGCTGAGTTTGAAAGTAAAGGGGTCAACTTGTAAATTTTGGCGCGTCTTAAAACCTAATTAGATCAAAACGGTCTCAAAACCCAATTCAATCTCATTACTTTTTAACTGCTCAAAGTTACATCCAATTCTCACCCAAAAACACTAATTCATCTCATTATATCCAAAACCCCCAAAATCAAAATGGCTAGAAGAAGGTTTCCTGATGAGCACAATCAAATCGCTTTTCTTAGCAAGGTTTCGGCTGCTGAAGGTTTTCATGAAGTCATGGATTTTCTCAGTGCATCACGCTTAAGGTATGCTTTAACAGTTGATCCTCCCATATTTAAATCTCATATGCACCAGTTTTGGTCAACTGTTAAGCTTGATACTCTAGACGGGGAGGAAAGATTGATTGGTAGTGTGGATGGAGAGAGTATTGTTGTTAGTGAAACATCTATAAAGAGAAGCCTTCGTCTATCTGATGTTACAACACCTCCTAATCTTACCACGTATGTTATCTTGACTGAGTTAGAGAAAATTGGGTATGAGAGACCTGAGGCTAGTGGAACATTTTATAAAGGTCTTCTTTGTCCACATTGGAAGTTTCTTTTGCATACTCTTCAACATTGTTTGTTTCCTAAAGTAAGTGGATGGAATGAATTTAGTGCCTCTCAAGCCACGGCCTTAGTTTGTTTGGCCACAGGACAACCATTTGATTTTTCATCCATGATTTTTGAAGGTATGAAGAAGTATGTCAAAAAGCAGTTTTATTTGTATCCAAGGTTTCTACAACTCTTTATCAATCATCAGCTAAAGAAAACCTTGAAGCATACACATATTGAGCCAAGCAATCAAATGACTATCAAAATGTTTGCCTTTCTGAGGAAAACTGGGAAAGGTTTTTCTGGCACCATCACTCCCCTATCTCAATACATTTTGGACATTGTGGCTGCTGTTAATGAGGATGAAGAAGTCTGGAACTCCCACAGCTTCCCATCACACATCCTCATCTTCAAGTTTGAATGAATCATCCTCTAATGAACCTCAAAATACCCATTCACCTAGGATTTCACAAGAACAGGGCACTCAGTTACCTCAGACTAGTGCTGGTATGGTAGCAGATGAGGCTGCCATAGGTGATGGAGATGGCATGAAGGAAGGGGCTGACACTACTGTCTCTGGTTTAGTAACTGAGCAGGCCAGTGTCAACATAAGTAAGACCCCAACCTTGGCAACATCTAATGCTGAAGGTTCACTTGAACCTACTGCACAAGATGGTAACCCAGCCAACTGGCTAATATGGGGGGCTCAGCTGTTCAACCTAGGGTTGAGACTGAGTTTTTGTCCCAAGATTCACCTCTCAGGGAAGTTAACACATCCCGAAGTGATGAGGACAGACATGAAACTACCACTGAATTGATGGATGATACTGTACATATTGTCAATGCCTATGATACACCTCTCGGACCAGGTCACACAGGTCGAAGTGTTGAGGCTAGTCTTGAACATCCACATATTGAATTGATGGCTACTCCACTTGTACAAAATGTCAATGTCAATGATCCACCTCTCAGGTCAGGTAACACAGACCGAAGTGGTGAGACTATTATGAAACAACTTGATGAATTGACGGATAAATGTACAAAATTGTCAACAGAGGTTCTTGCTCTTACTGAAGAGTTGCAGGTGATGAAGGCTACTCAACATTCTTAAGATGAACTCATTCACAAACTAAAGTTAAGGGTAAAGCATTTAGAGAGAGTTCAATGGAAAAGAGCAAGATTTTCTCATCTCATGAAATCCAAGAAAAGGAAGATTTCCAAACCATGTTTGGAGGAGGATGCTTCCAAACAGGGGAGGAATGATCAGGAGGATGTAATAGGTTCAGGGGAGATAATCAAGGATTCAGGGGAGGTTGTAATGGAAACAGATGAAAATGTTGCTGCTGTTGGTGAAAAGAGAGAAAAGGTTGACTCTGCTGCTGGTGAAGAATACTCTGCTGATGATATAGAGAATGTTGCTGAAACAGATGATGATACACTACCCTTAGCCCAAGTACTTCTAAACCTTGCAACCAAAACAACCACACCATCCAAACAACAACAACTTCTACAACAAGAACAATTGCTGCTGCTCCTACTTTAAAATCTGTTGTCTCTAGACCCAAGGCCAAAGGTATTTTCATAAGAGAACCCATTCCCACACCAAAACCTGTACCATCATCCATTGCATCAAAAGATAAAGGAAAAGGTAAACTTGTTGAAAAACCTACATCTTTTCCTACACACATTCCATTTCAGTTCTGGTCAAAAGAAGATCAGGATAAGCATGATGAAGATGCTGCAAGAAAATTGGTAGAAAAAGATGAACAGGAAGAGCTTGAAAGGCAAAGGAAGTTGGCTGAGAATGAAGCAAAGACTAGAGCATTGTTGGATGAATGGGATAATGAAAGGGCTAAGAATGAGGCTGTGATCAGATGGGCTAATATGGTAAAGGAGGAGTTACAAGATGACTTTACTGATAAGAATGAGTTTGATTTCTTGGAGGAGTTTAGAGCAAAACAAAAGAAGAAATTGATTGCTGCAAGAAAAAGAAGAAAGTGATTAAACCTACTACTGTAAAACAACTCAGAAGACATCATGAATACTACTTGAAAAAATATGAAGAGTTGGAAGCTAAAAGATTTGAAAAGTTATTCAGATGATGAAGTGAAAAAGATGTATGAAACAGCAAAGAAGGAGGATTGATAAGAAATTTGATGATGATGAAGTTGTTAAGTCAACAAGAAGAGTGGATCCATGGACTTATAAAACTCCAGAGTAAATGCTACTTTGAAAGCATCTGGAAGTAATTTGGAGAAGCAAGGTGATAAGCAAACTATGGAGGTTGAGAGGGAAGAAATTAAGGAAGTCATTGGTTATAAGAGAACTGGTAAAAGAAGTAAGATGAGTGCTAGAAAGAAAAGAAGAATTGCAACTGAAGATTGTTATAAGAACAAACAAGAAGAAGCTGATGCTATGAAAGCTCTTATGGACTTCACAGTTCATAAACCACAGCCAGAACCTGAAGTAATCAATGCAGTCCCCTTATCAACAAAGTATCCAATTATTTCTTATTCTTCAGATGTGTTTGATGTTTGTGATGCAAAATGGGAAGTTATGAGATCTAACTTGGCATGTGAAAAGTATGTTAGATTTTCTCAGATGCTGGAGTATATGGATAGGGATGATATTGTGAAACTCTGGAAACTTTACAAGGAAAGATATAGTGACAAGAAACCAGAGGAAGTGCCTGAAAAAGTACATTATCTTTGGCTGAGTAACATGTTTGAGCCTGATGCAAGGTATACTGAATGGGAAAAATTGAGAAGGTCAAAGAAGGTTGTCAAATGGTACTTATATCAGTCATGTGGAGTACATGAACTGATTGGAGATAGTGGATTTGGTATTTACATGTTGATAGAGAAAGATTATCCTTTCTACAACAATGTTGATATTCTTACTGATATGTTACAACCAGGAAAGTTAATGTTACAAAGGCCTTTTGTATCAGATTATCAAGCAGGTGTGCTAATTGAGAAGTATAAAAAGATTTTGCAAGAGAAGACTTCAAAACAGTAAGTGTTTGAAAGCATCCTCCTGGTGAGTAGTTGGGTTTAAAGGAAACTTGATGATTTTTGGAGAAAAATATCAAGTTTAGGGGAGGATTGTTGGGTCTAAAGATGCTGCTGTTTACGAAATATGCTAAATGTTACTCTGCTGATACTAAGTAACTCTGCTGATTAGTCTATTACTCTGCTGTTTGGTGTTATCTGCTGATTGGAATAATAAGCTAAGTACAACTCTGCTGCTAGCCATGAGACTCTGCTGCTAGAAAGATTATGCTGCTGCTTATTGGATATGTATAGTATGTTAAGGAGAAGTATAGAAAAGATACGTAAAGATATTTTTCGTGTATAGAAAGTTTTGTAACCGACTAGGACTCCTTAGTCTATAAAAGGAGGATCTAGGGTTAGGTTTTACACACGTATCATTATTGTTTTACACTTCAAGGTTTCTTGTAACCCTATTGCTATCGAGCAATCGTATTAATATATTGAAGTGTTGTTTGAGAATCCGTTTGTGTTTAATTCTTCTTAAGATCAAATATTAATTTCCGCATAATATTTGATATACAACTCAAGATCAGTTTCTATACCGATTGCTTTAGGTTTATATCTAAAGTAATTAATAAGATCGTGAAGCTCAACTGGGATCAAAGGTTATCCGGCTCAAGGTTATCCGAGTCAAGAGTATTCTATGGGTCAAGGTTCGGCTCGTGGATCGTTTCACGTTTCGGTTCCAAATGATGATGATGATGACGACGACAACGACACTCCTTCTGAAGAGATGTCACCGGTCAAACCTAAGAAGCCAACGAAACGAGCTACAAATGCAAAAAAGGATACCTATTGGTGTATGAGCATGCCTTTACATGGGAGCATTGTTGGGAAATTTTGAGAGATCATGAGGCTTGGAAGGATGTTGAGATGCCTCAATTTGAAAGCCAAGAAACGAGTCGAAAAAAAGCCAAGACTTCTGAAACCGGATCAGATGTGCCTGCTTCTGAAGAGCCTCGAAATGAACGACCAATGGGTCGTGACGAAGCTAAGAAACATAGGCAGAAATCATCCGAGAGTTCCAAGTCTTTGTATATGGAAGGGATAGCCGACAAATGAAAAACCATCAAGTCCATGGCATTGGGAAAGAAGAAGGAGATGGCAGACGAATACTATGAGTTGAAGAAACAAGAGTTGGAGCAAAAGAAATATGAGTTGGAGCTGCAAGCAAAAAGAGATCAGAAAGCAGCGGAAATGGAGGAAAGAAAATTTGAACTAGAACAACAAAAACTTGAATTTGAGCGGGAAAAGAAACGGGACAAAAACATCATATTCTATCTCACACCAATCGATCCATCTTTGCCCGCACTACAACGACAAAAGATGAAGGAAATCAAGGATTCAATCAAGGCACGCCACAAACTAGATTTTTAGTTTAAGTTTTTAATAAGTATTATAATGTTTTAATTTTATTTGAATTATTATGTAAGGTTTGAATTATTAATGAAATTTAAGTTTGTTGTTAAAAATGTTTTTTTTTTTAATTAAAAAAAATAAAAAAATGAGCGTCGCCCTTACTGTGGCACCCAATCGTCTGTAGATCACCGTAGAGAAAAAGCTGACGTGACAAAGAAAATTAGAGAAATTAACCCTCGTTACTGTGTTTAGCCTAAATTATTCAGTCGAGTATAAATGGCCTAACAAAATCGGTCGAGTTCTTTTAACTTTCTAGAAACCCATTACACTATAAGTTTAAACTTGAAAAAAATGGCTCGTGTCTTATTATAAGTTGTCACAATGCACGTACGTGAAATATTTTGGAGGTTATTATTGGATGAGTAATTGGTGCTGCAAGATTGCGTAGTAATTGGTATTACAAGATTGCGTTGGACCGTTGGTGGTAGTTGAGATATACTCGTTCTACCATCTATCTTTCGTTGTTCGATTGGATATTCTAAAGAGATACACGTGGCAAGTTCTCAACAATGAAAGCTAGACAGGTTTTTCAGGTAGGAAAGAAGTACAATCTATACCACCACGTGTCCCAATCTTAGGTCAACATTTGTCCTTGCTAAGATGACATGGTTAACTTTGAAATCCGAAGTCACTTTATGAAAAGATCGTGTCTGTCACAGATTCGGATTATAAGTTTATAATCCAAATCTACAATGATCTTTTCTAGCATCACTGCCAAGTGCCAATCACTCACCCACACGTGTCCCTAATGCTTTTCATTTATAGTACTCCCTGCGTCTCATATTAAGTGTCCATTTTTAAAATACACAAAGTTTTAAGAAATTCCACTAACTACACTCTCCACCAATCAAATATCATTTTTACCCACTAAAGTCTCATCTCATTGATTGAAATACAATATGGACACTTAATTTGAGACATCTCAAAATTTCATTGTGGACACTTAATATAGGACGGAGAGAGTATTTGTGTATATGTTTTTTTTTTTTTTTTTTCTATAATTAAAAGTTTAAAACAATACAAAAGTGGTCTCAATTGATTTTGTGATATAGTTAAAGACAATCAAAAGCTTTATACTCCCTCCGTCCCAAATTACTACTTTGCACAAAGTTTAAGAAGTTTTCACTAACTACTTTATTAACCAATCAAATATCATCTCTTTCAACTAAAGTCTCTTTTAATTGGTTGGAATATAAGGGTGCGTTTTGGTTCAGTCTTCAGATATCAAATCAATGGATTGAAATAAATATATGCATTTTGTTCATCTTTCAGATTTGAAATAGTGGATGATTCATTTTTTTGTGGGATCAGGCCATATCCGGATTGCATGTATGGTTTCATCTACGCTTTCATTTAAACAATTAAATTTTTTTGTCTTTTTGTTACTTTTTTTTTGTCTCTGTCTTATTTTTAAAAGATTTGTGTGGGCCTTAATATTATTTTAATATTAAAACAAATTTGTTATAAAATAAATAATCGTTTTTATTTTATTTTATTATAAAATATATATTTAAATAAATTTATTTTCTCTCTCTTCATTTAATTTAAAATCTATATTTTTTCTCAAACCTTTCCCACATCTTTCAAACCTTTCCCACATCTTTCAAACATTTCCCAAATCCGAATCCAATTCCAATCCACTTACAAACCAAACGCACCCTAAAAGTGGACAAGCATTTTGGGATAACCAAAATAACAATATGGACTTATAATTTGAGACGAGAGAGTAATATCATATACAGTTGATTAATTTGGAAGTCGGTGTTCTTTTAGGATAAATCATAAAAGAAACGAATCCAGTTAGTGTGATAATCATTATTTAACATTTAATATGTTATTTTAAAAACGATATAAAAGCTAGCAAAAAACCAGTTGATAAATCTTTTATATAATCAAACAAAACTCTTAGTGGGGACTTTTTCATTTCAAAAAAATCAAATCATACCATATTAAGTAATAATCAAATTATTATTATTATTATTTTCTTAAATATTAAATAAGAAAAACCTAAATACTTCTAAATTTATCCATATTTTATAAAAAAACGAATGTGATTTGTAATCATTCAAAAAAACTTACAAAAATATATGTGTCAAAAACTAAAAAAAGTAAAACTTAAAAATGGTGGAGCAAGTGTTTCAAAGATTTGAGCTGAAACTTAAAATTCAGTATCATTCCCACTAAAAATCCTAAAGTCCCAACATTCTCAAATTCCTCCTCCATCCATCAAACTCGATCTCTTATCATTCATCCACACATAATCATTGACACAAAAACATCTCCTCCAAATCTAATTAATATTAAAACCCACTACATTCGTAAATAACCATAATTCAATACCTCAATCAAAGTATAGTGGTTTTGAAGGTTCTGTTATAATAATTAAAACCCAAAATTAAAAATAATAATTTATTTAAAAGATTAGAAAAAACCCGCGCGTGCGCGGGCATTATATCAAGTTGATAAATAAAGGCATAAAATAACATCCGAAGATTTCCCCATAAGGAGAACACCCGCAAATCAAGACATCATATCTTTTGTATAACGAAACTTGAACTCCTGAAGAACCTAAGAAACCAAAAGAAAACGCTAATTAACAAGCAACACCGAACACTAAATACTAAATTATCTGCATTATTTCAATCTCTTCACACTTAACCAAATTATCTGCATAGCATTAATTAGACACCTACATACGTTTTCCCAAAAATAAATATGGAGATAAGGAAAGAATGAGAGGTTGTTTAGTTGACTCAGAAACTTGAGACACATTAACAAGAATCACGAGTGCAATTTTGCACTTTTGCTTGGCGTAAGCTATGAGCTGGTTTCCTTACCATCCTATATAAGCCCTTTTAATGGCTTAATCCTGTGTCAACGTAAAACACATATATAACATGGCTAGGATTCCTTTGTCTATGGTGATAATGCTTCTTCTCATCCATCTTTTATCTCCTCCCTCCATCAAATGCGGTGGCAGCACCATATCATGTGGTGTTGCCGCCATGAGGCCATTAGAAGAAAAAGGCGGAGAACATGTTACGTACAAGCCCAAAGCAAGTGTGACAACTCAAGGTCAAGGTGTGGAAGGTTGTTTGCCTAAAGGACTTCGACATAGTTCTGGTCCTAGCCGCTACATAAATAATCAACCTCTTAGCTTGACTGGTTCATCATGCTCCACTACTTCGCCATGAACCTACATAAGCTCACTTGTACCAAAGAACGGTTAACCATATGGTATATACTATGTCCATCGTAAGCTACGGCACAAGCATGTATAGGACCATTTAGTCTTATTTGTTTATTACTCGCGTTATATATATACAATTTCAGGATTGTTTAATACATGTATAGTCGTAAATAGAAGTTTATGTGTATACGTCAGTGAGTTATATAATGCATGCACTATATATATACTTGTTTATAAGTTTCTTTTGTTTTCGTATTTAGTTCTTATGTTTCTAACAAATATGTGAAGCTTGGTGTGCTAGTTCAACTAAAGCTAGTTAACACCACAAGAACCAACTCCATCAATCAACTTGGACAGACCACCTGGGAGCCGGGTGTGGCCGGTCACGAAGTGTAAATTGCTTTTAAAATATGTAATTTTTTTTACGTGCAACCCTCGATTTTAGCTAATATCTTTTTTCTGATGCAACTTTATTACTTAAAAAATTAAAAATTAAAAAAAATAAAAAAAATAAAAATAAAAAAAAATTGGGTGCAACACCCTCTAAAATATCATGAGTTCGTCTTTGTCAATCAATAAAGATCGATTACAGCAATATATTATACTCTACGTAGAGAGATCGAGCTAATTTTGAGTTTAGCGAATTAGACACCCATACATGACGTTCTAATTATACCAATACAGTATATCCTAAAATTATGGTAAACTAGAAAGGCTGTTTTTGGCACATAACATTGCATAGATAATTTATAGGTTAATTAATCATACGGGGGCGGAGCCAAGAGGCCGGTCAGTGCTTGGCCTCCCCCAATAGCCCAACTAGTTTGTTTCTCATGCGCGTTATAAGGCAATGCTACACATGACTTTATAATACGACAAAATTAAAGACAAGTAACGTAACAATTTTTCAAAAGAGTTCGACCCCGTTTAACACAAAATCCTGGATTCACCTCCGATCATACCTTAAGTTTTAGTCACTTTATCTAGTTCCACATGTTTGAATCAGTTGTAGGATTGTTTGAGGCTACAGAGTTCAGATTCAAATGTTGATTCACTGTCAATCATATGAGATTCAAAATTTTGTTTACTGAGAATTTATTTAAATTCTTTTGCTCGTTTATACAAGTTTATAATTATATTGATAATTTCATTTTGTTCTGATTAAGTTTGTTAACGTAAAAAAATGAATTCGGTATAAGAGGTTGACTGGTTGATGATTAATGTTATACCGAATTCATTTTAATGGTTAGTGTTAAAAAAGATGTGATTAAAATATAGATCATGAGGACTAATGTGAGTCCAAGCTAAACAGATTAATCTGATCATAAAATGATTGAAAGTCATTTTCATCGTTGTAAGTTGTGTAGTAAATAGCTTTAGATTTATGTGATCAATCGAGTTTATACTTTGTATGAAGTTATGAATTAAACTAACCGAATTACCAATGTCAACATGAAATTTTCTTTTCTAAAAGGGCACTATATCATCAGCAATATAATCATATACGCTTGGGCCTACTCATTAGTTCATTTTGATTTGGGCCAATCTCATTAGTTATTCTTTGTAGTTTGTTCGATCCATTTATTGAAATTTATGAAGACATCCATCACGAGAACTAATTTATAAATCTGTCATAAAATTATACACCATCATTGCAAATTTGCAACAAGTTGTCAAGTTACACAAATACGCAGGGATGTAGATAACTAGAACATTATTTGATGTTGGAAGAAGATGTCCGAAAAATGATAATGAATGTCAGAAAAGGAAGGCATGGAGATGACAATCGTCGACGGGTTAGAAAGGCTAAGGGTGTAAAAGTTTGGAACAAAGTTTCAAACTCATCTCCCTCATCAACTATGATTTTCTTGACGTGCAGTGGTTCCAAGAATTTGATTATCAAATCATAAGCTTAACGAATTCACCTATTTGACTTTTTGACACAACCAATACAATGTCACTTTTGTCCTGTTGGACTTGAACCCCTAACCTTTTTGGTTGGGAGACAGGCTCGGTCCTGAGATTTCTAATGTCTTGGGCGAGTTGGAAAAAATGCCCCTTGTGAAGCTAGGCGGAATTTTCTTAATCCAATTTTATTTGATAAAGAAAAATGTTCAATACAAGAAGATCAACTCCGAAATAAAAATTCAACATAAACCACCTAAAACAATGTTGTTGTGCATTTCATGAAGCAAAACACATTATTTTCTTTTCATTGAACCATTTACATTGCCGTTCCATGAGTCAGGCGGTTGCTTAATTTAAAAACCAGGTGATGTCATAACGAGACAATTCTTAATTTAAATTATATAAAGTACAAAAAGATGTTTACAATCGTTCCGACATCTCCGCATTTTAATTACTTAATAAAATCTAGAAAACATAATAAAGTTCAAACATATAAATACAAAATAATAACATTTATATTTTTCATTCTAAAATACTTGAGGAAATCCTTTCTTTCTTTTCTTATAACTTAATACAAAGCAATTAGAAAATTATTATGTCAGAATAGTGAAAAAAGTGCAAAGCAATAAATACATTCTTTTTTCAAGTAATTTATTTTCCCAAAGTATATATTGTTCTTCTTTACATATTTTCTTCTTTGTTTCCTCTGCAACTTCCAATCTATGTCCTCATCGTCGTCTAAACTCTCGTTAGCCCCTCAACATTTTGATGCCCTTAGCGGTTGTCCAGTTCACCTAGTACCAGGGTTGGCACTAATGAGAGATAACTATCTCACGGATACTTGTAGACCAAAAGCCCATCGATAATTCACTTATTTAATTTATTCATATACTAATCTTTGTCATTGATTTTAGGATGATCAAACACGTTAATACCTTTTCAAACTTAACATTCAGCATAGAACGTATTCATAGTATTTTACTAGTTAAAATAGATTTAAAAACGTAATTAACTAATTAAGTTTTTGACACACCTCTTTATATAGGTCATACCCAAGTGAGGTTAAGAGATTTTCAAAAAGTGAAAAAAAAAAATGTTAAAAAACTCAATTGGATCAATGAGAATGCGTAATTCTAGCTACGTGGCTATTTGTCAATAAAAGTTAAAATTAGATTTACTTTTGTCAAACTTATCTAAATTTTATCTAGCAAAATAAATATGTATAAAAATACATGTGTCAATTTAAAACTATTAAAAAAAAAAAAAAAAAAAAAAAAAAAAAAAAAAAAACCTGTAAAAAATTAGAGACTTATTAATAAAACTTAACTATTAAATTTTAATAAATTATATGAATTTAAGTATATTTATCAGTTTCATATAAATTTAATAAATACCTCTTAGACTTTATACTCCTTATACTTTATATTTTATAAGAAAAAATACAACAATATGTTGTTGTTATTTATAAGTATTATTATCTGTATATATTAAACTAATATATTTCCACAAAATTATTTAGATAAAGGAAAGCACGAGTTACTGTAATATATAAATAAATACATGAGATTATACATACGAATGACTCATGGTATTACTCTTTATGAGATTAAGTAAGGATATGTGGAAAAGAATTATTTTTTAAATATCTGCATCAAATAACGACTAATGTTATTCCTCTTTATAAGTTTAACTTGAACACGAGTTTAAAAATCGGCTTAATATCAAAATAAAGACACGACCTCACACATAACTGTAAGATGAAAATAAATAGATGAGATTCTATATATAACAACAATACATATTTTTTCAAGGTCATTATGTGCTACTAAACATACATAATGTTTAGAATATGATTTCAATAGTTAAATTTAAACAAGATCAACCTAAATATCATGACAGTTAAACAAAATCAAATCCTTCATACAAAAAAAATCTATACAAAATATTAATTGATATTATCACATAATAAAAAAATTATGTAAAAGCTCGATTGTCCGTATACGGGTATTATAATATAAATAGAGAAATGATTCGCATAGTCTCAATTTTTATTCGCAGACACTAGTGTATCCATTAAACAGTTGTATTTTAAGTATAACTTGTTTTTAACTGCTTGGAGTGTCTTAATAAAAATATAAAGTGTGTAAATCACTCCTCATATAAATATTAAAAAATTAATATATTTTTTTAAAAAAATTTGCAATATTACGAAACCATTAATTTATAAATTTATAAATTGTCACAATATTTAACTTCAAACCAAAATTATTGCATTATATTATCCGGTCAAACTCCATGCTAAAAAACTACTCGTAGTAGTTATTTGTTACCTTCCATCTAGTGGTGTCTAAAACATCATTACATTTGAGCATTCATACTTCTTTCAATCGAATGTGTCAATAGCAGTAGATATTTTAACATGATTATGCTCAATACTGTTATCACATCAGTCATATATCACTTTTTTCTTTTTAATACTATTGCTTATCATTTTCCATCAAGATATATCTCTTTGATACGCACAAATACTTTTTTTTCCCTTTGATATCACTTAGGCTACTTGCACTAATAAGGGTTAATCCCTCTCATTTTCTCTGTCACATCAGTTTTCTCTCTCCAACGACCTTCAGGCGATTAGGTGCCCCAGTAAAACGACCTACACTACAAAAAATATACCCCACAAAAATACCTTTTACATTTAATTAAACACACACACACACAAAAAAATAATAAATAAAAAAAAAATAGCAACCAATCGATCGCATTTGCGACCTCGATCCATTATTTTCTTCCAATCAATCGATCGAGTAGATTTCTTGCAACAAGGACGATTCAATCGATCAACTCAATGGATCGATCCATTTTGTCTACTGCAAGCAGCCTTATCATTCTTCATCAAGATATATCTATGACACACACAAATGTGTTACTTTCTGGAAAGAAAAAGAAAAAGAGAAAGAAAATGATTAAAACAAAAGCCAAGCAATGTACTTTTAAAGAAAAAGAGAAAGAAAAAGAAAATATAAAGCGATCTGCAACGAAACATAAATACCTACTACCAATGTGGCAATGCCTCATGTTAAACATGAGGATCCGTTAAAAGTCACCCGGGGTCAGGGTGTTCCCGCTAATCTACATCTTTTTTTGTGGAAACATGATGATCCATTGCCCGCTTGATGGATCTTAAGTCTTAACATATATCTTAGTTTGATGTTTGTTATTTGATACTAGTTTTTAATCCATTTAATCTACGTTTGCCCAACTATGAAGGGCTATCTTCAAACAATTGGGATTGTTATGTTTAATATCGTATATATAATACGCAGATTTAGACCGAATGGCTTCTATTCTAACAGTAATTTATATTGTGTGAAAAACTCTCTAACCAAATGGTACATATCATCATTTTTTATGCAACAAGTCTCCAGAATGTGTATATTGTGACACTTTTATTAAAGTTAGTAATATATTTTAGGGCAAATGCTAAAAAAATGCATCGAACTTGACATTTTTTATCATTGTATGTTGCCAACTTTTTTTCGTCTCATTGTATCAATAAACTTTTGATTTCGTGTCATTGTATGTACTATATCCACCTTGATATATGCCAGCGTGTCCATTGTGACACCTAAGTTGCCAGCGTGTCAAGGCCAACTAATTTTTTTTCATTGTATGCATCGAACTTGACATTTTTGGTTATTGTATGTATCCACGTCAGCTAAACGTAGCATCATTAGTCCTTTATACTAACAGCCGTTAGTAAATAACTTACAATTCCGTTTTCTTACGTTTTCGTCCATTTTCATACGTTTTCGTCCGTTTTTTTACGTTGTCGTCTGTTTCTATACGTTTTCGTCCGTTTTCTTACGTTTGCATCCGCTTTCTTACGTTTTTACACGTTTTCGTCCGTTTTTTTTTCATTTCGTCCGTTTTCTTACGTTTTCGTCAGTTTTTACACATTGTCCGTTTTTATACGCTTTCATCCGTTTTTACACGTTTTCGAACATTTTTATACGATTTTGCCCATTTTCTTTCATTTTCATACGTTTTCGTTCGTTTTTTACGTCGTCGTCTGTTTTTACACGTTTTCGTCCGTTTTCTTACGTTTGCATCCGTTTTTATACGTTTTTACACGTTTTCGTCCATTTTTTTCATTTCGTTCGTTTTCGTCAGTTTTTACACGTTTTTATACGTTTTCATCCGTTTTTACACGTTTTCGATCGCTTTTATACGTTTTTGCCCATTTTCGTCCATTTTCATACGTTTTCATCCGTTTTTTTACGTTGTCGTCTGTTTTTACACGTTTTCGTTCGTTTTCTTACATTCTCATCCGTTTTTATACGCTTTCTTACGTTTTTACACGTTTTCGTTCGTTTTTTTTTCATTTCGTCCATTTTCTTACGTTTTCGTCAGTTTTTACACGTTTTTGTCCTTTTTTATACTTTTTCATCCGTTTTTACACGTTTTCGATCGTTTTATACGTTTTTGCCCATTTTTGTCCATTTTCATACGTTTTCGTCCATTTTTTTACGTTGTCGTCTGTTTTTACACGTTTTCGTCCGTTTTCTTACATTTTCATCCGTTTTTGTACGTTTTCGTACGTTTTTACACGTTTTCGTTCGTTTTTTTCCAGTTCGTACATTTTCTTACGTTTTTGTCCGTTTTTACACGTTTTTGTTCGTTTTTACACGTTTTCGTTCGTTTTTACACGTTTTCATCTATTTTTTTCATTTCGTCCGTTTTTTTACGTTTTCGTCAGTTTTACACGTTTTTGTCTATTTTTATAAGTTTTCGCCCATTTTCGTTCATTTTTATAAGTTTTCGTCCGTATGAAAACGCAAAAAAATAGACAAAAATGGGCGAAAACGTTTAAAAACGGACAAAAACGTGTAAAAACTGACGAAAACGGACGAAATGAAAAAAATGTACGAAAACGTGTAAAAACGTGTAAAAACGGACGAAAACGTTTAAAAACAAATGAAAATGTGTAAAAACAGACAAAAACGTGTAAAAATTGACGAAAACGTAAGAAAATAGACGAATTGAAAAAAAAAATGAACGAAAACGTGTAAAAACGTAAGAAAACGTATAAAAACGGATGAAAACGTAAGAAAATGGACGACAACGTAAAAAAACGGACGAAAACATTTGAAAATGGACGAAAATGGGCGAAAACGTATAAAAACGATCGAAAAAGTGTAAAAACGGATGAAGACGTATAAAAACGGACAAAAGTGTGTAAAAACGGATGAAAACGTAAGAAAACGGACGAAATAAAAAAAAAGGGACAAAAATGTGTAAAAACCGACGAAAATGGTCGAAAACGTGTAAAAATGTGTAAAAACCGACGAAAACGTGTAAACGGACAAAAACGTAAGAAAACGGACGAAAACGTGTAAGAAAATGGACGAAAACGTAAGAAAACGGACGAAAACGTGTAAGAAAATGGACGAAAACGTATAACGTGTAAAAACCAACGAAAACATGTAAAAACCGACAAAAATGTATAAAAAAGAACGAAAACATTTAAAAACGGACGAAAAACGTGTTAAAACAGACGAAAAACGTGTAAAAACAGACGAAAACATATAAAAACGTATAAATATGGACGAAAATGGGCGAAAACGTATAAAAAACGATCGAAAACGTGTAAAAACGAACGAAAACATAAAAAAACGGATGAAAACGTATAAAAACGGACATAAACGTGTAAAAACTGACAAAAACGTAAGAAAACGGACGAAAACGTGTAAAACCGTAAGAAAACGTATAAAAACGGATGAAAACGTAAGAAAATGGATGAAAACGTGTAAAAGCAGATGACAACGTAAAAAAATGGAAGAAAACGTATGAAAACTGTAACGCCCCGTACCCGTTTTGACTAAAATTTAAAACTTTTGACGCGGAAACGCTTGACTTTACCGAACTCATACAAATTCTTTATTTACATATCCAAAATCTATCACATTTAACCCTTTAAAATACTTGCAAGAACATATACTCGAACACCTGTCAAAACATTTCATAATCAATTGTATAACACAACCAAACAACCCTTCAGACCAAGGATACGCCGTATCCTTTTTAGGGATACGCCGTATCTAAGCCGATAGACCATGCGCCGTATCAACCTGAAGCGATACGCCGCCTCACCCTAAACTTCAGATACGCCGCATCTGATATCTTAGATACGCCGCATCACCTTAAACTTCTGATACGCCGCATCTGATATCTTAGATACGCCGCATCGACCAATTTAGACAGAACCTCAGCAGGAAAACCTGCATATACTCAACACACCCCACAATCCACTTTAACCTCAATACAACATTATAACTTATGCCAAAACACTCATTTTACAAGCAAAACCATATCAAACTATACTACACGTCAATTGACGCGTTTAAAATCCAAAATGGGTACAAACATGTTGAAATCCAAATGCTCCTTTAGACATTAACTACAAACACTTAAAACACACTTGACGACTCGTTAGACCCCCAAACCGTTACCCGACTTTGACACACTTTATAAGACTCATAAAATAGACTCTCGGGGTACAACTTTGACTCGAGCTCGGTATTCTACCTAGCCCCTAATGCTTGCTATCTTCCAATTCCATTCCAAATCCTCATGCTACAATCCAAGCCCTCCATTCCGCCTCGCTTAAGCCTACAAAACATTAACAACTAAAAGAATAAGCTTACGCTTAGTAAGTAACCCGTCATAAAACATACATCATACACATATTCTCACATAAGCATTCTAATCACATATAAGTCTCTAAACTACCACATACCACTCATATCATACACCCCTTCATAACATAACAACATTCATTCATCACAACATAATTAACAACATACCTTAACTAGTCCAAAGCCGACAACTAACATACTCCTATCCAAGGTCACTAGCCATCCATCCTTAGCTTACGACCATACTAATCCAATTCTCATACACTCATACAACCACAATACATACATGATAAATACATACATAACACATGTTTTAGGGAGAGTTACTTACCTTAGCACCACGCTAAGCACATAATCAATATCATCAACATCTATATCATCAACATCATCATCATCCTCATAAGCATCCTAAAATACATAATCATACATAACATATAATACATCATCATTAGCTATAATCATGGTTAATACCACCATAACCAATCTCTAAACACTTCTAATCATCACATAATCATATATTGATTATGTGATAATCAATCCCACCATTTACTAACTTAAACCAATTATAAACTCATCACATAATCATCATTACCTCTTAATTATCTTAAAACATCATTTACCCTTTAATCCCAAGTTAGGGTTTACAAACCCTAATTTCATAATTCATCAATTAAGCACTAATTAAGCATCATGAACATCATACCTTATGTAAGAAACAAGCTATAGGCTTAACCCTTGAATTATCACCACTATACCATCATCATCTCATCACCAATGCTCCATCATCTTCCCTCTCTTCTCTCTATCTCGACATCACAGGAACACCCAAGAAATGTGTGGAGATATCTAGAACCTAACACATATAAACTAGCTGAGAGGGCATTTCTGTCATTTCTGCTTATTTAAGGTCGATGCGCCACATCTATATTTTAGATGCGCCGCATCTTATATACGTCGTATCTCCTTCTCCAATACGGCGCATGGATTATAACAATTCGGTTCTACTTTCCATTCTACCATACGCCGCATGTAACGTCCTGGATGCGCCGCATCTAGGCCTCATCAGACATGCACTTAGAAGACTCAACCACATATCCTTAGTCAAACATACTTAGGCTCGGGTCAACTTCATCTAGGGTGGGGCCTATTTGTATTCCGGGAAACGGGTCTAACAATTCTACCCCCTTATTTAGATTTCGTCCCCGAAATCTGTCGTTCTATTTCTAACCACACTTAATCTCATAACTCCTCTCATTCTTAGCCCCTTAATACTTAGTTCATTTAGTGCAGCGGTCTCAATGATCTTGCAACTCTAGACTCCTACACCATAATCCCAACGCGTAATCTACTATAATCAACACTTATCATCGCAACGTTTCTAAGATTTCCCATAGTGACTACTTGTCATCCGGGAACATCTATATACTTGACTCTAGATAAGTCAAACTTCATTACTATAACACGCCATCATCAATGCACTAAACATAATATAACATCATAATCCGGCCAATCTCCCATTCCACATATTACCAACATATATCAAATCAAACCGGCAACTTGACTTAAAATATACAAGATACCATACAAACGGCACCTTACAAAATTCTTTCTTACATATCATCTAGGCAATCTATCTTATCAAATCCTAAGAAAATTTACCCAATTTCTTATCAATTTAACACACAACTCTTTCCAAGCGTCTATCTTAAGGCTCCGCATAAGGCCTTAATGTCTTCATAAGTTTTATTCATATCTTTCCTTTCTTATAACGTCTAACACATTTTACTTTTCATTTTCTCCATTCATTTTCCATGCTCACGTCATATCGGCTACACATAAGCCTACTTATTCATTCATGTCATTTTGATTGCCTTCTAAGGCTTATAGATATATTATAGGGATTAGCTTTGTAGCGCCATACTTTAACATTATCACCTCATTACACTAGACATCATCACAACCTGTTTCCATACTCACATTTTGCACCACAACATAATTACGTATACAACATTTGAAACATCATTACGATTCCTTTATTCCGCCAGTTAACTTAAGGCTCAAAACCTAGATTCCTCACAAGATTTCACTACAAGACACAATCTAAATTTAATCCTCCTATTCTTGGTCCTTATAATTCCCAGCTAACTCTAAACTCCCGCCTTCTACTTCTCTAACCCTACTCGTGCCGTGTCGGCAACACATAAACCCACTCGTTTATAATTCTTCATTTACATGGAGAGGCGTCCCAATCGATGTAAATCAAGAAATATAAATTTGTGGCTATGTACTCCCGACATAACATCACTACTCCTAACTCCCAATTTAACTTTTATTATTTTCTCATTGTTTTTATTACATTATTTTACTCTTCTTAGACTTGGATCCTTCACGTTATCACATTCATCATGGGGATACTTTTATATGCCATGGACGTAGGCAACCCCTTGCCGGTGAAGGCAACACTTTTCATCCCGAAGGATCTTTAACATTCATCCCGAAGGATTCCTTAACATTCCTTTACTTGGTCATCCCGAGGGATACCACATTTAACATTCATCCCGAAGGATCATTACATTCACACTTTATCACCTTAACAACGGATCCAAGTCATAAGCACCACGCACACATTATTACATTCGATTATTATAGTAATTACCGCTAATCGCCTTAGCAGTAATATGAAAATTTTAGAACAACGCCTTTATCTCATACACACTCCTTACATTCTTAATCCGCTTTAGTTATTTTCACATCTTTACTTTACCTCTTGCATTCTTAGCCTTCATTAATCATTTTCACACTCTTACATTACATTTTAGTCTACTCGACTCCTTTACATCTAGACTTCTCACATTTTACCAACCGTAACTCATGCGTTCATTATGGTGATTACAGCTAATCGCCTTAGCCGTAATATGATAATTTCAAGACAATACCTTAACCTCATACACGCCCATCTCATTATGGCTATTAGTATTTAAGAAATTTCGCTCTATTTCATTCTTTCTTACATTCTTAGCTCGTTGCATTCTCATTCTCATACCTTATCTCATTTCTTAATTTATTTATGTATTTAAGCGATATTATTCTTTCTCGCCATTTACATATATGCCCTTCATAGATTTATAACGTTAACACCTTTATTAGCATTACCTTTTCTTTTCACGCATTCTATTTACGTAAGTTCGTTACGTTATCGCACAATGTATTATTATGTTATTGCTTGCACACTTGACTCGTCCTATTCGGTCATTAGCGTTAAAACGTACTCTTTTTATCTTGTCATTATCTTACCAACACACCTTACTTCAGTCCTACAAATTTTTACGTCATGTTAAGTATACCATTTACATTCTTAACTTATCTCGTTTCATTTTGACACTCAAGCTTGTCCATTTAATTTCCGTCCGTTATATATATACATTCCCGTTTAATCACAACTTCACCTTCACGTTTAACTCCCAAGTACTTTACCCTACCATTACCCCGTCTCTATACCAATTTAACCTTAGTCCTTAATCCCTAAATTTAATGAGACCCTATGTGGGTCACAATTCATGCCATCTCTTTCTATCCTCATTCTTTAACCCTCAAGTTATCAAACACCTTAATATTAACTCGTTAGTTTCGTCTTGTCTCTTCATACGATACGTTAGTACACCCAATATCATCACGATCCATACTTAAAGCGTTGCTACTAAATCTTAATTGTTTTTCTTATGTCAACAACCCCTAACAATTAGCGTGTCAATTTCATCTTATCATTACACATTATAATTGAGTACACTTCTCGTCATCACAATCCACTATTTATGAGTTAACACCTTAAGTTACTTATTGATTCCATCCCTAATACCAATTAGCATCTCTCTTCTTGTCTTGCTATAGCTATTCTTTTATCATACACAATCTTGTGTTGTTTACCCTTACGTTGATCCATTTACTTATACATCTACGACCCAACTATAAACCCATTTTTACGTTCGTCAGCAACTCAATACGTGTCATCTTTATTTTAGACAAGTTCTATATAATATTTGTCCATTATATTTTACACATTTCTATGTGTTCTTACAACGCACTTTTATTATTGCCCGTAAACCCCGTGTTGACTACATTCTCAACCTTTACCATTACTTCATTTTAGTCTTTTCAACTTTTACACATATAAACCTTACATAGGTTTATTCTATCGCACTCACATAAGTCTCATCATACACATTTCAATACATATATATTGACATGATTATATTCATGTTTTACAATTCTTTCTAGCATACTTCAAGTTACTTTTGACTTCTAGCAGAATCTATATTTCATTCATCATTTCTACCCATTTAGAGAATGGCGATGTATAGCATAAAAAACAATAAATTTAGAAAAGAAAAAAAAAAATTAATATTCATTAATCTGAGTTTGTTTTTTCACGAGTATTGTCAACTCTAAAATCACTCAAATATGCAACAATAAAGATAATTTTCATGTAATATATTGGAAATCTTATTCAAATTTCTTCATCTTTGCTACGTTTATGACATGGCGAAGTTCGAAATTTTGAAAAGGTTTGCAATCGAAAGTTAGGAAAACTGTGGGATACTCGACTTTTCTTTTTGTTAATATGGGTTAGCTTTTGATCTACGAAACTACGAGTTATATTGTCAAGTAAATACAAATACAAATAAAGCTAAAGTTTGTGTGTGAAAATACATGCAGTAATACCAAAATTAATTTAATTAATTTTTAAAAAAAAAAAAAAAAAAAAAAAAAAAAAAAGTAAAGAAAGAAAAAGAAAAGAAAAAAAAAAACATTAGTCATTAACGCTCAATTCTCGAGTTTTGAATGAAGGAAAATGGAAAAGACTAAGGAATCGAAAAGAAAGAGAAAAAGGAAAGTAAGTGTTAGTTGTTATATGGAAAGAAAAGGGAAAGTAATCATAATCATGTTCTTGCGTGGGAGGAAAAGGAAAATATCTTAGTCAAATTACATATATGCCCTTTAGTTATTAATGTCAAATCTTTTAAAAATGGTATATTAATCTTTACACATACGGTTTCCTTTCCTTTCCATTTCCTCTAAAAGTGGGAGAAAGATTTACATAACAAAAATTGCTCCCTGTTTCCTTTCTATTTCCTTTCGCTTCCCTTTTCTCCCGTAAAATAATAATAATAATAAAAAAAAAAAAAAAAAAAAAAAAAAAAAAAAAAAAAAAAAAAAAAAAAACTCAATAAAGCAAAAAAAAAAAAGAGTAAATTACAAAGATGGTCCTTGTGGTTGGCGTTGACTTTCAGATATGGTCCTTTGACCTTTTTTTTTGCATTCCCGGTCCCTAACTCAGAAACTATTAACACAGATGGTCCCTTGACTAAACGTCCGTTTGGTCAAGGCGTTAAGTTGTATCACGTGCGCTATGTGTGAGGGTATTTTCGTCCATTCAATCACACTTCTTTCTTCTTTTTCTATCCTGATAATCACACACTCAATATCAAATCCATCCAATATCAAATCATCCATCCTTCATCCATTCTTCTCAATATCAAATCTCAAATCCATTCTTCATCTCCAAAACATAGATCAAATCATCTCCTCATCCATCCAAAATCATAACCGATCTGAACACATCTCCATCTTAAAAAATTTTAGATCTAAAATTAATACCCTTGAAATTTTTAGATCTAGAGTTTGTGGGGGTGTCATAATCTTTAGATCTAGAGTTTGTACAAAAGATTCTGAAAAATGAAGAGTATATACCTTGGGGCAGAAACAAGCAAGCAAAGGTTTGTTGGCACCAATCTATGTGTCTTTTCAAACAATTTACTTCATATTGAATATCAATTATAAAACGTGGATAAAAAACTGTTTATCTTTAGATATGGACAGTTATCATGGATTGACAACTGACAGTGAAATTGTAACTTTTTTATCAGCTGGGATGTCGTCTTATTGAGTTATTAACGGATGTAGCTTATGTTCAATCTCCAGTTAGTCAGTCAGCCGACGCTCCACCTGATATTCGCCCAGCATTTCGACATATTTTCAAGATCATAGCAATGGAATCAGGGTAAATTTGTCATTATTTTGATTGTGTTTGAGAATAGGCAGAGCTGCAGAGTTGCATCTTGTTAATTCTTCTCAGTGTTGTATTATAGTGATTGATTGAAGAGTTTCCGAATTCAAGAGTTGCCAAATATGTAGCCAAAGTCAAAATGATAAATGTTGTGAGAAGTTGTTTTAGAAATATGTGAGAAGTTGTTTAAGGGACAAGGTGAAAAGGCATATCCAGTACAGAGTTGGTAATAGAAAGAGCATCTTTATGTGGCATGATAAATGGTGGGAAGGGTGGTGTTCTTATCAGTATGATCCCAACTGATGAAATCATACAGGCCAATTTATGCTGGAATGCTAAAATAAGTGAGATGCTTCATGATGGTGAGTGGCATGATAAATGGTGGGAAGGGTGGTATTCTCACAAGATTTGGACTGTTATGAAGAAAAAAATCAAACTGGACAATTGGCCTGACAAATGGAGTGAGATCATTGTAAAGTTGGGTGGTCTGCCCTGCAACAAATCTATCATGAGTATTGTGAAAAGGGTAGCTATTGCAGCTTGTGTTTACTCCATATGGAATGAAAGAAATAAGAGGCTATTTGGTAATGATAAAAGAGGATACAAAGATTTGCTGAGTACCATAATCAACAATGTTAGATTGAAGTTGGCAAGCTTATCTGTGAAACATACAAGTATGGTGGAGGAAGTTAGCAAAAGCTGGAATGTCTCTATGAATGTTAGGCAAGGCAGAAACTATTTAATGGATTTAAGCAATGAAGCCTCTGATGAACAATGAGGAGTTTGGATCTGTGTCTCAAGTCTGAACTATTTTTGGAACTTATATACTTGATTTTCATTCATGACTGATCTTCAAAAACATGAGTATGATTAACAAAATTTTGATTATCTTTGTGTTAGTTTTTTGTGTTTTTAATTTGTTCATGTGTTTTTGAAGAGAAAATTTACACGAGTTTGGTTAAAGAAATCAAAGTGGTAACTTGTTTCAGTTACACAACAGCTGTGGTGGTGATGGTGGTTTGTTGGTGGCGATTTGATGGTGGTGTGGTGGTGATGGTGGTTTGTTAAATCTGGAAAATGGGGTGGTGATGGTGGTTTTCAGATATGGTCCCTGTGGGACATAAAATGACCATAATACCCTCATGTGCAAGTCACATGAGGGGCTTTAACGGTCAAACTTGATGTCTGTTTGGTCAAGGGACCATCTGTGTTAATAGTTTCTGAGTTAAGGACCGGGAATGCAAAAAAAAGAAGTCAAACGACCATATCAGAAAGTCAACGCCAACCACAAGGACCATCTTTGTAATTTACTCAAAAAAAAAAAAAAAAACTATCCCTTTCCTTTCCTTTCCACCCTTAAAAAGCAACTGAAGAACAGAAACACAACGACACACGGTTCCAACAACAAAACAAAATCAAACATCAAAACATCTGATCTGTAATTAATACATCATGGGTTGCTCCTCATCTCTTCCAGGTACTCTTTAATTAACCAATTTCCTTAGGTTAAGGTTTTACTATTTCAATATGATATATTCTTCATCAAGATTCTTATATTTTGTTAAATTTATGGATTTTGAGCTTTAAAGATTGTTAATTTGAGTTTGAATTGGTGTAAAGTTTTGAGCTTTATTAATTTTAGTGTTGGTTTTATGACTTTTTAATGTATTTGTGTTGAAGTTGTGGTTGTTGATGATTGGTTTTGTAGATAGGGGTGTGGGGCGGGTTGGTGGACTTAATCCGGAGAACGGAGATTCGGATGCTAAGAATCTTCGTGTTAAGGTAATTTTTCTTGTGTGTTAAAAAAGTTTTGGTTTATAGTATTTGAGTAGTGTTTACCTATTTTGGTTTTTGGGTAACCATGGTTTCCGACCTTTTGGCCAACTTTTCCCATGGGTTTTGAGCCCGCTCTCCCCTAGTCCCCTTTGTTTTGGAAGTTTGGCGTGGCCGGTTTGGTTGTTTGCACCAAACATGCATTGAACTTGAGACCTCTCCCATGTTAGTGATGACGGGTTTTTGAGTATCTATGATATGATAGATTTTAGTATATCTTGTTCAGCATTGTTGCTACAGGGTAGGAGATAGCATTTCATACTCGATGATATGAATAACGAGAGTGGCATTGTAGCAGGCTTGTAGGGACGAGTTTTGGGTTTAATTATTCTTCTCTCCGTGTTTTTGGTATATCTTAGGTCTTAATGTCATATTGATATGGTTGGATTAGTTTTTTGAATGTTGCCCTAAAATGTGTTGATACAAAATAAACGTGGAGGTCTTGGGTAGTTGGGTTAATTTTGTGGTTCCTTGATATACATGGAACTAGTCTTGGTTTGATATACATGACAAGAACTCTATGAAGGACTATGAGATCATTATATGCCTGATTAGTTATAGTTACATTTATTTATTAGGTGGTCTAAAAGGTATATTTTTTCGCATTGATTGATACGATAACATGTCTATAGAACTTGACTTTACCTAATATGCATTAGTGATTCTCATGCAATGATAGCTACAACTTCCACTTTACTGTAAGACCACTTATGCTCAAGCACGTGAAATAACTTATCTAACAAAATGCAATATTATTATACGCTGTAAATAACTTACCAAACATGCTCTGATTCTCTCATAATGTCACACAAGACAAGGATCTTGTTTCTTATGATTCTTAAATGCGTCTGAGTGATTTATGAAACCAATATGATGAAAGCAAAAGATAAGGAGTACAAACCCAAAAATTTGGAACTGTAGATTTATTGAGCACTATCATTCTATGATATAATAAGAAAAAATATTATTAAGGTGGTAAATCTTGGCCATTTTGAAACGACCAAATGAAGAGGGATCTCATTGAGAATACTATGCTGTTTGGCACATTAAGTCTTTTATCGAGATTTTTAGCTATTTAATCTGGACATGGTAAAATTGTCCCAAATGGCCCTTGTACAATAGAGAGCCATGTGCTTGGTTACTGCTGCATTTTGGATCTCAATCAAGTGACTATATTTTCTTAGTTTCAGTACGAGTCTTGGAGGAATGTATTATTTACCCATGTCATGTGGTGATCATTTTCAACCATATCAAATACTCGTAACTGGAATGATAAAGGCATTGAATAAAAGGAAATTGAAAGAGAACATATGAAGTTGATGGACATTTCACCTACGCACTAGAAGAATTGTATTACTTTGTCAATGCCTTCAGATCCCTGTCAATCTGTCTTACATTACACCATGGTATTCAACACCCCCCTTTTCCCCGGAAAATCACAATTGAGTGATGTTAAATGAAGCTTGAATGTGTCTTTGTTTGCAAAAAGGACCGTGATTCTTCATGGCTCATCTTTTGGTCATTTTTCTTTTTAACATAGTGTAGAATTTTTAAAACTATTGGTCCTAGTTGTCAGCTTTTATGATTTGTATTTTTAGTCTCCTCTTTAGAATAAGCTTCATTAGAGATAGCTTGACAAACATTGTGCGTTGGCAAGAGCAATTTTGAGCCAGTCTAAAAAATTTCAGTGCTCATTAAGTGATATTTTTCTCTTACTTTATTAGAAAAATCTTTATTAGAGTTCTCTTAAAATGACTTCCCGATGTGCATATCGCTTAACCACGTAACTGGATCGTGGACCCTTTTTCGTAATGCTCGAACTCTATCACAATCTCTTACAGATCAAACCAACCAGGAATTTTGTGTTTCCTTGTGATTAGTTAACTCAGGTCACTGGTACATGAATCTACAAAAATTACTCTGGTCATGCACGAAATCACATGTTGAACGTAAACTATCTAGACTGGTGAGAAATTTAGGTCATGCAGTTCAGTCCATGTGTGGAAGACTATTGTGTCATTAGTCTATTTAGCAAGAAATTAGTGGAGAAATGAGGATGAAGAAAAAACAATTTGTTCATCAATTAAAGTGACGTGCCCCCTTTTAGTAAAGGATACTAATTATTACCGTGAAAAAAACTCAAATGAGTTAATGAAACTGCTTTGTTGTAACAAGCCTTATTTCTTTTTAAAGATTTATAAGAACTTAAGATGAATATGCAACATAGAGTTCACTAAAATGACCTTTAAATGTATGGACGATCAGCACCTGGTCGTTCAATAAGAAGCTGAGCTTACTTGAGTTTTTGGGTAATATAACATAGAATTGTTTTCTCGAGAAGCTTCTCAAGAAATACTCATTCTGGATGTAAGATGTCCTTGCAACCTACTCTACCAGAACCAATCTCAAGATAAGCAGCCGTGTGCAAAGTTTGATCTAGGTATCGTTATTTTATTTGTGCAGCAATTACTTCTAAGTTCTAAATAAGGCAATGGTTTAGGGATAAAGAAGATTGAACAGTGGTCTTATCCAAAGCAGAAAATTTTGTGAGTAGAGTCGTGGAGATGATTACTAAGAGGGAAGTGATAAACAAAAAGTTAGGATAAACGACAGTGAATATTTTGGAATAAGTTGGCAGAGACTAACAGGAATAACAAGTGGTTTGGCCCCAAAAAAGAAATTGTAGTTTGAAGTTACTACTGTTCCTCTGGACATTATCTGTCTGTTTTAGTTACAATCTATAACGGATCTGTTTTTACAGTAATAGGCAGGACTAAAAGATACACTATATTGATGTTCACTGCTACTTGTGTCGGTTTTTGTACTGAAATTTGGAAGCTCTCTTTTCTTTCTTCCGTTTCCAACGTATCGAGCTGACTTGAACAATAGTTAAATAATATTTTTTGTCTGGTAGCAAAGTTGTATTCTACAGTTTCTTTTTTCTATGTTCCTATTCCAGATTCTAATCTAGAGCAATTCTAAAATAGGGTCTGAGTTTTTGCTCTTTGATGTTTTTTTTTCTTTTATTGTACTTTTATTCTCTTAGTTCCAGTTTTCTGTGACCGATGTCGTCCTATACCAACTTATACAATATATCTGATGATTTCTGTAGTTTGGTTCATATGTTCTGCTCGACCTCAATGTGATAGTAGGTGGCCGTGCGCTACCCAACATCCAAATGTACAAAGTTAAAAGTGATCTTGCTATTACTTGAGCCCAATTATCTTATAAATAATAATAGCACAACATATTCACGACTTGTGAAGCTCTATCATCTGCTGAATGTGAGCTTGCATCAGTGAATTATGAACAATAAGGCAGGAGTTAATATAATGAATACAACTTATAATAAATGTATGCTCTTATCTTTCCTTGATGTGCTGATGGATTGAGCTTCATTTTATTACACCCTCTTTAGATTTATCGTCAACTATTTATTTATTTACAGCTGGTGCTATTAGGGGACTCTGGTGTAGGGAAAAGTTGCATTGTTCTTCGCTTTGTTCGTGGTCAGTTTGATCCAACATCCAAGGTTACTATATATTATTTACTTTGTCCAGTTAAATAACAGATTAAGAATTGATATTGAAGTTTCTTTTCGGTCATAATTCATACCTTTAAATGGAATCCATCACGTGTATTTATCATTTCACAAATTATTTCAGGTGACTGTTGGAGCTTCATTCTTGTCACAGACAATAGCTCTACAAGACTCGACAACAGTTAAATTTGAAATTTGGGATACCGCTGGCCAAGAGAGGTACTGTTGCAAGATAAACTTTATTTATTAAGAGGATTGTCTATATGCTTTGGTTTTGTTGGCTTGGTCAACATGGATCTCTATCTTTACTGCTTCGCACTTATATGATAGACTTGTTTTGTCTGTCCCTATTGTTCAGGTATGCAGCACTGGCCCCACTTTACTACCGAGGTGCAGCAGTTGGAGTTATTGTATATGATATAACTAATCCTGACTCATTCCATAAAGCTCAATATTGGGTGAAGGTATGATTATTCGTATCCGTCTATCCGATGCCTAGAATTTGGACTTCATATCAGTTATTGTCCTAACTTCATATCAGTTTAAGATTGAAAATTTACACAATGGCAAATGCATGTTTCCATATCTACGATGATTTTTCCTAATAGTAATTAAACTAATTTTTTGTTCTGCAGGAACTACAAAAGCACGGGAGCCCTGATATTGTCTTGGCTTTAGTTGGTAACAAGGCAGATCTTCAAGAAAAAAGGGAGGTGTCAGTTCAGGTAAGAAATATGTTTTACATTTCATAGACTAAACAAGAGTCGGAAACTTTGACGTATTTACCTATAGATGGGTAAATTAAGGCTATGGTCTATCTCTAACAAGTCAAACGAGGAAAAAAAGATTAGCTTTTGGGTTTGCATTGTGCAAATAATTTTCGATTTGCCCTTGTTTAACATCGTTGTGGTTGTTTTGCCAAAGGATGGAATGGACTATGCCGAAAAGAACGGTATGTTCTTCATTGAAACATCTGCCAAGACAGCTGATAACATCAATCAGCTATTCGAGGTACTGCACTAAATCGTTTTATATGTTCTCTTATATGTGTATTTCTCTTATATGTGTATGTCAAAGAACATGTACATTCATTCTCTTATATGTGTTATTCACAGGAAATTGCAAAGAGACTACCGCGACCCACTACATCATGATGCCATATATTGGAAAACATCAAGTAAAGGTCGTTATCGCTTCTTGTCGTGTAACCAAGGGGAATGTATGTATATTTATGAATGGTGTTTGATCTTTAATTTTCATATCTGCTTAACCTCTCTGTGTGCCCTCGGTTAACTTGTAAAACCACAAGCACTTAAATTGAGTGAATGGCATTGTCTCATTGTTAAACTTTGATATTTTGTTTCAAATCGCCATTATATATCTACCAACAATCGAATGGACATTGTTAGATGTATGAGTGTACAACGTTACAATATTTTTTATGTCAACTATCGTTGAAATCACAAGGCGGATTGATTCTTTGGACTTGCATTTAGTTGACTAGACGGATGTGGCACCTGCTAGATTAAGTGCAATGGTCTCTAATATTATCACCGTCAAATCAGCATCACATCAGCTTTTCACTCCACCACTAAACAAGTGTGGTTACGACCACCACCAAATACCCGTATTATTAGTATTTGGGTTTGTTTTGTGTGTCACGACTCGGTGGTTTGCACCACTGATTCAACCTCAAAAACACACCACCATGCGTGGTGGTGATGGTGTTATAGACACGTTGGGGTGTAGTTGGCATCCCTGTTACGCTTGGTCTTAACCTTGTTCACCTTTTATTCGCGATTTGCTTGAAATGATATGCTCTATGATTACATGTAACTAGAAGTCTACGAGTATTCCGATCTATTTCGAACGGCAAATTTACAACCAAGGACCTACATTTGTATATGTGAGTTTGTCATTTTAAAAAGACATATTTGCAGAGTTTTAAACCGCATTCGTACCTTTTGAAATGGTACTTGAACCCTCAGATCCCTTCCCCTGAAAGGTACACACATCATCTTACACCTTGCCAAAACAGTAATTTAGGGTTGAAACTATTAATATATTTAACTATAAGCTCAGAATGTCATTTTGGATAATTATGGACTAAAAATGTAAAATATATATAATTAAGGACTAACGGTGCAACGCTAACTCCGTTAGGGCAGAAACTGTAAAAACTGTAAAAATTCAAGGACCGACAAAAACTTTATTACATTTTTATTTCTATTTCATATTTTACACTTTTCAACTCAATCACGTGCATTTTTACGTTTCAGTCACATATTTAATAACGTTACGTTATATTTATATATAACGAGTTTTAATGATTTAACTTAACGATTCGTTTCACCACTTTCGAGGAAATGATATTATTGAATTAAAGACATAAAAATAAGATAATATTATATATAATATTATTTTTGAACTTTAAACATTTTAAGCATATCACACTCACATCACCAATCAAATCATTATCCGTTACTCACTTTCACAATCGCTATTCGTATTAAGTCAAATTCTCAGACTTTACCATTATTCAGGTCGTGTGTTGGAGCCGTTCCATAACTTACTTGATTTTACATTTCACCTTGCCAGTTACGCTCAAGGTGAGTCATAGCCCCACTTTTACTATTATTACTTGCTTTACATTGGGGTGAGAAACATGCAAAACACTTTTTAAGGAACGACACTATACTCATGTTTTATTAAACTATTACGCAACGATTAGCCTAAACATTGTATCCCCATCATGCCCAAACTCATGAACCGTCAATTCCACTTGGGAAGCGCGAATGCTATAAATAGATCTATTGGGGATGACACCCCCGTTCGGTTTGGTCAGGTTGACCAAATGCGAGCGTATAACATGTCGAATCACGAGTGTCTCGGGATAGACACTTACAAGGGCCTTTATTGAATGTGCTTCTAGAGCATGCATATTGTCAAGCTTCGGTTGCATGAACTTAGTGCTAGCGTAATAGACATTTATATTGATGTGTCATCATATTTGTTGTGATGGTCACATGCTTCAACTATGGTTCAACTTTACTGCTTTATATAAACCTATGAACTCACCAACCTTTGTGTCGACACTTTTAGCATGTTTTTCTCAGGTGTTTAGTTGTTGATATATGATGGTACAAGACAGTGCTGGGCAGGGGCATAGGCACTCTTTTAGAGTGTACACGTAACACACATGACCAGGGTTTTTGTACTATAGGACAACTTAAAACTATTATGGGCATTGTTTTCCGCATTTCAATATTGTAAAACTTATGTTTTAATTAATGAAGCTTTTAAAACGAATTTGATAAATTCGTTCTCTATTACTTGTGTTATGATCCAACTAAGTAGCACCCCAGATATTATTACCGCTGCGATCTAATTTGGGGGTTTACAGTAACCTTCTTAGGGTTTCATTTACATCTTAATCTTCTTTTATGGTTACGTCGTAATCTCTTCAATATCTTGAACCCCATACTGTGTACCTATTACGTCGTAACCTCTTGCATTGGTTACGGCGTAACCTTCATAGTCACGAAATTTCTTCTAAGTCTTTAGAATATTACGGCGTAACCTTTTGTGGTAGTTACGCCGTAATCCTTAATCAACGTTGACTTGGTCTTCGTGTTTGAATTCATAGCTATGGCGTAAATGGAGAGTGTAATTACGCCGTAACTTCTTCTCAGCATACTAAGTTGTGTATCTTTATAAGTTCTTTTCCAATTTCGCGTCTCATTTGCTCCTATGCTCATTTACAACCTGGAAACGAAATATAAACAAATCAAAACATATATCCATATAAAACGATACAAATAATGAGAATATTAGGGGGAAATTGACACTTAATTATCAGGATTATTTGATGTCATCAGGAATGTTTATATGTGAGCTAATGAACATGTAAACATGTGACTTACCATGCTTGTACTTATGCGTCTTTTTTATATATAACTTTCAATTCGTCTAAATTTAATATATGTATATCCATCTAATTTTAAGCTAGAAATATGATGCATATAAACTACTAGTGATGCATCAAATTTAAGTCGAGGCTATAATGTGTGTTATAGTTATCTCTCATTTTTCTCATATTAAACTTTTTTCTCATTTGATTATAACTCTATATACACATAGATAAAATAAACAATAATAAAATGTTAAAATAAATAATATATATTTAATAATAATTTATTGATTTTAAATTAAACTACAAAATACATCCCTGTGGTTTGGTCAATTTCACACGATACATCCCTCCCAAAAAAGTTGCGCCATACACATCCCTCCGTTAGTAAAAGTCAAATACAATACATCCAAGAGGACGAACGGTGCAAAGATTGTCTCGTTAAGTTGGACACGTGGCAGTTAACTCTTTTTAAGCAAGGGTATTTTAGTCCTTTTATTCACACACCTACCCAGTCACTCTTACTCTTCTTATACTCTTTTATCAGTCAAACCAAAATCAAAACACAAATCCAAATCAAAACACAAACACCTAAACTCAGAAATCAAATTAACAAATCAAACCCAAAAAATCCAAAAATCCCAACAACCTAATTACAACAACAATTTTCATCAACAAATCCAAATTCAAACCATTACGTAATCACTGCCTCATCTGAACACACCCATCTCTAACCACTAATCTTTAACATACACCACACCACAACTCATCCAACAATCATCTCATCCCACTTTTACTCGACCCTAAACTGAAACACAAAAGAAAATAGATCTCAGTTTTTTTTCTCTTAATCAAATATTCGTTCTTAAAATAAACGCTTAAGAAAACCCAGAAACAACTAACTGAGATCCGATTTAATTTTCGTTTCTTCTTATTGTCTTAATCGAATGAAAGGTAAGGATGAAACCGATGGTGCTTTGTTCCTTCTTTTAATTTTTGGATTGTTATAAGAAGATTTTCTTCTATATGGATCGATGATGGTTTATGTTCACTCAATTAAGATCTTTAAAAGGTCTTTGATAAATCTTGAACAAACTGAGGTCTTCACTTTTTGTTTTTGTTTGTTGTATCTCGTTAACTGAAAGAAAGCGAAAGAAGAAACACTATTGTTTTGGTTTTTGTTGTTGGCTGTTGTATCTTGATTGTGAAATGGAGTGTGGGTTAAGGTAGTTGTTTTGGTTGAGGGTAATGATAGATCTGTGATGATGCCTCTTGTATGGTTGTCTTTTTAAAGAAGAATCGTCTATAGTAGCAAGAGATAATATGAGATCTTGTTATTTGTTGTTTCAGTTATGACTTGGGTTAGGAAAGTGGGATGAGGTTGTTTGTTGGTTAAGTCTAGTCTCGTCTTTTTCTTTTCTTAGAATGGATCAATGATGATACATATCTGAGGTCAAACGTATCTTTTATCTTCATTTCTTCTTCTTTTGTTATTTTGGTTTGGGTTTAACTGTGGTTGCTTCTTTTAAATCGAACAGGCTCGATTTTTAATTTTTCTGTTATACATTAATTGTAGTTTGGATTTATGTTTTTGGATTTGTGTTATACATTACTTGTAGTTTGGATTGTAGTTTGAATGAAAATCATAATTGAATTGATTTGTGTTTGTGGTTTGTGGTTTGGATTTATGTTTTTGGATTTGTGTTTGTGGTTTGGATTTGTGTTTCTGGATTTGTGGATTTGTGTTTGTGTTTCTGGATTTGTGTTTGTGTTTGTGGATTTGTGTTACTGGATGTGGATTTGTAGAAGAAGAGGGGTGAAAGGACTAAATTACCCTTGCCTAAAAAAGATAACTGCCACGTGTCCAACTTAACGAGACAATCTTTGCACAGTTCGTCCTCTTGGATGTATTGTGTTTGACTTTTACTAACGGAGGGATGTGTATGGCGCAACTTTTTTGAGAGGGATGTATCGTGTGAAATTGGCCAAACCACAGAGATGTATTTTGTAGTTTACTCATAATTTATTGATTTTAAATTAAAAAATTATAATAAGTTATTAATCTTATGAATTTTCTTCATAATAAAACTCTTTGTAAGCATGATAGATTGATATAGTACAAAATCAAAGAGATGTTTCCCACATCGGAGGATGAAGATATAAGTATGAAGTGTTTAGACTATTAATTATAGCCAACAGTGCAAGGGGCATCTTAAAGACTTCAAGTTATACAATTCATATTTGTCAGGATCCCGATCCTGATCTTAGGATTTTACAATTTTACAATACTGCAAAGCAAAAACGACCCGGATCCTACATAGAATCTTTGCAAGCTTTAGATCTTATAGGATCCCGATCTTGATTTTACGATCTTAAGATCTAATCCGATCCGATCTTACTTTTCTCGGATTACAGACTAAAAAACTATAAATTTATGGGTTTTTTTTTTTGCATAATTCAAAAAATAACATGTTAATCTTTTAAACATTTCATAATCATAATTTAGGACAATATTTCTATGAAACATTCATAATATTTTGTGATTATAATATATAATAATTTGTAGATTTGTATAATATTACAAAAACTATGAAACAATAATATTATAGTAGGATCTTAAGATCCTGATCCGATCTTACGATCATGATCTTGCAAAAACGAAAACGAACCTGGGTAAGATCCCGATCTTGAAAACCTTGATACAATCCATTAATGTGGTAATAAGTCATAGTAAAATCAAGATCTAAACACGTTTTTTTAATTCAATTTCTATTTATAATTTATAAAAATAATTTATGTTTTAAACATAAAATAGTTAGGAACTTTTTACGGCTCGAGATAACTAAACGAGTGTTCGAACGAGCCGAGTTGAAACTTTAATTTTAAGGCTCGGGTCGTTGGTATAATCGAGCATAAAAACTTGTTCGAGCTCGACTCGAGTTTGAGATTTATCAAATTCGAGCTTGAGTTAAACGAGCTCGAGCTCGAGTAGCTCGTTAAAATCTCGACTCGTTAACACCCATATAGACTAACGCATGAGCAATATAAACCTAGTATATTACTCCTTCCGTCGCAAAATAATTGTCCTCATTTGACTTTTTAAAGTCTTAATTTCTGAAGTTTGAACTTTAAAATTTTTGTATGTGTTATATAATACTTGATGAAAATTATATCAATGAAAAAACATTTAAAACCAATCAATTCATATATTTTGCATCAATTATTATATAACACAAACAAAAATATTTAAGATAAAAATTAAAAAAAAAAATAACTTCAAAAAGTTAAAAAAGGACAATTATTTTGATACGGAGGGAGTAGTATTCTTTCCGACTCTGGAACAGTCCAATTTTATTTTACTCCTATCTTCTATCTTCTTCTTTTTTCTCTTTTCTTTCTTTTTCATTTCGTATTTTCCTACTTTACAATTTTACCATACTAGAGTACTTATTTCGTTAATTGCATTAGCAGAGATATCATTGATGTTATTTGTACACTAGAGTACTTATTTCGTTAATTTTATTTTTTATTTTTTTTTTAACGGCAACTTATTTGGTTAATTGCAATAGCGTTCTTAAATAATTTTACCATTTGTTGTTGTTGTTGTTTTTTTTTTTTTTTTTAATTCTCTTTGAGATTCTACTGTTAAAGTTAAATCTAAATCATTAAAGGTATAGAATCGTGTCTTAAAATAACCTTTGATTATTGTAAGATATCTAAAAAGACGAGTCATTAAAAAATTTCCATTTTATTGCTACTTTTTCCTAAACACAATGACGTTGCAACACATAAAGTAACAAAAAAACCATTATTTTTGTCATAACCGATAAATTCAGAGACGGAACCAAAGGTTCCCGCGGTGCCCAACACCCTTATAGATTTTTTAATATAGCGTTAATTTTTGAAAAAAGTATCATTTTTTCTTAAATGCATTTTAAATGCACCCATCTATATTACGGTTTCAAAGAATTTATACACCTCATATATTTGATTCTGATTCTATCCTTAAATCCATGAACACGACTTTATAAACCAAACAAATCTCGTTACATAACAAACCACATATTCATTTCTTTTCCAATGGCTGTCATAGACCAACTTAACACCACAGTCGTGGTCATGGTACCATTTCCAGCACAAGGTCACCTTAACCAACTTTTACACCTATCGCGCCTCGTCGCGACCTATAACCTCCCGATTCACGTACTCACGACCACGATACACAATCGTCAAGCCACGACCCGTATCCCACTTTCTACCACAAATAACATCACCTTTCATCACCACACAACACCTCATTTCACCTCCCCACCAGCTGATCCTAACGCGAATACTAAATTCCCTACACAACTTATCCCAGCTTTCGAATCAGCCATGCACCTTAGGCAGCCTTTTAATGACTTAATATCTAGTGTTGCACCTAAGGCGAAAAGGGTTGTTGTTATATATGATTATCTTATGGGAAAAGTTGTGCAAGATGTTGTTTTGCATGATAATGTCGAGGCTTATATGTTTTCTTGTTGTTCGGCTTTTGCTTCGTTTTGGTACCATTATGAGACTAGGGGGACACCTAAGCTCGATAGCGAACTCGAATTGTTACTAAAGGATGTTCCTACGAATGATGGGTGTTATTCTATCGAAGGGTGGCAGTTTATTGCTTCTACTGATGTGTCTCAAATGAAATTTTCATCTGGTATGTTTAAGTATCTAGTAACATGACTTTTTATTGTGCAACTGAATACGTACGTAGTTGGAAGGTTTTTGTTTAGTGTTACTTTTTTTTGAATGGCTTGTTAGTCGTTAGTGGTTCAGGTACAGCAGTGACATCCAATTGGCCATTATATTGACTCTGAGACCCGCCTCCTACTCGTTAAAATTTATCGCCTGGCTTTAGTTATATTTTAGATTCTTTGGACTAATACAATTTACCTTATAGGTACAATTCTTGATGCAAGTAGGGTTATTGAAGGCAAATACATAGATTTAATCGAGCAAGAAGATTATCAAGGTGATCAAAAACTTTGGGCTCTTGGTCCTTTTAACCCGGTTGAGATTACTCAGGATTCTAGTCACAAACGTCATCAACTATTTGATTGGCTTGAAAAACAATCACCCAATTCGGTTCTTTATGTTTCCTTTGGTACCACTACTTCGATGGACAACAAGGAAATCCAAGAGATTGCTTTGGGTTTGGAGAAAAGCGATCAAAGATTTCTTTGGGTGTTGCGAGATGCTGATAAGGGTGATATATTTGAAGGGGAGGATCGAAAGATTGAACTCCCAAAAGGATTTCAAGAGAGGGTGGGGGGGAGAGGTTTAGTGGTAGGGGATTGGGTGCCGCAGTTGGAAATCCTGGGACACCCGTCAACCGGAGGGTTTATGAGCCATTGTGGGTGGAATTCGTGTATGGAAAGTATGACTATGGGCGTGCCAGTGGCTGCGTGGCCGATGCATTCTGATCAGCCACGCAACGCTATGCTTATAACCAAGGTTTTAAATGTTGGATTGTATGTTAGGGATTGGACGCAAAGAGATGAGTTAGTTACTTCAACAAAGGTTGAAGAGGTCGTTAGGAGGTTGATGGCGTCGGAAGAAGGAGAGGAGATACGAAACAGGGCAGCCGAGCTTGGTGCTAAGGTTCGGCAATCAGTTACGGATGGTGGCATTACACGGATGGAGTTGGACTCATTTGTGGCGCATGTTACAAGATAGATTGTTTGTCTTTTTAGTATGTGACCAAATTTGTATTTGCCTTGCATAGAAAAGTATGTGAGCGTATCAGAGTTGACTCAAAACAAATTTAAGATAATGTTTTAAGGTAAAACATCAGTTTCATGTCAATTTATGGAGGAAAAAAAATCACATGAGTCCATCATCATCTATTATTAGAGGAGACTTGTAGGTTTTTTAACATAGAATAATTATCAAATTAGATATGACAAACATAAGTTTGATAGCGTATACGTCATTTTTGTTACTATATTAGTATTTTAAACTACGTGATTATAACCTTTACATTATTTTTGTATCTTTGTTTAATATTCTTAAGGGCACCAATCACATATGTGTTGATCCTCGGTTTCGTCCGCCGTCCACCAAAAATGCATGAACGGCGTCGCCATTTTGCACCGTCTTGTTCGTCGTTCATCCGCCGTTGGTTACCCATATCCATTGCACCAACTTTTTTTTTTTTTTTTTTTTTTTTTTTTTTTTTTTTTTTTTAAAATTTGAACGTTGCTAACGGTAATAAACGGCTAAAACAAATTTCCCACTTTTCACTTATAAATATCCACTTTTAACTAAACATTTTTCATACATTCAACCCAAATCACAATTTAACTACGCTTTCACAAACAATTCTATTTTATCTTCTAAAAATGTCACAACAAAACACCAACAATATTTCATCCGTCTTCTTCGTCCGCTAATTCTTCACAAACCGAGTTGTATCCCGTCGGAAAAGGAAAATGGAAAGGGAAAAAGCCGAGACCAAAGATACCTGACGTCATACCTGCTGGTTGGACAAAAGCGGAAGAATTGAAGTTTTTTAATGTTAGCACCGACGGGATGAGGCCGGAAGATGCGGCGGGTGTCAAAAAATTCAAAAACACGATCCGAGCAAAACATTTTGGCTCAAATTAGTATTTTCATTATCGTATTCTTTAGATTTTATGTATTTGTAATTCACATCGTTTTTTTAATTTATCACATTTGAATTTAGTTTAATATGTGTTTGTCTAAAATAAAATGAAAAAGAAAAATGTGTTTGAATTAGTAACATGTTATTGGTTTTTTTTTGTTAGGATGGTGTTCTAGTTATTGATATGGTGATGATGTGACGCTGAAATAGCACACGAATAACATGTTATTCGTCACCACTGCACTCAGCTCTCTTATACAATTACATGAAATCGTATATACTTTTTAGATTGGATACATATTGAGTGACAACATCATGAAACTGTTGAACTGTATGTTTACATTGAAACTGTGTATCTTTAGCTTTATTAATCACCAATATTCATAGAGTACATAGAAGAGATCAAACTTACCAATAAACCCTAATGACCCAAACCCACAAGCCGGGCTTGGGCCACTCTAATCTATTATACCGGCTAATACTCTCACGCAGTCCGAGCGGCGAAATCGCAAAAGCTCAGACTGGAGATACTTAAAACATTAAAGCTATAATTATTTTTGTTGAGGAAGACATCCACAGCAAGCGAAAACAAATCTTCAAACAGTAGCAGCAACAAAGCAAAACAAATCAGTAGCAAAAGAAAAGATTTCCGTTTACTAACAGCAGGTATATCACCAATAATGTGCTTTGGGACATCAATATAATCAAACTATCTCGAAACGCGCCAAACAAAGAATGCGGTACTTGTAGAAGAACTTGTATATTCACCAATGATGTGCATTATGACATCAAAAAGTTTCACATTGATTCTTGAAGAAGTAACCTCATGCGGCTTATTGAATGAAATAACCTCATGCGGCTTATTGAATGAAATAACACCATGCGGCTTATTGATCGAGCTTTAGTCGACGTTTTTTTTTTTTTTTTTAATCTTTTCGTGAGTTACGGAAGCAAGCATGTGTGCAAAGGTTTTGGTGGGGTTAAGGATAAAGTGAGCAACAGAACAGCTTTAGAGTTGACTGATTGATCGAATGCTTTTTTTTTTTTTTTTTATTTATTTATGGTTTTGGAGGATGAAGGCAGGAGGGTATTGGAGGTGGTAGAAGGAGATCACCATTGGTCATTATGACGGTGAATAAGAAGGAGCGGTTTCTAAGTGAATAGAGGGGATGAGATGAGAATAGATTGTTGAGATATTGAATATGCCATGGACTGTGGTTGACTGTCTAAACATATCAACACAATTCGTAGCACCAAAAACGTAGCAGCATAACTATATATGTTGCCAGTCACAATAATTAAAAAAAATAAATTGTGTGGAGATTATATAATTAATTAATGATAGATATACTAGTGAAAGACACGTGGGAGCAAATCCATGACACTTTTGTCAAAGTAACCAAAGAAGATCAAAAGGTGTTTGTTATTGGATGTTCAGATCGGTGGAATAGAAGAAAAGAAAAAAACAAATCGTGTTTGCAATTATCTATTCACGTAACGTAGATTATCTATTCACGTAACGCAGAGGAAAGACAAAATAATATTTAGGGTTTTATGTTTAGAGTTTGTACTTTGTAGAGGGAAGAAAGGTCGTCAGAAGTGATTAGAGTGGTAGAGCGAGAAATGAGGTTAGGGTTTTAGAGGATCAGTACCCTCTGATACCATGTTGAACCGTATGTTTACATTTAGACTTTGTATCTTTTGCTTTATTAATCACCAATATTTATAGAGTACATAGAAGAGATCAAACCTACCAATAAACCCTAATGGACCCACAAGTCGGGCTTGGGCCATTCTAATCTATTATACCGGCTAATAGACAAAAACTATGTTGACAATGAGGGCAAGGAGATTTCTTTGCAGGATTCGATCAACTTTAGGCTTTTCTGAGCAATCTCTCGTAGATCCCAGTTATGCACTTGATCGAATCCCTTACAGATTTTGAATCAATTGATGGAGGATATGTTGCCTTTGGGAGTAATCCACAGGGTTTGAGAAACACTCAATTCCCTCAGTATCTGCTAGGTGAAGAACTCTCCTAACAGATGCCTTAGTAATGAGTATTTTCTGCCCATCTACAAAGGCATGGATCTGTTCTTCCCCATTAATAGTTTTGACCTTTGCAGTAGACCAAAACTGTTTAATGTGGGAAATATATATAGCAGGGCTTACTGTTAATGCAAATCTAATATGACTTGCATTTAAGAAATCAATGATTTCAGTAAACCCTTCAGACTCTTTGGGCTTTTTGCAAAAATGCAACCATGTTGTGTTGTTCAGCAAAAGAGAAAGTCGACATTGTGTAATTTTGAAAAATCGTGTAGGGTTTTGCTGGATTTTGCAATTAAATGATAAAAATAAGTTAGGGTTTAGTTTGAGAGAGGTTTTGATCGGATAAAAACACTTGTGTGAATGATTGAAGGATATAAACCCTTAATCGTTCAAAGTTCTAAAACAGTACCCTGCACTCTCAAACTTAGCAGCAGAAACCTAGCAGCATTAAGTTAGACTTAGCAGCACTAACTTATGCTTAGGAGCAGTAACTCAGCTTCCACCCCAAACAGCTTAATTATCAGCACTCCAACATTTGTTTTTGCTTATCCTGCAAAAGATTAGTCCAAAAACACAAAACCACAAGCAATAACACAATGCACAATAATCATATCATTAATTATACTTAGCAGTCTTAAGTATAACTAGCAACATTAACACAGCAGTTCTAAGTATAACTAGCAACACTAAGTATACTTAGCAGCAGAAACAATTTATTGACTTAAATAACAGTACTAATCCTTACAAAACTTTACAAAAACACAAAGAGATAAGAGATTTTAAAGATTTAACATTCCAATACTGGCAATCAAAAATTAAAATCTACCCACATCAAAAGTTTTTGTGAGCAAATCTGCAACATTATTGTCAGTATGAATTTTAACTATTTGAATTAACTTCTTTTCATAACAATCTCTTATAAAATGGCGTCTTATCTCTATATTCTTTGTTTTTGAGTGATAAACAGGATTTTTAATTATACACATAGTACTGCTATTATCAATAAATATTTTGGTATGCATAAAATTGTACCCATAATCCAGCAATTGATTCTGAATCCAGAGCACTTGTCCACAGCAACTTGAAGCAGCTACATACTCAGCTTCTGTTGTGGAATTAGCAACCACAGTTTGTTTCTTGCACTGCCATGAAATCAACCTACATCCTAGAAATTGACAACCTCCTGTTGTGGATTTCCTATCCAAGCTTGCTCCAGCATAATCACTATCAGTGTATGTTATCAAATCAAAAGTTGAATCTTTTGGATACCAAAGGCCCAATTTAGGTTGACCTTTCAAGTATCTAAAAATTCTTTTCACAGCATTAAGATGTGAAACTTTTTGTGTGACTTGGTATCTGGCATAGGCACACACTGCAAACATAATATCAGGTCTTGAAGCTGTAAGATATATCAATGAACCAATCATTGATCTATATAAGTGTACATTAACTTCTTCACCATCTTCATCCTTGAGCAAAGGTTTGGAAGTTTCCATTATTGTCTTTGCAGGCTTCACATCAGTAAACCCAAACTTTTTCAAAATATCAGCCACATACTTTCTTGTGAACTCAACATTCTACCTGTGACTTATCAAACCCCATGTTGTCATTCCCATTGACTTTGAGCTGCCTTCATGTACTCTTCAAGAATCTCCTTGCCCTCATTGTCAACATAGCCATCTGCCACTTCAAGTCCATCTCTTCAAGATCATCTGGATAAATCTGTTCCAAGTCCTCATGTACAATTTGAGAACTATTATATTGACCAGCCAAGAAAGCATAGATAACAACATCACTCAAGTTGTCAAAGTTAGTAGAACTAGCAGCATTAACTTGAGTGCCAGCAGTAGTAACTTCATGAGCAGTTTTAACTGCTTTACTAGTACTGCCAGAACTGTTATTGGAGGAGGACACAAAAGCCAAGTTTTGGGAGCTTGAGGATGAACTAGATGACCCTTTGACTTCAGGTTCATACACTTTAAGAATGTTGTAAAGGTAATCCATACTCATTGTGTCTAGATCTTCCTTATTTCTCCACACCACAGTATGTGTATGCCACTCTGGTGACAAGCTTCTTAGAAACTTCTGATTTATATCTTCTTGGGGAATTGTTTCTCCCAAAAGTGCTAATTGACTGACAAGCTTCTAAAGTCTGTCAAAGGTCTGATCAAGATTCTCAGAACTTGAAGCAGCAAAGTTCTCATATTGTTGCTTCAAAATATTCTTCCTTGTCTTCTTGGTAGCAGCATTCCTTCCAAATATCTTCTCAATAGCTGCTAACAAACACTTAGCATCCTTGATAGAATTAAAAGTCAACTGATGTTCATTAGGAATGCCCATCATGAGAGTACTTCTTGCCTTTACCTCCAATCTTCTTTGTGCCTTGTCTTCAGCAGTTTTGATAGGTAAAATAGTCACAACACCAGCATCAGATGTTTCAGTTTTTGGTAAGCTATCACCAATCTCTATGACCTCCCACAGAGAGTAATCAATCATCTGAATATACTGCTCGATTCTCATTCTCCAAGTGGAGGCCTAAGGAGCTCTAAGGAGTTCTAGCATATCCTCCACAATTGGTCAAGAACCTCCTTGTTGATCCTAGTTATGCACTTGATCGAATCTCTTAACTTGTAAAGGTTTAGTTATCTTGAATAAATTCAACACAACTAAGTATAGAAACTGTCTTTGAGTTTATCAAATACAATGCGGAATCTTGTACTTGATCTTAAGAAGAACTTTGTAACAATGTAACAGTAAACAAAGAACACAATTATATCTAACAAAATGCTTCAATATTATTGACTATAATACGAATACTCAAAAGTATTAGGGTTTTACAATCTTGAAGTTATAACTCTATGACTCAATGAATACGTATCAATCTCTATGCCCCAGGACCTCCTATTATAGACTAAAGAGTCCTAGTCGGCTTACAATAACTTTCTATGCAAGATAAATCTTTTCTATATTTATCTAAACGTGTTACACGGTATTACTATACTTATCTTACACATAAACCGACTTAATACATTAGCAGCACTAATTAATACTCCAGCAGCACTAAACTTTAACTCTGGCAGCATTAATACTTCAGCAGCATTAAGTTAGTACTAGCAGCACTAACTTTTCTTCTAGCGGCACTAACATACTTAGTGTATTTCTTTGACGTTCAGCAACATTACCAGCAGTAGTAATATACAATAGCAGTATTAATCTTTGTACCAGCAGTAGAAACATACTTATAGTATTTTTCATTTAAGTACCTGAGCAGTCTTAATCATGTGAGCAACCTTAACCATCTTGAGTAGCATTAACACATTGGAAGCTTTAATACCCAACAATCCTCCCCTAAACTTGATATTTTCTTCTAAAATCATCAAGTTTCCTTCAAAGTGTAAACCATCACCAGGAGGATGCTTCCAAACATCTTACTACTTCTTCTCTTTTGGAGTAAGTATTCTCTCTATCTTCTTGAGCAACTTATAGACCATTTCATCAAAAACATCAATATGAAGCTTGACTGTTCCATTTAGCATCTGATGGACTGTAGCCTTACTTAAAGGATAATCTTTCTCAACTAGCATGTAGATTTTAAGTCCTCTCATCATCACAGTATGAACTCCACAGGATTGAAAAAGCTTCCAAAGCACAATTTTATTTTGTTTATGATCCTACCATACCCTATCTTCATGATGCCATTCAAACATGACTTTCAAATCACCCTAGAGAACTCTATCCAAAATGCCTTCTGGCCTTGTTAATCCATACTTATCTTTTACCAGCTTCCATAATGTTTCTAAGTCATCTCTATCAAATTTTATGAACATTTGTGCAAAAGTGACAAACCTTTGAGACTGTCCACCAACTCTGATTATCTCCCACCAAGCAGTCTTTCCATGATACCCAGTCTTCCAGTCAATGATAGGCACCTTGGTCTTTAAAGGAACAACATCAACAATTTCTTCATCATGATCACTTGCAAGTTCTGTTAATTGTTGTAGATTAGCTGTTGCTTGATGATCACCTTCTTACTCTTGCTCTGTCTGCTCAATCTCTTGCTCTTGTTCTGCTATTGGCACATCTGCCTTTTGTTTCTTAACAACCTCATACTCTAACTCTGCTCCAGTTCTTTTCAATGTACTACCCACCACCTTTGTATCCATAGCAATGAATGTATTTACCCTTTTGAATACCTTGTCAAACTGATCTTTTATCTTCTCAAAACTAAGATTCTTCAACTGACTAGGCTTCCAATTGTCCATGTTTCTCATATATGTACTCATTAATTTCCTTTGTTCAGCTTTGGTGGGTGGTTTATTACTTTTGGCTTCAGTTTTCTTTCTTAGAAAATGTTTTCTTCTTTCTTCCAAGAGCTCCATAAATAACTTAGCATTTTCTTCCATTGATAGCTCTTCTTGCTCTTCTTGCAACATTTTCTGAGCTAATAAACCATCTGCCTCAATCTTGGCTTGAATATCATCCCATTCATCCCATTGTTGAATAAGACTGAGACTGGCTTCTTCTTCTTTTTTTTGAGCTCTCCTTTCTCTTTCTTCCCATATTCTTTGATCTTCAGCATCATACTCTTTTTGTTACATTCTAGCTATTTCTTCATCTAAGAGCATCTGCTTTGACTTTGAAAGAGATTTCACCACAGGCTCTTCAATCATAATAGCCTTGCCTTTGTCCTGTGATTGTGAAGTGATTGTTGGTTTTGTTGTGGATTGAGCTAGTTCATTGATTACCACCCCTTTTGCCTTAGGTCTTGTGCTCTTTAACTCCCTAAGTGTCTGAGCTATTGTGAGTTCTTCAACAGTTGTTGTAGTTGCAGCAGTATTAATATCTGGCTCAGCAGTACCAACTTCTACACTAGCAGTAGAAACTTCAGTACTAGCAGCATTAACTTTAGCACTACTAACCATTAACTTAGCAACCTCAACCATTTTATCAACACCAAGTGTAACACCCCGTGCCCGCTTAGACCAAAAACTTTGAACTTTGACGCGGAAACGTTTAACTTTTACGGACATACTGTCACTCTTTTGACAACTGAAAAAAATCCATACACATTCAGGACTTGAGACTATTTTTAAATGAAATTACATTCAATTACCTTCGAGACGATAGGTGGCACGACCCGTTTCGACTTACGGATTAAAAGATATGATTTTTCGAAAATCGACGAAAACCGACAATATCTGGAAAGGTACCATACGGCTGTATGGGAAAGTACCATACGGCCGTATGGCCACCTGAACCTTCTGAGGTAAACACCATACGGCTGTATGGAAAAACCCCATACGGCCGTATACCTCTTCTGTCCCAAAAATCCATTTTGGCTATCTCCGCTTGGAAACCCGACCTCCCGAACTCGTTATCAGACCAAACTTTCCAGATTTACTTAGCCTATCAATGAGCTCATTTTCATACAAAAACATTTACCGAACGACTTCCGGAAATAGTACTTTACAATTTAGACGGGTTATGCAAATAACCCGTTTGACCCGTTTTCACCACAAACAATCCATACGACTTCCGTTTTACACCAAACTTGACTAACTTCATTTATTTAACATATCAAACACGTTCCAACAACACTTGACCCATTCACTACCCAAAATGGGTATATTTACAACTAAACCAAACGCCCCTTTAACTTTATACATAAACACATAAACTACACTTTGACTCATAGTTAGACTCCCAAACTTTACGACGACCTCGACACACATTATACAAACCAAAAGAAAGACTCTCGGGGGTACAACCTTGTCTCGAGCTCGGTATTCTACCTAGCTCCTACTACTTATTATCTTTCGAATTCACTTTCAAATCCTTATGCTATAATCCATGAAACTTCCTTCAGTCGCGCATAAGCCTACAAAACATTGACAACTAAAAGAATAAGCTTACGCTTAGTAAGTAACTAGATTAGTACATAATCAATACTTCCATTCACATTAAACGCATCAAGAACATACTTAGCCATTGACTCATAACCAAACCAACCTTGTTACCATTTTCACAACCACATCATACCATATCACATTCACATCATAACATTAAACACAACAAGCATAAACTTACCTTAGACCCTTCAATCTCATGCCCTATCTCTTGATCCTCACCCATTAACACTTTTCCTATTGTCCCAACTTACTAATCCAAGGCTTAATCCTAACAACACATTCATTGACACATAACATGGAATATTCATATTAATATATAGTAATCGAGTTACTTACCTTAGTTTCCAAAGCTAAGCTACAATCATGGTTCCACCATTATCATTACCATCATCACATCATCACCATCCACATATCATCATCATCATCCTCCTAGTTTCACAACCATCATTCATAAACACTTATTAACTCAAAATCATTAACTATAACAACTAACACTCCTTTTAACATTCTTGATCATCATGTGATCATACTTTGATCATATGATGAACACCCTTTAAAGTACTAACTAAACCCATACAAATTTACCTCATAAACACTATAACCCATTAATTATCTTGAAACCATCATTTACCCATTTTCCCCAAATTAGGTTCATAAACCCTAATTCATAAATCATCAATTATTAAACACTAATTACAAGTTACTTACTTGCCATAATCTTGCTAAGGAATAACCATCTTCAACCCATCATCCTAGCACCACTATCTTCATCATTTTTCCCTCTCTTTTTCTCCTATGGAACCGGCCTTCACTTTCCTGAATAATATGGAGAGATTTAGAGCCTCCTAGATTATAATAACTAGTCACAAGTTTGGCCTTTTGGCACCTTTAGTCCCTTAAGTCTCTTTTCTCCTACTTTGAACACAAACACTTAATAACACTTTTATAACTTATATAATACTTTACCAATTTTAGTCCCTTAGGTCCATTTTCATCTAGGGTGGGGTCCCAACACCTGGGAAATGGGTGTTACAATTTTATCCCCCTTATTTAGATTTCGTCCCCGAAATCTCTCGTCTAATGCTAACAAAACTTAGTCACATAATACACCTCACTCTTAGAACTTTCGGTTCTTGGTCCATTTAGTTGCACACTCTAGGAGATCATGCAACTCTATAAATGCTAAAACACATTACATTATCATTAATCCCTATTACTTCCTGCTTGCTTCTATAACCATACAACTCTTTACTTAGAATATTATTTAATATTAGACATACTCATGATAACTAGTTATCATTCTAGCCCATTTTAGACATTTTCACTTGCCTTAACCTATATTCCAATTCCTTGTCTACATGTTTCTTGAGAAAGTCGCGCTAATTGACTTTACATAAGTACACTAGGCTAATACTTTTACATTCTATCACCACTTAACCATTCTTTAACGTTTTCTTCAAACGCATCGCTCTTTTACTTCTTTCTTCATGTCATTTACGTTTACTTTTATAGGTCTTATAGAAATATTACATGATTAGACTTATAACATAATACTTTAACACTTGCCGTCACATTACACATGACACTCATCATTAATCATTTCCATTATTTACATTTTGCACCACGCCACAAATACGTATTATAGCCTTTTTAAGCATTATTACAATTCTTCAATTCCTTCTAATTATACTTGGCACTTCAAAACATAGGTCTCTCTTAAGTCTCACTAAAAGACGTACTCTAATTTTAACCCTCCTATCTTAGTCCTTATAATTTCTAACTAATTCAAAACATCCGCTTTCTAATTCTCTAACCCTACTCGTGCCGTATCGGCAACACATAAGCCCACTCGTTTATAATTCCTCATTTACATGGAGAGGCGTCCTGTTGGGAATTATGATGCATATCAAGAACAGACTACTTAGGTCTGGTAGTTTACTACTTAGGTCTGGTCGTTTACTGAGTTAGGTCTGTTTGTGTTTTAGGTCTGGTTATGTAATGATTAAGTCTGGTAGTTATATGTTAAGTCTGGTTGACTTATTAAGTCTGGTCTGGTCGTGAAGATAGGAAAGTTTGTTAGAGATATATTAGGAAAAGATACATTGCGTGTATGTATCTTTATAGAAGATTTGTGTATATCTTCTGTGTCATCTAGGGTTTCCTTGTGTTATAAAAGGATCTCTAAAGGTTGTTATCAAGAGTGTGTGAGTTGTACGAATTGATAATAGTGAATATCAATATACGAAGTTAGTGATATCCCTGCTTGTGTTCTAAATTGTTCTTGTTAAGATTCCGCATTAACATTAACAATCACTTAGGGTTTCTCACTTAGATTGGTTCGGATTTATCCTAACCATCTGCTAGGTATTCAAAACTACTTAGTGATCCATATACAATTTGTGGACCAACAAGTGGTATCAGAGCGAGGGAGAGACTCTGAATTCGTAGAACACTAAAACCTAATTCTCACTCAAATCACCCTTCACAATGTCTGAACTCGATAAGCCTGAAACTTTCTCAATCCATAACAGTGAGGATGAGCAATCAAACCATGAAGATGAAGGAAAAACCGAAACCAGTAACTCTCAAACACAACAACAACCCATCCCTTCCACAACCACAATCTCAAACATAAAACTTCCACTACTGAAGAGAGAAGAATATGATATATGGGCCATGGAGATGGAACATTATCTGGAATACATTGATAGTGATGTATGGAAAGTGATCCAGAAGGGAAATTCTAAGAAGAGAATTTCACAAGGGAATGATGGGCAACTCAGAATAATGCCACCAGTATCTGCTGAGGAGATTAGGGCTGTGGAGAAGGAAAAGAAGGCCAGAACCTTGCTTCTTATGGCTATTCCTAAGGAGCATCTACAAAGGTTTCATGGCATTCTTGATGCTAAGGAGATGTGGGAAGCTATCAAGAAACGATTTGGAGGTAATGCTAACTCCAAGAAGATGCAAAAGGCTGTTCTTAAACAGCAATTTGAAACATTTAGTGTTTCAAAGACTGAAGGTTTGGAGAAGGGCTATGACAGATTTCAACATCTGTTAACACAATTGGAAGTTCATGGTGCAGCAGTCTCGAATGAGGATGCAAATCACAAATTCCTTAGATCTTTACCATCAGAATGGGGCAATGTATCTGTGGCAATGAGGATTAAGGAGGAAGTAGACTCTATGACACCTGATGACCTTTACAATAATCTCAGGATGTTTGAAAGGGACATCAGTAACAACACTCAGGGTTCAACCAGTTCCTCAAATGTTGCTTTTGTATCTCAAAACAAAAGCAGTACTTACAAGGTTAGATCTGGTGTTAGGTCTGGTAACTATGAAACTCCTTCAAGTGAAAGGTCTGCTTCAAGTTTCACTGATGAGGTCATACATTCTTTCTTTGCCAATCAAACGGAAGATGAAAGCTTTATTAGTGAAGACCTTGAACAAATTAATGATGCTGAAGTTGAGGAGATGGATATAAAATGGCACATTGCCATGGTTGCTTTAAGGGTCAAACGATTTCAGAAGCAATATGGTAGGACTATCAACTTCAACAACAAATCACCAGTGGGATACACAAAGAGGACTGTTGAATGCTACAACTGTCACAAGCATGGGCATTTTTCAAGAGATTGTCCAGAGAAGAAGTCTGCTGATGAGAAAAGAATTGAAGATGGAAAGATGGAAAAGAATCAGATGAGTCTGCTGACAATGGAAGCTGGAGGAGTCAATTGGGGTGAGCATCCAAGAGTAAATGAGGAGTCTGATCATGCTCTCATGGCCATTGGTAATGAGGTATCATTATGCTCTAAATTATGTACTGACTCATATAATCATGTTAAGGCTTTATGTGATGAGCAGCAAGAACAAATAGGTGATCTAGAAGTAAATTTATTAGCACATAAAAATGCTGTGAAAACGTTAGAGGCACAAAAGGTCACCCTTCAAAACCAACATGCTGCTTTAAATGAAAAACTATACTTTCAAGCTAATAAGATATATGAACAAGATGAGAAGCTTAAAAGGTATAGACAGTTAGGGCTTAAAATTCAGAAGGAAAGGGATGAGCTGAGAAAAAGGGTAGATCAATGGAACAATTCAAATAAAAACCTGTTTAAGTGTTGGGATTCTCAAATTAAGTCAAATAAAAAATGTGGCTTAGGATATGAGGAAAATGAGAATAGGGATATATTTAAGAATAGAGAAGAGGACTATGCTGATAAACCTTTGTACAATAGGTTTGTTAAGACTGGTGATTTTAAGGGAGTACCACCACCTTTGAGTGATGACTATACTCCTCTTGAAAAAGAAGAGTTGGATGATTCACTCTTTGTGTATGGTAAGAAAGGTCCTCAAGTGTCTGAATCAACTACCTCAGAGGACAAATCTAGTAGATATTCTTCTTGTCAATCCAATGACTCTGAAGGATCTATTGATAATTCCTCTGATCACTCTAAATCTGAGTCAAACAATGAGGAAAAAGAGAATCCTGAACCTAAGGTTGTTAAGAAGTGTGAACCTGTTGTTCCTAAACCTATAGTGACTGAACAAAAGGCTGAAACAGTTAAACCTAGTTGTGTCAATCACATAAAATCTCCTAGGGAATCTGTTAAATTGAATGAGTCACCTAGAAGCAATAGTGTTCACAGAGAAAGTAGGAGTAGTTACAATTATGCTCCTAAAAGATGTTTTGTGTGTGGAAGTTTAAGTCATTTAATAAGAGATTGTGACTTCCATGAAAAGAGAATGAAAAGAGAGGCTGAGCAAAAGAGAATTAATGCTAATAAGGTTAATGGTTCAAATAAACCAGTTTGGAACAATGCTAGTAGAGTTAATCATGCTAACCAGTTTGTTCCCAGACCTGTTCAATTAAATAACACTATCAGACCTAACTCCTTTGTTAGTTCTGGTAGACCAAATTTTGGGTCTGGCTACAGAAACTTTAATATGAATAGGCAAAATCTTAATTTTATGAGGCCTACAGTGAGACCTAATGTGAATACTGGTTATGTTAACTCTGTGAGACCTAATGTGAACTCTGGTTTTGTAAGACCCACGAAACCTTTTCAAAAACCTCAGGTGAATGAAAATTTTCAAAGAAATAATTTTTACAAAGCTCATTCACCTGCAAGAAGACAAACAAATGGAGGTTCTACTGACAATTTCTCTGATTACTGGACTTGGAATCCACTTAAAAATGAATTTACCTATAAGTCCAAACATGGTTTCACTGGAGCAAGTTCATACAAGACCTATAAGTATGTTGCTCCACAGGATGGACACAAGCCCACTCAGGCTTGGGTTGTTAAGAAAAACTGATTTTCTTTCTTAACTTTGTATAGTTTGTATACTTGTTTGTTTCTTATCTTGCTATTCTCCTTGGTTATTCTTATTTTCAGTACTTATTTTGTTCTCTATAGTATGTGTGTTTGGTATTTTGTACTTAACTTTGTTTTGCAGTTGTTAGCTCTTTTCTATATGCAAGTTTTTCATATGTGGAAAATTAAGACATCAGAACCAAAGTACTTTTTATTTAATAACAAAAAATTGCATTCTAGGATGCAAATTACAAAGCTTCTTAAGACAAAAGATTTTTCCAAACTAGCTAATCATCACCACCTACACCTTCTGCTTCCCTTTACCCATGAAATCAGGAATGGTCTTCTTAGCTCCTCTTCCACCAAATTGATTCCATGCTTTTGGGCTTGGAAGTGCAAGAATCACACTGCTTGGTGGAGGACGTAGCACAGAACCACTACTCAGGGAAGGCACAGTCTTCGAAGGAAAGGTCTCTTCATCATTCTTGGAGGGGACTTCTTCTTTGGCACTTTTATCATCTACATCAGAAGGAGGAGTTGGTCTTGAAGTTCTTGGTTTTTCATTGTCTGGTTCCTTCTCAGACAAGTCATAAGCAGCTAGCCATTGTCTCAGAGTTGCTTCTCTCAATGTCTTGCTTCTGGTGATTGATGAATACCCTGGTGGGAAGTATCCATCCCATCCTCCTGAGGATGTATCAGAGGATGGATCATTTGGATCCCAGGAATCGGATGAAATCTCAATGGTGTTTAAGTTGGATGGATCCATTATGCTTGTAAGGTTTTCTTCCGGTTTGTGATGGTATTTGTGATATAACTATGGGTGGTTTTATAGGAAAAATCAAGGTTTAATGTCTTTTAATGCTTGGTTGGTGTATGAGTTAATACTTGCAGGGCAAGAGTTATTAATTGCGTTTTTGGAAAGTTGACCTTTGTGTTTATTTTGGTTAAATATTTTCTAGTGATAAAAAAAAAAAAAAAAAAAAAAAAAAAAAAAAAAAAAAAAAAAAAAAAAAAGAAAAAAGAAAAAAAAAGGGGAATTTACACTTAAGGGGAGGTAATGTACATTTAAGGGGAGGCAAATGTACAAGGTTTAAATGGGTAACCTTAAGTGTTAAATCTGGTAGCTCTTGTGTCTTGCAAAATTTGGTTTTTGTCTCCTGTTTCTTGTTCTTTAAACTAATTCTTGCAGAGAAGAGTGGAATGAGGTGTTACAAAGCTTTGCATTCGCTATCTTAAGTATGTTAGTTCACTCTCTTGGTTAGGTCTGGTAAGTGTATGATTCGGCCTGGTTGACTTTTTAGGTCGGGTAGTGTTAATTTTATGACCGTTAGATCTGGTCAGAGTAACTAAAGATTTTACTAATATATTACCGTTGCACTATTTTCGGTAAAACAAGATATTTATGAAGTATATAAGCTTAAAATTTGATATTATTTATCTTCTTTTATTCTTTATTTGCTTCCAAATTTAAATAATCTTTATTACTCACGACTCTGTTTCTACGCAAACATTTTTCAAAACCCTACCTCTCTTATCAACCAGACCTAACTCATTAACTCATCCATGGCTAATCTCAAGTTTGTGGACAAACATAATCAAGTCGGGTTCTTGAAGAAGCCCGATCAAAGTGCAGGTTTTGAGCAGATTGTGGATTTTCTAAAAGGTTCTTATATTTGTTATTCTTTAACTCATAATCCTACTATTTATCAGTCCCTTGTCAAGCAGTTCTGGAGGTCGGTTACCTCTGAGACTCTTGATGATGGGACACCATGCTTAAAAGTTGTCATAGACAAAAATGGTTTTACCATTTCTGAAGCATCCATTAGGAACAGTCTCAAATTGGATGATGCCTTAGGAGAATTTGATTTGTCTAATGAGGATATTTTTGAGGGTTTGAATAGCATTGGGTATCCCACAGATGGAAGCTTTACCTTTTGGAAAAGTCATTTTTCACCTCAGTGGAGGTTTTTAGTACATCATTTACTTCAGAGTTTAAGTCCCAAAAGTGGTGGATGGGATCAATTTGGAAGCAAAATTGCTTCTGCATTGGTCTGTTTATCATCTGGAAGGAAATTTAACTTTTCAAAATTAATTTTTGAAGGAATGGTGAAAAATGCTAAGAACCCAAAATTTTTAATGTATCCAAGATTTTTGCAAATGATCTTAAATTTTGAAACTAGGGATAAAGTGCCTTACATCAGTGTGGCCTTTACTTCCAAACTTTTTGCAAATCTAAAAAGGAGTTTTCAAGGGACAGACAAACCTTTGCTTGCTGCTATGCTTGGTACTAACAATGCAGGCACTTCTGGAGCTGCACAAGTGGACCCTGCTGAAGCACAAGCCCAAGCGTCATCTAAATCTGCTACACCTACATCCTCTCCAATTCCATCACCTCAACCAGATCCCTCACCATCACAACCATCAGTTGAACGATCATCTACACCTATTCAACAATCTTCACCTCCACAACCACATGTTCCAAGTCCTGAAAGGGAGGAGGCACATAATCCCATAACTGTGGAAGATCTCCTTGTCATTGTTCCTCAACTACAGAAGAAGATTGACACTTTGGAAAAGACTAATGAGGCACTAAGGAAAGCTTATGTGACGTTGGTGAAGAAAGTAAAGAAAATGGGAGTAGCAATGAAGAAAAAGGGTGTCTCTTTTGATGATGAGGATGATGAAGCTGAAAATTCTTCCAAACAGGGGAGGAATTTGGAGCATGAACAAGAAAATATTCTTCAAACACCAATTCAAGAATCACTTGTTCAAGATAATGTCACCACTACAATTAGTCCAGAGACACTGGAAGTTGCAGAGACTTTGGCTCAATCAATGGGCAAAATTAAACAAGATAGGAAGAGAAGAAAGTTAATTTTGTCTGCTGAGGAAGAGATTGAGAAGTTTGGAACTATTTCTGATGAAAAGTCTGGTGATGAGTCTGGTAAAGAAGAAAAGTCTGGTAATGAACTTAGTTCTGGTAATGAAGAAGAAAAATCTGCACTAAGAAAGGGAAAGCAGGTCATGGAAGAAACTTCATTGCCAAAGAAGTCTAAGAGAAAAACAAGAGAAGAACTTGCATCTGAGGCTGAAATTGAGAGGATTAAGGCTCAAGATATTGCTGATGAAGAAAGACAAAAGATGTTAGATGCAGTCTATGCAAGACAGTTGGCTGAAGAATCTGATGATTTTACAAAATTACTCAATGTTGATGATGAAGTGAGAGCAAAGTATGAAGAATTGCTAACTATTGAAGGTTTAACTGCTGATGAAAGAGCCAAACAGTTAGCTGACTTCATTAATGCAAGAAGTAATGATGATACATTGGGTGGATTTTTGGAAAAGTTCAAACTTCAAAAGAAAGCTAAGATTCCTAAGAAGATGTCTATGGCAGAAAAGAAGTATGATATGAAGATGTATCTTAAGAATCAAATGCATCTTTCTTTGGATCAGATGAAAAAGAAGTCATATGAAGAAATTCAAGTAGCATATCTCAAGGCATTTGAGAGAGATCAAGGTTACAAAGCTACTGATTATGATGATGTGCAGAAATTTTGCTTTCAAGGTAGAAAGGCTAAAGAGACTGAACTAGTCATTGAATCTGATAAAGTGATTGATACACAACCTGAAGCTGGTAAGTCAACAGAAGAAGTGCAAGATGAAGTGATTAGGCCTATTGTGTTTCATAGAAGAAAAGGTTTGGAAAGGAAGAGTAAATCCAAGAAAGTAGTTGTTGAAGAGGATTTAGATGAAGAACCTTCATCTGAGGGAGCCACAATGGGGACTATTGAAAGCACTAAGGAACCTACTAAGATTGTCAAGTATCAACTTATCATGACTGGTGGAAGGGCTGCATATCAAATAATAAGGGAAGATAATTCTGACATTGTTTATATGAATTTTGCTGGCATTTTGATTGATGTGAACAGGAAGGATCTTCAAGAACTGTATCAGTTGGTAAACATTAAACATGGAGATCAACCACCTGAAGATGAGTTTGAAAGAGTCTTTTGGGGAAATTTGAAGGTGATGTTCGAGCCACCTACTGAGTCTGATATAGTGTGGAAACTTCCTGAAGAACAGAACATTGTCAGCTGGAGATACTTTCATACCTGCAAGGTACATTGTGTGTCATTAAAGAATGCTGATATTTATATGCTTGCAGAGGTGGAATATCCTTTATCATCAAGTGTCTGCAAGGAAATGATGAACAAAAAGTTGTATGCAAGTAAAAAGGATGAAGGATATGAGATGTTATTGGATTTAATTAAGAAGCAGTCTTTGAAGGATGTAGCCTAAGAGTGTTTGAAAGAATTTTCACAAGTTGTTGAGTGAGACTATTGGAACTTCTCACTTGGTGAAGGTGCTTTGCACTAACACATCAAAAGGTTATCAGTCCACCTTGTCTCATCAACACAAGGACTGGCTAATCCTGAGCAAACGGCTAACAGGTAAAGATTGCTCAAATCCGTTTATGGCTGACAATTTGCCAAAAATTGTATGGTATTCAACTCACCATATCTAAGATAAGTGAAGAGTTGGCTAGCCCACAAGGTTATGGCTTGTGGTAAAGGCTGTGGAAAACCATAAATGGTAATCAATTCACCATGATGAGGTGCTTTTCCATCAAAGAATTGACTAGTCCAGAAGCAAACGGCTTTTGGTAAAGACTTAACAAATCCGTTGATAAGCTGATGATTTGCTTAAAATCATATGGTTATCAGTGTACCATGGTCTTGCACACCAAAACATTTGGCTACTCCAGTAGTAATGGCTATTGGTAAAGAGACATCAAATCCATTAAATTTCAATGATTCACCTCTCACAGGTGTTAACACACCTGGAAGTGATGAGAATAGCTATGAAACTTAATATGAATTGATGTACATATAGTCATTGTTGCTGTCAAGTCTATATCAGAAGGGCTTATCAAAGATTCAAGCTGCTAGAAAGGAACAAGACCTAAATATATTTCAAAGTGTTCAAGACTCAATCCTCAGAAAGCTAAATCAGAAGAACTTGAAGTTCATGAAGCATGAAGATCAAGTTAGGGGAGGATTGTTGGGAATTATGATGCATATCAAGAACAGACTACTTAGGTCTGGTAGTTTACTACTTAGGTCTGGTCGTTTACTGAGTTAGGTCTGTTTGTGTTTTAGGTCTGGTTATGTAATGATTAAGTCTGGTAGTTATATGTTAAGTCTGGTTGACTTATTAAGTCTGGTCTGGTCGTGAAGATAGGAAAGTTTGTTAGAGATATATTAGGAAAAGATACATTGCGTGTATGTATCTTTATAGAAGATTTGTGTATATCTTCTGTGTCATCTAGGGTTTCCTTGTGTTATAAAAGGATCTCTAAAGGTTGTTATCAAGAGTGTGTGAGTTGTACGAATTGATAATAGTGAATATCAATATACGAAGTTAGTGATATCCCTGCTTGTGTTCTAAATTGTTCTTGTTAAGATTCCGCATTAACATTAACAATCACTTAGGGTTTCTCACTTAGATTGGTTCGGATTTATCCTAACCATCTGCTAGGTATTCAAAACTACTTAGTGATCCATATACAATTTGTGGACCAACACGTCCCAATCGATGTAAATCAAGAAATATAAACTCATTGTTATGTACTCCCAACGTAACACTACTACTCCTATTTCCCCAATTTAACTTTTATTCTTTCATTTTCATTTTACATTTCACTCGTTATTTAAACTTTTCCATTTTCTAGCTTGGACCCACTTTACTTAACATTTTCCCCGAAAGGACTTTTACACATGCCAAGGATGTAGGCAATCTTTGCCGGTGAAGGCAATACATTTTATCCCGAAGGATCTTTAACATTCACCCCGAATGATTCCTTAACATTCCTTTACTTGGTCATCCCGAGGGATACCACCTTTAACATTCATCCCGAAGGATCATTAACATTCATCACTTTACCACTTTCACATTATAACATTGGATCCAAGCTATTAACATTTTAACGTATATACATTATCTCATCCATTTTATTTAGTGAACGCAAGCTCATAGAGCATATGAACCTGCTTATTATAAGTACACACTTCTATGTGTTTATCGTCTTACTTTCTAAATTCGCTTCAATCATTTTCACCTTCTTACCTCACCCTTTAGTCTACCCAACTCTTTCCCTTTTTAAACCTTGCATAGGTTAGCTTACATTCATTTATTAGTACCATTCATTCTTCTCGCACGTTTCTGTCACTTACATATTTTCTACGCCTTTACACTTTTCACTCTAACTTACATTCCTTAACCCGCGTTAGTCATTTCCACCCTTTTACATTACACGCTAGTCTACTCAACTCTTTTACATATAGACTTTACACACATTATCAATTGCAACACATGCATTCGTTATAATAATTACCGCTAATCGCCTTAGCCGTAATATAATAATTTCCAAACAAAAACACTTTAACCTCATACATACTCTTCTCATTCTCTCTTACGTTCTTAGCTCATCGCATCTAGCCTTTAGCATTCAAACTTTTTCGTTTAAGTTCCCTCCTATATATATATATATATATATATATATATATATATATATATATATATATATATATTATATATACACCAACACTCTTTGTCACCACTTCACGTTCGCATTTAGACCTCGCGTTCTTTACCTTACCATTACCCGTCTCTATACCACTTCAATATTAGTCTTTAGTCACTCAATATAATGAGACCATATGTTGGTCACATTTCGTGCCATCATTCCCTAACCTCATTCTTTAATCTTCAAGTCTTTAAACACTAAATCCTTAATTCCTAGTTTCATTTTGTCTTTTCATGCTATACCTTAGTACGCTCAATGTCATTATGATCTACACTTAACGTGTCATCGCTAATTTCACTTGCTAGCCCATCTCTAATACCACTTATCATTCCTACTCATATTCCATTACTGTTACTTTAGCATATATTCACATAATAATTACCGACACAACCCGAGGTGCACGGTAATTTATCATTTACATATCAAGCCCTTCACCACATATATCACATAAAACACATTCATAAATGCTCACCATTAAACTCATATAGCAATCACATAATTCATTTCAAAACTCAACATTCACATCCTATAACTTACATAATATTTGCCCGCATTTCTTAAACTTAAACTTAACGCGTCTACGAGTGGTTTAAGTCTAGGCAATCCTAAAGAAAACCTAATTCACTTAAACCGAAGCTCTGATACCAAGTTGTAACACCCGTGCCCGCTTAGACCAAAAACTTTGAACTTTGACGCGGAAACGTTTAACTTTTACGGACATACTGTCACTCTTTTGACAACTGACAAAAATCCATACACATTCAGGACTTGAGACTATTTTTAAATGAAAGTACATTCAATTACCTTCGAAACGATAGGTGGCACGACCCGTTTCGACTTACGGATTAAAAGATATGATTTTTCGAAAATCGACTAAAACCGACAAAATATGGAAAGGTACCATACGGCTGTATGGGAAAATACCATACGACCGTATGGCCACCTGAACCTTCTGAGGTAAACACCATACGGCTGTATGGAAAAACCCCATACGGCCGTATACCTCTTCTATCCCAAAAATCCATTTTCGCTATCTCCGCTTGGAAACCCGACCTCCCGAACTCGTTATCCAACCAAACTTTCCAGATTTACTTAGCATATCAATGAGCACACTTTCATACAAAAACATTTACAGAACGAATTCCGGAAATAGTACTTTACAATTTAGACGGGTTATGCAAATAACCCGTTTGACCTGTTTTCACCACAAACAACCCATACGATTTCCGTTTTACACCAAACTTGACTAACTTCATTTATTTAACATATCAAACACGTTCCAACAACACTTGACCCGTTCACTACCCAAAATGGGTATATTTACAACTAAACCAAACGCCCCTTTAACTTTATACATAAACACATAAACTACACTTTGACTCATAGTTAGACTCCCAAACTTTACGATGACCTCGACACACATTATACAAACCAAAAGAAAGACTCTCGGGGGTACAACCTTATATCGAGCTCAGTATTCTTCCTAGCTCCTACTACTTATTATCTTTCGAATTCACTTCCAAATCCTTATGCTATAATCTATGAAACTTCCTTTCGTCGCGCATAAGCCTACAAAACATTGTCAACTAAAAGAATAAGCTTACGCTTAGTAAGTAACTAGATTAGTACATAATCAATACTTCCATTCACATTAAACGCATCAAGAACATACTTAGCCATTGACTCATAACCAAACCAACCTTGTTACCATTTTGACAACCACATCATACCATATCACATTCACATCATAACATTAAACACAACAAGCATAAACTTACCTTAAACCCTTCAATCTCATGCCCTATCTCTTGATCCTCACCCATTAACACTCTTCCTATTGTCCCAACTTACTAATCCAAGGCTTAATCCTAACAACACATTCATTGACACATAACATGGAATATTCATATTAATATATAGTAATCAAGTTACTTACCTTAGTTTCCAAAGCTAAGCTACAATCATGGTTCCACCATTATCATTACCATCATCACATCATCACCATCCACATATCATCATCATCATCCTCCTAGTTTCACAACCATCATTCATAAACACTTATTAACTTAAAATCATTAACTATAACAACTAACACTCCTTTTAACATTCTTGATCATCGTGTGATCATACTTTGATCATATGATGAACACCCTTTAAAGTACTGACTAAACCCATACAAATTTACCTCATAAACACTATAACCCATTAATTATCTTGAAACCATCATTTACCCATTTTCCCAAAATTAGGTTCATAAACCTTAATTCATAAATCATCAATTATTAAACACTAATTACAAGTTACTTACTTACCATAATCTTGCTAAGGAATAACCATCTTCAACCCATCATCCTAGCACCACTATCTTCATCATTTTTTCCCTCTCTTTTTCTCCTATAGAACCGGCCTTCACTTTCCTGAATAATATGGAGAGATCTAGAGCCTCCTAGATTATAATAACTAGTCACAAGTTTGGCCTTTTGGCACCTTTAGTCCCTTAAGTCTCTTTTCTCCTACTTTGAACACAAACACTTAATAACACTGTTATAACTTATATAATACTTTACCAATTTTAGTCCCTTAGGTCCATTTTCATCTAGGGTGGGGTCCCAACACCTGGGAAACGGGTGTTACACCAAGCCCAGCAGCATCATCCATAACCTTAGCAGTTGTAAAAGCATCAATCTCAACAACATTCCCTTGTTGATCTTCAACCACAAACTCAACACCAGTATCAACCTCCTCATCCTCCCCTGAACCCTTATTGTCATTCCTCCCCTGTTTGGAGGCATCCTCCCACAAACTAGCAGCATCAGAAGAAGATTCAACCCTAGCAGCAGCACCAACTTTGTATAACCTTTTCAGCTTATGTGTTCTTGACCTCTGTCTCCCTTCAAGATATCTGACTCTCCTCTTCAACCTTTTGATTTCATCATTTTGAGAAGATGTAGTCTTCTTGAGGTCAAGAACCTCCTTTGACAATTTGGTACATATTTTCATCAATTTCTTTAGTTTCATGCTACCCTCATCACTTCGGATTGTGTTACCTATCCCGAGAGATGAATCATTAGGTATGTTAGACTCAGCCTCAAACCTAGTTTGAGCTTCTGAGCCCCCCATGGTTTCTTGGCGCCTGGGGTTTTCATCACTTGACTCAGTTTCATGGGAACTTGACCTATTAGATGTTGCCTTGGATTGGGTCTTAGCTATGTTACTACTGTCCTGCTCTGCATCTTAGCCAGTAGCAGTAGTAGCAGCCCTTTCCAAACTACCTTCCCACTCCTTATTGGTAGCCTCATCTGCATCCATACCAGCACTAGCCTGAGGAAGCTGAGTGCCCTTTTTCTGTGTGAGCCTACGGGTATAGGTCTTTTGTGGTTGAGATGTGGATGGTAAAACAGTGGGTGTGTGATGGGTCTCAGTTGGGATTACTGAACCTTCACCCTAATTTTGAGCTTGTTCCAACATTGTTGTAAACAATGGTGTCACAACCCCTGAAAAGTCTTTTTCCTTCCCTCTTTATATTAGCAAAAATCTTTTTAGAATGAGAGAGTGGAAGATAAGTTTTTGAATGAATTTTCTTTGTAGAAAATTGTTTGTCCTTAAGTAATTGTAAAAACCATAGATATAAGTAAAATTTGCTTGCAGATTTATCCAAGTTCTTAACCATACCACCAAAAATCATTTTTGAAAAATTATACTTTTGGTTTGTAGCCAAGCAGACTATGGCAGAAGCCACATTGCTGCTAAACTCATTCCAGCCAGTTGTCTTTGGACTAAGACACTGTAAGATGGTATGAATCAAGAATTTCCACTGAGGGGAGAAGGATCCTTTTGAAAATTTTAAAGAATCATTTTTCTCTTACATACCCCATTAGTGCAGGGTTTTCAAAAAGTATAGACTTTGAGAAACACTCAATTCCCTCAGTATCTGATAGTTTTGACAGATGCCAAACACTCAATTCCCTCAGTACAAGGGCATGGATCTGTTCTTCCCCATTAATAGTTTTGACCTTTGCAGTAGACCAAAACTTTTTAATGTGGGAAATATATATAGTAGGGTTTACTGTTAATGCAAATCTAATATGACTTGCATTTAAGAAATCAATGATTTCAGTAAACCCTTCAGACTCTTTGGGTTTTTGCAAAAATGCAACCATGTTGTGTTGGTCAGCAAAAGAGAAAGTCGACATTGTGTAATTTTGAAAAATCGTGTAGGGTTTTGCTGGATTTTGCAATTAAACGATTAAAATAAGTTAGGGTTTAGTTTGAGAGAGGTTTTGATCAGATAAAAACACTTGTGTGAATGATTGAAGGATATAAACCCTTAATCATTCAAAGTTCTAAAACAATACCCTGCATTCTCAAACTTAGCAGCAGAAACCTAGCAGCATTAAGTTAGGCTTAGCAGCACTAACTTATGCTTAGGAGCAGTAACTCAGCTTCCACCCCAAACAGCTTAATTATCAGCACTCCAACATTTGTTTTTGCTTATCCTGCAAAAGATTAGTCCAAAAAGACAAAACGACAAGCAATAATACAATGCATAATAATCATATCATCAATTATACTTAGCAGTCTTAAGTATAACTAGCAACATTAACGCAACAGTTCTAAGTATAACTAGCAACACTAAGTATACTTAGCAGCAGAAACAATTTATTGACTTAAATAACAGTACTAATCCTTACAAAACTTTACAAAAACACAAAGAGATAAGAGATTTTAAAGATTTAACATTCCAATACTGGCAATCAAAAATTAAAATCTACCCACATCAAAAGTTTTTGTGAGCAAATCTGCAACATTATTGTCAGTATGAATTTTAACTATTTGAATTAACTTCTTTTCATAACAATCTCTTATAAAATGGCGTCTTATCTCTATATTCTTTGTTTTTGAGTGATAAACAGGATTTCTAATTATACACATAGTACTGCTATTATCAATAAATATTTTGGTATGCATAAAATTGTACCCATAATCCAGCAATTGATTCTGAATCCAGAGCACTTGTCCACAGCAACTTGAAGCAGCTACATACTCAGCTTCTGTTGTGGAATTAACAACCACAGTTTGTTTCTTGCACTGCTATGAAATCAACCTACATCCTAGAAATTGACAACCTCCTGTTGTGGATTTCCTATCCAAGCTTGCTCCAGCATAATCACTATCAGTTTATGTTATCAAATCAAAAGTTGAATCTTTTGGATACCAAAGGCCCAATTTAGGTTGACCTTTCAAGTATCTAAAAATTCTTTTCACAGCATTAAGATGTGAAACTTTTGGTGTGACTTGGTATCTGGCATAGGCACACACTGCAAACATAATATCAGGTCTTGAAGCTGTAAGATACATCAATGAACCAATCATTGATCTATATAAGTGTACGTTAACTTCTTCACCATCTTCATCCTTGAGCAAAGGTTTGGAAGTTTCCATTATTGTCTTTGCAGGCTTCACATCAGTAAACCCAAACTTTTTCAAAATATCAGCCACATACTTATTTTGACTGATAAATATGCCATCCTCCTTTTGCTTGACTTGCAACCCTAAGAAGATTGTGAGTTCTCCCATAGAACTCATCTGAAACCTTTCATGCATCAATGTCTCAAACTCAATGCATAACACCTTATTTGTGGATCCAAAGATAATATCATCAACATAAACTTGAACTAACATAATATCATCTTTGTGTCTTCTGATAAACAAGGTCTTGTCAATCTTCCCTCTACTAAAACCTTTGTCCAACAAGTATGTTGATAATGTATCATACCAAGCTCTGGGAGCTTGATGTAAACCATAAAGTGCTTTTTCCACCTTGTATACCTTATCAGGAAAGTCATGATCTTCAAATCCATGTGGTTGAGAGATATAAACTTCTTCTTCAATTATCCCATAAAGAAAATCATTTTTCACATCCATCTGATACAACACAAAATCTTTGTATGAAGCATAAGCCAAGAACAACCTTATAGCTTCAATTCTTGCAACTGGGGCAAAGACTTCATCATAGTCAATCTCTTCTTCTTGAGTGTATCCCTGAGCTACCAATTTTTCCTTGTTTCTTATCATAATACCTCTTTCATCCTTTTTGCATCTGAAAACCCATTTAGTAACAATAGCTCTCTTCCCATTTGGTAAATCTACCAGAGTCCAAACTTCTTGTAGCTTGAATTGTAGAAGCTCATCATGCATGGCCTCCACCCAGCTTGGATCCTGTAATGCTTTATGTGCATTCTTGGGTTCTATTTGTGATAGAAAACAAGCAAACAAACAGTTTTGAAGGTCTTTATGACTGTTTCTTTGATGAAGAGATCTAGCAAAGAAACCTTGTTCCTTCAAATCTTTTATCATTTTTCTTGTTTGAACAGCTGACTTCACATCTCCAATGATTTGTTTTTGAGGATGATGCTTATGAATTCTGGTAGTTGAAATAGGACTGACAGGGATAGTATCATCCATGTTGTTTATGTCAGTGATGAACTCAAATAAGTACATTTTATTACTATCATTTATCCTATTAAATTGACTTGTTTTACTATATTATGTATGAGGATTGATACTTAATCGTTTACTTTTGTAATTCTCAGGTAAAAACAAGCATTTGGTGAAACTTAGCGATTTTGGACTGATTATGGAGCAAAACATGCATAAAGTTAAGAGTCTACTGAAATGAAGAAGATCAAGACTAATCTGCTCCAGATGCGCCGCATCTCACTCATGACATGCGCCGCATCTCTATCAAGATATCACCAGATACGATCCAAGATACAAGAGGACATGCGCCGCATCTAATCATGGAGTTACGCCGCATCTTCTGGCGGTGTACGAATATTCCTGAATATTATAATCTTGGACCCCACGCGAAGTTAAGTACATGCGCCGCATCTACTTAAGTAGATGTGCCGCATCTTCCCTCAGACAGAAACTATAAATACCCCGTAGACCAGACGAATTAAAAAGTCCCGAATAGTATAACCTAAGACCGAACAGGAGAAACCAAGGACGAATTCAGTCAAGGAGGCAGCACAAGACACACCCAAATCAAAGATACAAGAGCTGTAAGAAGGTGCTGCTTGTGTTTAATTCATTAAGTAGTTTTGTTTTATTGTGTTAGCAAACTTTAATTCATCAGGATTGGTGGCTTGTGTAATGTGACAACGAAAGATTGCACTCCCTTTAATACTTGCTTTCCCATCAATTAAAGTTTATATGTTGATGTCTTTGGTTACTACTTATTAGTGCATTGATAACCTCTGTGTTTATTAGTGGCTTGCGGGCATTTGACTGCGGGACATAATGTGGCTCCCACGGTTATTACTAAATTGATCACTTAGGAATAACTTTTAGACATAAGTAATCATTAAGGGTTTACTCGCCGATAAGAATAGGACCAACGAGAAAGGGTTAATTACATACACTTCATATAAAGCTATCAATAAAACAAGTGACAATCTACTTAATCATAAGGACAGCCCTCTTATTGTCTCAAGTATCTATCTGTGTACGTGTGTGCTACTTGCTGATTCGTGCCTATTGGTTTATTTTATTATTTAATTGCAAACAAACCGTGCCAGTCTCTCAGGCTGAAACCCCCTTGCGTTAGGATATTAAAATACTGATTAGAATAACTAGATAATACGTTCCACTCTTAGTGATCGACACTCTACTTACCATTATATTCATACTGACCGGGTACACTGCTCGTTAAGTGTGTGTGTTATTGATAAGTCGGCTAAATATAAATTTAAAACTTGAGTAGGCATTAAAACTGCTAAACCGCAACGACACATCACGCGCATCAAGTTTTTGGCGCCGTTGCCGGGGAGTGAATTGTTATTATCTGTTAATTTGATTAGTATTTTAATTAGGTTTTTCTTTTTATTAGATTAATTGCATCATTGTACTATTTTGCATATTTGTTGTATTGTGTGTTAATTGTTTTCTTTTATTTTTGTGTGTTTTATTTTCGTCGTGTGTTTTTATTTTTTGTTTTTATTTTTCGTATTTTTTCTGTTCTGCTATCGTTGTACTGTGCTAAATCAAACGATACGGCGCATCTGATCTTTCAGATACGGCGTATTGCGTTTAATTTTTTTTTAAAATACAACGCGTTTAATTAATTCGATACGACGCATCTTTTCCCCAAGATACGGCGTATCTGTTTTTAATAAGAAATTTTTCTAAGCGATAAAGTAATACGACGCATCTGCTTTTGCAGATACGGCGTATCTGTTTTTGATAAAAAAAAAATTTTTCTGAACGTTAACGCCATACGACGCATCTGCTTTAGCAGATACGGCGTATCTATTATTTTAATTAAAAACAGTTTGCGAATTATTAAACAGATACGACGCATCGATTTATATCGATACGGCGCATCTTTCTGAATCAAAAATCGATATTTATTTTTAAACGTAACGAAAATACGGCGCATTAACTTTCGTTAATACGACAAATATAATTTGATAAATATAGTTGATTTTTGATATTTACTTTGATCGGTCCGCTACTCTCGTGTGCAAGTTGTTTGTTTTTCAGGATAAATGATGACTCAAGCATCACCAAGCGAGATTACATTCTGAATTAAACCGAGAGAAGATTGCTGGAGTGATCAAAACGTAACCTCTTCGATTATTCAACCAGCCCTAAGGGAAGTCCTCTCCACTATAACCTCAGTTTTATTATCCACGCTATACATCTGATTCAAATCGTAATCTTAATTTTGCACGCTTAAAAACGATATTTGTTCCTAACCTCGGAATAAATCCTTATCCGCTAAACAATAAGATTACAGTTATTAATAAAACGTTTATGCATATTGCTCTTATCTTGAATTTATTTATATGGTATGCCGTTTAACCCCAATTGGATGTATACAGAATCGTGTTGCGGAGGCCAAGGTACGTTCCTTATTTGAATTTCGTTCACTAACATAGCGATACGGCGGATCTAAAAATCCAAAGCGCCGTATCTCTGGCCAACTAGAACATATTGACTAGTCAACGAAATTAAATAGATACGGCGCATCCCAATTTTCCAATACGGCGCATCTCTTCGCCCTATAAATACGACGGGAATGCGCCGGATCTAAACTCTTTACCGCATAAACACACAGTTAAGAACACACAGTGAAATTATACTCTTAATCCGAACATCTTTTATTGAATCCACACTTTAATCCGAGCTATAATCCTTCTCCTAATCATAAAAATTAAGGTAATTGTTCTATTTCGATTTAATCTTGATTAATACGAAAATTAGGGTTTATATGATTGAATCGATTCGTGCTTAAATGATATAGAGATATGATTAGGACTTGCTCTAGATGATTTCCCCCGTATTTAATTTGCATAAGTAATTGAACTTATAACCTAATTTGATCTAACCGAAAATTTAGGTTTTGGGTTCGATTTTGATTATTTAGCGGGAAGGCGAATTAGTAGTAGTGGAATAAGATATTAGAACTGATATAAGGAAAATATGATACTGTGATATTTAGTGGTAGTTTACGTCACGGATACGGATTCTTGATAAACGTGTCTGACCCTTTATTTTATACTGATATGCTTTTAGATGCGGCGCATCTAGGTTGATTAATGCGGCGTAACGACCTATTTCAAAATTGATAAAATTCTGGATACGCCGTATTGATTAATCTAGATACGACGCATCTCAATACGCCGTATCTATTATCTTGCACCGCATCTCTTATACTTTATTCAGATACGCCGCACTGATTAAATCAGATGCGCCGTATCTACCTTATTTGCAGACTGTTTACTGACTGTGAATATCTATTTCAGATGGCATTACCAAGAGTCACACTTAGGCATCAGTGGCTACAATTTGAGAACATGGGACTAACTCCTGCCACTCTGGAAGATTACTTGCGTAGGCTTGACTCGATTTACTTCAAGAAAATATTCAGAGTCCAGGTTTTGAGTTTTGATGATGTAGGGTTGATTGGTGGTGGACATGCAGCTGAGAGTTTACAGCATCGGATGGAGATGGTAGTTGCTGGAGACGATGAGGAGGTGGTGTTTAGGTCTAGTGCTTGGGAGAGACTATTTAGGATTGACGAGCCTCTGATTAGGGAGCTCATGCTGGAGTTCTTTAGCACGATTCATTACAGGGAGACGGATTTGGAGATTGATACAGCTGACACTCTGGTATTCAGGTTAGGAGGTGTGCATAGGCAGATGTCGATGAGGCAGTTTATTTTGGCCATGGGGCTACACACTGAGGAGGAGCTTGGATCTGCTTGGTTTGCCAGGTACTGGGCTGAGAGTTTACGGGTTGTCCCTGACAGAGGATTATTCAGTGATTACTGGGACCGGATTTCTTCATTGGGTGATATTACTACTTCCACCCCCTCATATACTTTGATCAGGGAGCCGATGAGGAGGCTGTGCCACAGGCTGATTGCACTTACTATTGCTGGGAGAGGTCAGTCACCTGAAAAGGTGACTACTCTGGACCTCTTCCTCCTTAGGAGTATGGATGAGAGGTTGACGGTGAACATCTCCCACTTTTTAGCGCACTACCTCCACCGATCTGCTGCAGGGAGAGATCGGAGGAGCCAGATGACTGGCGGGCATTTTGTTTCGAGGCTGGCCCGCCATTTTGGAGTTATTGGAGCTGAGATCCCAGCGGGGCTGGAGGTTATTGTGGCCCGTCTCCCGGTTATCGATAGGGACTATTTGGTTAGACTCGGGATCTGCCAGGTGGCTGCGGGAGGCCACTTTTGGGCAGCATTAGGGCCCGCCAGAGCTGCAGGGCCAGAGGCGGAGCAGGGAGGACCTCAGGGACCTCCGGCTGCTGCTCCTGCCGACGAGGAGGTGCCACAGGCACCAGTACCCCCACGCACCATTGGTCAGAGACTTGAGGCAGTCGAGGGAGAGTTGAGAGCCCTGAGGAGGGACTCTGAGTGGGTGGTTAGGAGTGTGAGCAGACTTTTAGAGCATCAGGGTATTACCCACACCCGTCCAGATGGTACTGAGGTTGCGGGAGTGACACGTGCATACGAGCGCAGAGTCCGCCAGAGGACTGATGGAGCCAGCACTTCCGGGACCCATCCAGACGACCACACTCACCCATGATCTTACTCTCTTGATTTTACAAACATTGTTCCACACATTATTATTATTTTTTGGATTGTACTGATCACTATTCTCATGTATATATTTAATGTTTCAGTTTATATTTCTTGTTATATCTGATGAAGACTGGCATTAAGTTCAGCATGAGAGTACGAGAGGACGTGAGAGATTAAACCGTGGAACGAGTCATTTTACAACAGACTGTTAACAGTCTGTTTGGTATCTACATGCGCCGCATCTGGTTAACAGATGCGACGCATCCTATCCTTTATTTTGTTTTATTTTTGTTTCAGGCCCGCATGAGGATACGGCGCATCTCAATTCTGAGATGCGACGCATCTCCTGCAATGGTCATATCTTATTTTATTTTTCTGCATTTTTATTTCCGACTTTAAAACTTTTTATCAGTTTATTTTTAATGCGGCGCATCCCTGGTTAAGGATGCGGCGCATCTTTATTCTGATCCGTATTAATTCCAGGCTCGATACGGCGTATCTTCTTCCATAAGATGCGGCGCATCGACTAACCTGATGATTTTCAGTTTTAATTTTTAAGTTTTATTCTTATCTAACTACTAATGTATTATGCAAGCTTGAACCTTTCTTATCTTAGGTGTGTTTTAAAACATTGGTGGTATTATAGTTTCCTGGATTTCCTGTGGATACATCAAGTATGAAGCTTTAACGTTCTAATCCACAAGAAAGATGATTTTTGCTCTAATACAAATGGAGGATCATACCGAGCAAATCTCAGGGGAGTTTTCCTGTTCTAATTCTTTTATTTTCTAGTTTTTAACCTTTTATACAAACAACGAGGACGTTGTTTAACTTAAGTGGGGGGATTGGAGAATTAGAACACTTAACATTTACTTGTCCTAAACTTTTTCAAAAATTATGCTTAAAATGTGCTTAATATATCAAACTTAAAAATTTTTTAGCATGTTTTTGTTTAAGATCTAAGTTGCATAGCTGCACACATGACGTTATTTTCAAAAATTGTGATTTTCCAAAATTCACAAATCTATGAGTGTGCCGGTGACTTGTAAACTTTAGAACTTGGCTTGTATACTATTCGAGACCACCATAATGAGTATTATTTTATATAATTGGAATGACTTGTCTAAATTGGTAAATTTCTAGGATTACACCCAAATAGCCTTTATTATGTTATGTGTTATTAGCTAACTACGCTGGTTAGTTAACCCCCGTATAAACCCTTTTGTTACTCTCATTTTTAGAGTAAGATACCCCTAGAAAAACACTCAGAGCCATTCCTTTCGTTTCTTACACCTATGTTTAAAATGTTTCGTTACACCCTTACACCTTAGCCTACCCTGTAGATTAGAATCCGTGGTTGGTTAATTGCTATAGGCAAAGTGTGTTTCCTTACATTACCTGTGTTCGCGTGCGTAATTCATTATCTTTGGTTAGGTCGGGAAATTGCACAATGCAATTGGAGTGAAAGTAAATATTGTATATCTTTGAGTTTATTTTTCGTGTGTTTACTACTTTCACTATTACCGTTATTTCTGAAAGTATGAAAAGTATGAAAAAAATTATCCGGAAAGAAAGTTGTAGTGATGTGGTGAAATTTTACACATCTATGTTTATGTTTCAAGTAAAAAAAAAAAAAAAAAAAAAAAAAAAAAAAAGGGAGAGTTGGAAGTTAGTTTTAACCAACTTATGTAAAGTTATGTAAGTGGTCGATATCACCACTATTTGTTGTACTATATCTATGGATTGAATGGGAATTGGCAGTTATGGGAACGCCAATTAAGGTTTATTCTTTGATTAAGATCTTGTTGAGTATAATTCGTGTCTACCTAAAGCGTGTGTTTCAAGTGTTAAAGCGTGAGTTATTCAATGATATGAGTCTTATTCATGGGATGGTTGGGATAGTGATTAACCACACTTAGGATTTTAATTTATTTGTTTTGTTTATTTTTATTTTTACACCAATTTATATCCCAAATGTTATCCATGCCCTTCATTATTCTTTATCCAACCAAACCTTTGATTTATTGAGATTAGGGATTTGAGCAATCTTAAGTATCGTAGTCGTGGATTCGGCTATGTATTTATGATTTTGTCGCCCTTTTTGATATATTATTATTGGCGAAGTTTGGACCTATCTTTAGCCTATTCGAGTTAAGGATTTGAGCAATTGCAAGTATCGTGTTCGTGGATTCGATCATGTATTTGTGATTTTGTCGCCTTTTCTGGAATTTGAGATCGATAGTGAAAAGTGAATAATTAACCCTTATACCTACAAACCCTTTTTACCGCTTTAGACTTGTTATTCCTTAGCTTTAGTGGAGGAGATGTGTATACTTGCCAAGCTTATGATAGAATATTCGTCGCGACTGGACAGTTAAACGATTAGATTTGCTTTTATCGACTTATTTTATTTTACTTCTAAATTCGTTAAGTGTTATGTTGTGTGATTATGAAATAAACGAATACATGCTTAAATATAAAAATAAATCCTAACATCTTTTAGGATACATTTTCATAAAAGAAATTCTAAGGTTTACTTGGGGACAAGTAAAGTTCAAGTGGGGGGATATTTGATGAACTCAAATAAGTACATTTTATTACTATCATTTATCCTATTAAATTGACTTGTTTTACTATATTATGTATGAGGATTGATACTTAATCGTTTACTTTTGTAATTCTCAAGTAAAAACAAGCATTTGGTGAAACTTAGCGATTTTGGACTGATTATGGAGCAAAACATGCATAAAGTTAAGAGTCTACTGAAATGAAGAAGATCAAGACTAATCTGCTCCAGATGCGCCGCATCTCACTCATGACATGCGCCGCATCTCTATCAAGATATCACCAGATACGATCCAAGATACAAGAGGACATGCGCCGCATCTAATCATGGAGTTACGCCGCATCTTCTGGCGGTGTACGAATATTCCTGAATATTATAATCTTGGACCCCACGCGAAGTTAAGTACATGCGCAGCATCTACTTAAGTAGATGCGCCGCATCTTCCCTCAGACAGAAACTATAAATACCCCGTAGACCAGACGAATTAAAAAGTCCCGAATATTATAACCTAAGACCGAACAGGAGAAACCAAGGACGAATTCAGTCAAGGAGGCAGCACAAGACACACCCAAATCAAAGATACAAGAGCTGTAAGAAGGTGCTGCTTGTGTTTAATTCATTAAGTAGTTTTGTTTTATTGTGTTAGCAAACTTTAATTCATCAGGATTGGTGGCTTGTGTAATGTGACAACGAAAGATTGCACTCCCTTTAATACTTGCTTTCCCATCAATTAAAGTTTATATGTTGATGTATTTGGTTACTACTTATTAGTGCATTGATAACCTCTGTGTTTATTAGTGGCTTGCGGGCATTTGACTGCGGGACATAATGTGGCTCCCACGGTTATTACTAAATTGATCACTTAGGAATAACTTTTAGACATAAGTAATCATTAAGGGTTTACTCGCCGATAAGAATAGGACCAACGAGAAAGGGTTAATTACATACACTTCATATAAAGCTATCAATAAAACAAGTGACAATCTACTTAATCATAAGGACAGCCCTCTTATTGTCTCAAGTATCTATCTGTGTATGTGTGTGCTACTTGCTGATTCGTGCCTATTGGTTTATTTTATTATTTAATTGCAAACAAACCGTGCCAGTCTCTCAGGCTGAAACCCCCTTGCGTTAGGATATTAAAATACTGATTAGAATAACTAGATAATACGTTCCACTCTTAGTGATCGACACTCTACTTACCATTATATTCATACTGACCGGGTACACTGCTCGTTAAGTGTGTGTGTTATTGATAAGTCGGCTAAATATAAATTTAAAACTTGAGTAGGCATTAAAACTGCTAAACCGCAACGACACATCACGCGCATCATCCATGTTGTTTATGTCAGCCTCTGCACCAACTTATTCATCATCAGTATCAGCATAGATATTTTCCAAAGGATGCATGTTTGGATCAACTGGATATTCATCTTCATCAACTACAATGCCTTCTTTGTCAGCAGTATTAACAGTTTTATCATTGTTAATGCTGTTAGTGTTGTTACCATCATTAGCTCCATTAACATCATTAGAACTGCTAACATTATCATCCTGCACTTGTTCTTCAGTTTCTTTTCTTGGAGATTCATCATTCTGCTTTTCTTCCTCATTTGAAGATTTAACACCATCTTCTTTATCATCTTTTGGATCTTCATCTTGATCATCTTCTTGTAAACTATTTGGATCTTGGGTTGAGATAAGCTGTTGCAGAACCCACATCCATATTAGCATATTCATATTGTTTGCTCGTCTCACATCTATATTTGTTCAATTAGTTTATAATTCATAAACCAATTTATTTGATGCTTTTGAGAACAATACGTGAATATATGCTCTCCACGATTCATATTCAAATAATTCAACAAAAGGAAACCGAAGGTTTGCAGCGTCGAAGAAAAAGAAAAGTGGATATTCGATTAATTGACTAAGGCAGCGGAAGAGAAAGCGGAAGAGAAAAGATAAATATTTAGGATTTATGTTTTATTATGTTAATGTTTTATTGTTTATTTGTTAGTCGATTGTTCGTACGGCTTTGTTACCAGTCGACTAAAGTTGATCGTTGGTACCAGTCCCTAAAGTCGACCGTTGGTACGGTTTTTTTTACCAGTCGACTTAGACGACTGTTGGTACCAGTCGCCTAAAGTCGACCGTTGGTAAGATTTTTGTTACGAGTGGATTAAAGTTTTTATTATGTTAATGTTTTTCTTTTCTTTTCTAGTTTACTACTTCAGTCCGAGCTTTCGCGATTTCGCCGCTCGAACTGCGGGGGAGTATTAGATGATAAATATGGCCTGATCCGTGCTAAAGTATATATATAATATCAGACGGATACGCGTGATACGCGGGAATTGACAAGTCAACCTTTTAGGAAAAATGTTAACTTACAAAACCCGTGAATACGATGTGAGATACCGGGCAAGTGATTACCCGGGTCGTGTCCCAGCGAGGTGTGAATCGAGGATTTCGTTATCGGTTAGGAATTAAAGTGCTTGAAGTGTTAATTTTGGATTTTTGGTTTTTAATATTCTAATTGAGATATGGAAAGTGAATTTACAAAGAGAATAAAGAAAACATCAAAATTACACTAAAAACGGAAATCGGGAATCTTAAAAACGAGCCTAAAAACTAAAACCTTTAAAAATTAACCCTACAAGTTCAAATTTATTTTTCCTAAGTTCCAAATGATAAAAGAAAATTTTAGAAAAAAGAATTATATTTTTTTGACTTTTATATTTTTTATTATGAATTAAAAACAGAAGTTAAAATAAAAATAAATTAAAAATACTAAATGAAATTGGAAAATTATGAAAAATTCCAGAAAACTGCTTGATGATAAGCAGAATCTGGGAAAAATAAAAATGGGCTAACTGCTTTTCTGAATAAGCAGTTAATAAGCAAACTGAGAAAATAGGCTAAAGTAGAAAAGCTTGGTTAAATGAAAAAGGTTGCAAGAGTTAACTGAGACAAGTCCCTAGGGCAGTTGGTGATTGGTGTGTGTGTTGAGGCTTTGGTAGCTAGAGGTCCAGGGTTCGAATCCTGGCCTTAGCTTTTTGCTTTATTTTTTTATTTTTTATTTTTTCTGATTAAAACTCAACAAAGACAAACAAAATAGCAACTTTAATAAAACAACTTATATTTAAAAGCCCACAATAAGCTCAGAATGAGCTGAGGAAAGCTGATCAAAAGCTTAAAAGAGAAAATGAGCTAAGCTTTACAAGCAAAAAGGGCTGTTAAGCCACAAATAAGCTAAAGGACAACTAGAAAAGCTAAAACAGACTTAACATAATCTAAATCAACTAAAATCATCAGAATAAGCTATTAGCACAAGCAATAAGCAAAACCAAATAAGCAATAGGGGGTACTGAGTCTGCTGTGGTTCAGGGCAAAAAGTGGAAACTTTAAGCCACTCAAAAGCTTGTAAAAGCTAATTTAAAAAATTCACAAAAATGTGAACTAACTAAATTAGCAGCCCAATATTACTTGTACAAATTTTCAACTTATTACAGCTTATATTTAAGAAATTAAAAATCAAAAACAAACTCAAAAAAAACTTGAAAATCTGATTTTTGCAACCTTTTATGCTACTGAGGTGGTTTTTAAAAGCTGATATAAGCTATAATAAGCTAAGGTTGATTATAGAAATCATGTACAAGAAAATATTACTTATCTAACAACTTATAGTTCTAAAAATTAAGCAATTTGGATCTAAAATAAGCTCTAAAAAGAAGGATTATGCAGTCTGCATATGGACTGAGGTGATCAGTGAGTGTGATAAATGGCACAAACCAAATGGAGACTTAACCAACTCTTGGATTACAACCTAAATGACTCAAAGGACCATAGAAAAGCTACCAGAAAGGTTCAAATGAGCTTATTGCTCTAATTGGCTTATTTGATCACTTCATGGTCTAATTTTACCACAGTTGGTTCAAAATCACAATTCCTATCAAATGGACTTAAAGGAACTTAGAAACAGCTTATCTAACTTGTTTTGATCAAGATCAAAGTTGATCAAATGGTAAATGAACAGTGATGCTCCAATTTAACCCATTATGACTTTTGACCCAAACAACCCTTGTGTTTGACTGATTTGAAATTTAAACTAGAAATGCCAATTTTAAGCCTAGGTTTCTAAACATAACTGATTCAATAACTTATTTTGACCCTAATTAACAACTTTCTACTGCAAATAAGCACTCAAATAAGCTGAGTGCTAATTGACTGATTTTGGCTTTTTTAAGGATTTTAAAGCAAAAACTAATTTAAGCTAAAACAACCTATCCAACTAACATACATTACCATCACAGAAAACAAATAAGCACAAGAACTGAGAATAAGCACTCAATAAGCACTTGAACAGTACAATTTCAGAAAAAGAGCTACAAAGGTAAAAATGAAACTTACAACAGCCTTGTGCTCAAAACCAAGGCTAATTCAGTTCTACAAGCTCTAGCATAAGCTAGTAAATGCCCATGGACCCTTCCCTTTTTGGTCCATCATCCAGATTGCTTAATTTGACCTATTTTGATTATCATTGACTTTCATTACTTTTTGATTCTTTTGGAATTAAACTGGTTTAGGCTATCATAAGCTCACAATAAGCTATGATGAGCTTATATGAGCTTATATAAACAGTATAGAAGCTTTTTTAAAACACCAAATGACCCAACTTGATTTAACAGTCAACTTTTGAAATTTGGAATTTCATTAACTTTAGAAATTGATACAATGCTGAGTAAATCAAAGATAAATAAGCTTAAATAAACTTGAATTGATACAGAAAACTTAAATTTTAACTAATTAAAACATTAAACTAAAAATACGACTATGCTAAAAATCTACATGCCAATTTTTGGCTACAAAATGCCCTATTTATACTATTTCTGAGGTGGGATATCTCTCCTGACTTCTTCTAACCATTTTCAACCCTTGGATTAGGTTGAAATCATCTGAGCCGTCTACACCATTTTTGGTGCCAAAATGGTGAAAGTGGATTTTTAGCTAAACTGAGCCACGTGAATTGGTACACACGTGAGGGAGTAGCTAGAGGGGGAAGATGGAGTGTGACAGGAAAAGAAGCATGGTGAGGGGGTGGGTTTGTCAAGATGGTGGTTTCTGGTTTTGGCGGGTGTTGGTTTTGAGGGAGACGTATTTGACCAAAGTCAAATCCTGGTTTAGTTAATATACGGGGATGGGTTATTTTGTAGAGTTGGGCTTTTGAGTTGGTGGGCTGGGTTAAGGATTGGAAATGGGTTTTTAGTTTAGGATTGGGTTAGTTTATTTGGTGTAGGATAGAAATGGTTTAGGTTTAAGTTTTAGGGATTAATGTTGCCAAATTTAAAAACTGAGGGACCTTTTATGCCAAATTCTGAAAATTATTCCAAGGGCAAATTCTGTCATTTTGGTTATCTTGAGGGTTGACATTTGACACTTGAACAAATTTCTTGGTCCAAACTCATAAATCCTTTTCCCGGCTTCGGTTCTTCACGAATTTCCAATCTTGTGCTCGGTTTTTGCCTGTTTTGCCTCGTTTTCAATCCTTTTGTACCTGAAACATATAAAACACAAACCAAGGATATCTGCAGTATAATCTGGTGTTTTTGGTCATTTTTGTGTCTTTTATGGGTATAAAATGATGAGTATTTACACACTCATCAATATGGCCCAAGCCCGGTGTGGGGTTAGGGTCCATTAGGGTTTGTACTCTGCAAATATCGATCAATAATAAAGTTATAGCGACGGGGAATTATGTAATCAACATGGTATCGGAGCGAGTCTGATCCTCAGACCTTGGTGGCTAAGTTGAGCCGCCTCCCATAAGCCACCCCGTCAAACCCTAGCCACCATTATTTATCTCTTTTAGTTTAAACCAAAATTTTGTCGACATGTGTTGTGCTTATTGGTTTGGCAATCGGTACTTGATTTCTTCAATTATTGATTTTCTTTTTCTTTTTCAAAAACTGTGTATCTTTAGCTTTATTAATCACCAATATTTATAGAGTACATAGAAGAGATCAAACCTACCAATAAATCCTAATGGACCCAAACCCACAAGCCGAGCTTGGGCCACTCTAATCTATTATACTGGCTAATAGAAACTACTCACATTTTGTCATGTGTTGGGCAAATGGTTTTGTTGGGTTTCAAGACATGTGACTATTCCATGTGTTTTCATGTTGAGACTTGAGAGTTGTCAAGTTGATGTACACAATACATGTTTTTCACTTTCTTATTATATATGAGATAAATTGATCACCATTCCGTATAATATCATTTTCAGATGAATTCTCATCCCCAAAAAATAGGTTTCTATATGTCTGTCAATGCTTAAATTATAAATTTTGAAAAAAGAAAAATACCCTTCCGTGGACTCGAACCACGACACTGTAAGCCACGCGCTCTACCAACTAGCTAGAAGCTACTTTTAAATGACCAGTAAAGTAATAAGAATATGAATTAGCAACTTATGAGCAATTGGTGACTAATGGGACTTGAAATTCACACATATTGTTTCCGTTGTTGTTTTCTTTAAATTTGGTTAGTGACCAAAAATTTGGGTTGGACCAAACAAGCAACATATCATTTCTTTATATTATTTTTCTACAATTTTGGGCTTGGTCCCAACATAAAAATTCAAACTCCGTTTATTTAAGACTATACTCATAATGAATAGTTAATGGACTATACGCTCAATACCGATATCCAATTCTGCCAGAACGGAGTATGGAGAGGTAAGATACAGACCGTTATATTCTTACCAAGGCTAGAAACATCTTGAACAATGCTACTGGAAAGTTGGATAGTTATCGTTTAGAGCGGAGGAGCTCGCCACCCTTCGCCGCTGCACCAAGGACGTTCGCCATCGCTCGCCCTAGCTCCTTTGCTCGTCCGCACAACGAGCCTTTGCTCTGACAATATGAACTTTTCTCTTTTATTGCAAACCACAAATCTTATTTCAAACGGTAACAAAAAAAAAAACCCCACTTTTTTCTTCCCTATATATATATAGTTATATACACTACAATACATATAATTTACAAACACAAATCTTATATAAAAAAAAACACACTTAAGTCTAAACATAACCAAAAAACATGAATGAAACATCTTGGTCCGGTGAGGATGATCTTGAGGAGTTTGAAGAGATCGAGATGCTTCTTCAAGAATTCGAGAACGAGCAACAACAACAACAGCCGAAAGTAGCACACGCACATCCCTTCCCCGGGAATTTGAAATTGCTGAAGCACGGCTAATGCGTGATTATTTTGGTGACAATCCAAAATACCCGGAAGAATTGTTTACGGCGTCGCTATCATATGAGCCGTAAACTATTTTTAGAAATAGTTCAAGGTATTCAAACATACATTCAAACTCATCTTTCCTCTTCCAAATCACTTTGATTTCTTTAGAGTCCGGCCCAATGCCGCAGGTCTAATGAGTTTTAGTTTGATTATGAAATGCACAAGCGCCATACGCCAATTGGCGTACGGCGTAGCGGCTGATGCATTGGATGAGTATTTACAAATGGGATCACACTGTGCACGTGATTGTTTAGATAACTTTACTATGTGCATAATCCAGTTGTATATGGGTGAGTTTTTAAGAAAACCAGACGAGAATGACATTCGTAACTTGTACCACGCACATAACGCGGTTCATAAGTTACCGGAAATGTTGGGAAGCATCGATTGTATGCACTGGGAATGAAAAAATTGTCATAAATCATGGCAAGGCCAATTTCACCGAGGTGATAAAAAGTATCCAACCATAATGCTTGAAGCCGTTGCTTCATATGATTTGTGGATTTGGCATGCATTTTTTGGGGTAGCGGGCGCGAATAACGATCTTACAGTTTTGAATAATTCTAACTTATTCGACGACCTGCTTGATGACATCGCCCCCGAGGTTCCGTTTGAAGTCAATGGGCGTACATTCAAAAAAGGGTATTATCTTGCCGACGAAAATTTACCCGGAGTGGTCTAGTTTTGTTAAATCATTCACGGTTGCGCATACCCCAAAAAATGTCGTATTTAAAGCCAAACAAGAAAGTGTTCGAAAGGATATCGAAAGAGCTTTTGGTGTCCTACAAGGACGTTGGCATATTATTGCCCAACCGGCGCGTTCAGTTTACGATTGCCAAGCTACGGAGGATCATGTACACGTGCATCATATTGCACAACATGATTTTGAAGGATGAAAACTTTGCCATTTCTGATGTTAGTGAAACGTATATTTGTCCGCGAATAAATTTACAACGGACATGGATTGAGCGATGCGATGTGCAACGAAAAAAGGGGAAGGAACTACGCGATAAACCGTACACGCAGCACTTCAACGAAATCTTATCAAGCATGTTTGGCAAATAAATCAATGGGAAGCATTTCAGCAGACACAACAACAACAACAAACAAGATCCTTAGTTAGCTGATGCATTTGATGTATTATTAGTATTTGTTGTATCGTTTTTTTAATTCCCGTATCGTTTTTTTTTTTTTTTTTTTTTTGTATCGTAACTTTATGTTTAATTTGTGTTTGAATAAAATGTATTGTATTTTATTTGAATAAAATTAATTTTAGTTTATTTGAGTATTTGATAAAAGAAAAAAAAAATATAGTGGTGGGGCCCAAATGAGTAAGTTGTGGTTAGTTGATTGGGGAGGGGGTTGTTAGTTGTGGTTTGTTGTGGTGACGTGCACCCTGTGAGGCCCGAATGAAAAGAATGCTTGCTCACTGCACCCCCGGCTCGATAGTTATCCTTTAGAGTAACTATTGCTGCTTTTTTATTCACGAAGTTCATAAATAATCGATGCAGATTACATACGAGTATAAATGTCTAGTCACAAACGTACATATGAGGTATAAACCATTTGTCTTAAGTTTTTTGAGCCATATGTATATCTTTTATGTTGAATGGTCATTAAAATCAAGAGGACTAGGATCGACCGTAGCATACGACAGAAGCTCATGATCATGCTCGAATATCTCCATTTCATCGGATTGCAATGTTACTGTGGCTTCAACACTACCAGCCTTTAACGTGTCATTCAAAGCCACGATTCTTGAGAATCCTGCATTCATATCATAAAACCATATCGGCTTTCCCTACGGCTGTAAAGGAACTGAACGTTCAATGAAAATTTCATGAACCGTTCGGTAAAAAGTTCGTTTATTTATTAAAAGAACGAACATGAACAATATTTTACGTTCGTTTAGTTAAATGAACGAACATGAACAAAAGTCGTGTCCGTTTATTTATGTTCGTAAACCTCCGATTATGCGTTCGTTAACGTTCGTTTATGTTCAATTATTTATTTATGTTCGTATATCATATTTTTTAATTGTATAATTTTAAAATTGATTTGTTTAAACAAAACAACATTTATAAAACAATATATTGTGCATAATTTAATAAAGTTTATGTTTGTTTGTCTATGTTCATTTATGTTCGTTTAGTGTCTTAATGAACGAACATAAACGAACATGAACAACTCATTTTCTTAATAAACGAACGTGAACAAGAAAATTCGTCCGTTTAAGCGTTCATGTCCGTTTATTTGTCCGGTTAAAATTAAACAAACGAACATGAACAAGGCTCCATTCGTGTTCGTCCAGTTCGTTTACAACCCTAGCTTTCCCCATCCAAAATCCAATTTGTACATTCCACTATTTAGTATGCTTGTAACGAATAGACAATTATCTCCATCTTCGGTGACATCCATTAAATCTTCTAATGATCTTAATATTTGGTTAAATTCCTCATGTCGCTTTTCACCTTTCATGCATTGAATGTGATCCGGGTTAATCTTGGCTATTGATTCTCTAATTTCACCCATCAACGTTGGCAAGTCTGACTGGCTTTCAGGAAAGCAAATAGCGGTAGCTGTGCTAACAAGGTTTCCAATGGTGTTGTATGGTAAAGGAGGTGACGCCCTATTACGTAAATTTGCATATGACTATAAAGCGTGGGGCGACTGTGAACCCATGGGTCTGACTATGGATGAGGCTTTGGCAAAAGCCTTCCAAATTAATGATGATGTTGCCTCCGCGCGAGTTGGGCCACTTCTTGGTGTTGATAAGTCGGTGCAGGCAACTGGTTGTGCCTTGAGTGAAGCTATAGCCACAGAATCGAACATGAATCTCTTTGTTATAATGGATTCAGTGCTTGTGAACTTGGAAGACCATGAATAGTTAAGAGAAGGGTTGTTGGGAAAGACTTGAGAAGCCATAAAACTTTGTGATATTCTTTCGGGTGAACCTCTAGCGGCTGCTGCCCATGCTTTCATGAACAAGAAATACGTACGGCCATCAAAGATCTTGTGTGTAACGCTCATGGAAAGGCCAATCCCTCCACAATTGAAAATGTTTACCTGATGGTTCGCATATATAAGTAAATAAACAACCAAACATAAAATGCGTACGTGATTACATGGTATCTACATTCATGAACTTGAATAGAGAAACTCACCTGAACACCTATAATATAATTTCCTATTGAAGATTCTCCAGTTCTAGGGCTATTAGGAACCAACTCTCTCAATTTTTTGTCATCTGGCTGACGAAAGAATTCTTTGAGACTTTGATTGACGCGAGCCATCATGAAATTGACTCCTTTGTCGTTGCACTCAATGTGCAACTTGTTCTTAACTTCTCATGTTTAAATTATATAATATGACTAATCATAAATATAAACAATAAACATCAACTACACACGCGGAAGCGTATAAGATCATATAACATGTAAATTAATTAACCAAACATAAAGTATGCGTACCTTTTGATTCTAGCCAAACAAGAATCAATTCTTCAATTAATCACCAAGAACTCTAATTAGGGTTTATAAGTGGATTAATGAATTACCCCTTACCGTTTTGTAATTCAATAAATAGTGTGATTGAATCACGTTCTTGTACACATGTACTAATAGCAAGTTAAAGTAAATGCTAGGTTTAGAACACAAAACGTTTTAGTTTGGAAAACCAAACCAATCGACCCTTATAGAGGGTGTTTGTCGACCGGCCAAACAAGAAAGAAAAGAGAAAACAAAGTTAGGGTTATGTGTGTGTGCACAAGAGTACCAAAACAATAACCCTTGCTTTTGTTTATATAGTGTGAGATATCTTGGAGTCTAAGTTAGGTTTGGGTTGGGTTTCCCCTCCCCATAACCGATCGGCATTCACCCTCAAAGGGTAATCCGGAACCTTCTTGACTTACCAAATATTCACACATAATTCTTTCCTTTTATTGGTTAACGGTCGTTAGTCATTATCCGTTAAATACTAACGGTCGTTACACGTTTTATGTAATTAATAATTAAACATAACTTTTTACATTTAATTATTAAACTTTAACTCTCATACGTAAAGTGTGCAATCCCGTGATCTCGAGTTCGATCATAATATACAACTATTATTTTATGTCTACAAAACTAACAGCTCCCACTTAGACATATCTTAATAGTGTAATCACATCGGTTAGCGTCTAGCAACACTTCGATGCCTCTAGTACAACTCGAGTAAGGTCTCCTGGAAAAACCTTTTAATGCTTCATCGTTATTATTATCCTTTTGTTACTTATACCGTCTTAAATAAAGATATGGATCTAAGTCATTCTTTACTTAACTATTCTGTTTCTCGTTGTTTGTGATTGAGCAATATTACCAAATCTTCTGAACATATTCAGGGGAGATCTTGGGCGTGGCCACGCAAATATCTTGTCAACCCTACGAGGGGCCCAACAGTATTAAACTCCAAAATAAATTTGAAGGAAACAAATTCTATATTGACTACAAGCATAACCCATGAATTTTGTAACACTTTTGAAAACAATCCTTATGACTACCAGTTACGTGTAGCGTTAAATTGTTCCACAAAAATGCACTACATTCATGACAGTTATCTGGTATCTCAAGTCTGAGGATAACTATTCATGATTTACTTAATAACAATATCCATAAAGTACAATCATGTAGTTGGGATAAGTCCTATATTCAATTCATTAAATATCATGTGAACTTGGTATGTCTACGCATCAATATACTATCAAGTATATTATACCAAAACTCACATTTGTCTTAATTTAATGATATTCCCATATCATTAATTGACAATGGACGATTTAGAATAACTAATTTATTCACGGATTAAATATGCAAATATAGGACAACAATATTAAAGAATGAAGAATAAACATAACAAATATTTTATTTCATTAAAGATAATAATTGTTTACAATATCCTTTATCCAAATACTAATCACAGTCATGCATGAAACTACTAGCTAAACGAAGTCCAATGCCATTGGCAAGTTTAGTAAGCTTCTCTTTAGCTAAAGCCTTAGTGAATGGATCAACTAAGTTGTCATCTGTGTGAACTTTCAACAGATTAATCTCTCCTATGCTGACTTGTTGTCGAACATAGTGATACTTCCATAGAAAATGTCTGGTGCCCTTCATGACTCCAGGTTCATTGGCAAATATGATAGCAGCAGAATTGTCGCAATACATATTAATAGGCGATTCAATTGAAGGCATAACACCAAGCCCTGAAATGGATTTCCTTATCCAAACAGCCTCCATTGCAGCTTCTGAAGCAGCTATGTATTCAGCTTCTGTCACAGACATCGCAATTGTACTCTGCTTCTTGCTCCTCCAGTCTACTACTCCTCCATTGATAACAAAGACATAACCCGTCTGACTTCGCATTATCTTTGTCACATTGCCATGACGCATCACAGAAACCTGTAACATCAAGTTCTACATCTGGATTTCCACCATACACTAAAAACATATCTTTCGTATTCCTAAGATACTTTAGAATATGTTTAACAACAATCCAGTGTTTATCACCTGGATTCTGTTGAAATTGACTGGTGATATTTTGAGCAAACGCCACATCTGGCCTTGTGCATCTAACCGCATACATGATAGATCCTACTGCCGAAGCATAAGGAACTTTACTCATGCGTGCCACCTCTGCAGGTGTTGAAGCACACATCTCACTGCTTAAGCCATGTTTTACTTCCATTGGCAAATATCCTTTCTTGGAATTTTGCATATTGAATCTCTTCAATATTTTGTCAATGTAAGCACTTTGACTTAATCCAATTAACCGCCTTGATCTATCTCTATAGATCTTGATTCCTAGAATGTATGCAGCTTCCCCTAAATCCTTCATAGAAAAACACTTTCCAAGATATGCCTTAACACTTTGCAAACTTGGAATGTCTTTTCCCATAATTAATATGTCATCAACATATAGGATAAGGAAAATTACATCACTCCCACTAGCTTTGTGATATACACATGGCTCATCAAGATTCTGAGTAAATCCAAACCTTTTGATTTCTGCATCAAATCTTTTATTCCATTGCCGTGATGCTTGCTTCAATCCATAAATGGATCTTTGAAGTTTGCATACACGGTTTGGAAATTGTGGATTCACAAACCCCTCAGGCTGCGCCATATAGATGTCTTCATCTAGGCAACCATTTAAGAAGGCAGTTTTGACATCCATTTGCCAAATCTCATAATCATAGTACGCTGTTATAGCTATGAGAATCCTAATAGCTCTAATGTCTGCTACAGGAGAGAAAGTCTCCTCGTAGTCAACCCCAAAGGTTTGAGTAAATCCTTTAGCCACCAGACGAGCCTTATAGGTGTGTACATTGTCATCCATGTCAGTTTTCTTCTTGAAGAGCCACTTACTTCCAACGACTTTAGAATTGGGAGGAAGGTCTACTTCAATCTAGACTTCGTTATCTCTCATGGATTGCATTTCCCCATTCATTGCTACTACCCATTTATCCTTTTCAGGACTATTAATGGCAGCTCTATAATTAGTAGATTCATCAAGATCCCCTAATATAGTTTCCTCAACTTTTACGTTAAGACATAGACGTTCAGGAGCACGCGTAGTCCTTACAGACCTACGAATGGGAACAACTTCAACTTCAGGTGGAGGACCCAGTCTATCAGGTTCCACAGGAAGTACGCTAGTGTTTTTAGAAGGTATTGTATCTACATGATCATCTTCCTGATCATAAACTCTCCCACTAAATTCTAGAGATATAAGTTCCTTTTCAAGAAAGTCTCCATATCTAGCAACGATTACTTTGTTTTCAGGTGGGTAGTAAAAGTAGTAACCCATCGTTTCCTTTGGCTATCCTACAAAGATACACTTTATAGATCTCTGTTGGAGTTTATCTGCTGAGTCACGTCTTATATACGGCCCGCAACCCCGATCCTTTAAATAAGACAAGTTACGAGCTTTACCATTCGATATTTCATATGGTGTCTTATCAACCTTCTTGGTGGGAACCATATTTAGAATACGAACAGCAGATTTTAAGGCATAATCCCAAAAGGATAAAGGAAGAGTTGTAAGATTAAATATTGATCGCACCATGTCTAACAATGTACGATTTCTTCTCTCAGATACACAATTTTGTTGTGGAGTATATGAAGATTGAGATTTTGGACAATTCCATTCTCAGCTATGTAATTTTTAAACTCTTGGCTTAAGTATTCACCGCCTCTATCGGATTGAAGAGCTTTAATCTTCTTTCCTAGTTGCTATTCTACTTCTGCTTTGAAAACCTTAAATGTTTCAAACACCTCATGTTTATGCTTAAGCAAGTAAACATAACCATATCTGCTGAAATCATCTGTAAAGGTTAAGAAGTAGCTAGCACCTCTCCTTGACACATGTCTAAGTGGTCCACACACATCAGTATGTATTAAACCAAGTAGATCAGAAGCCCTTTCCATATTACTATGAAAAGGTTTCTTAGTCATCTTCCCAGATATACAAGACTCACATTTATCATATGATTCATCATTGATACTTTTCAAAAGCCCATCACGTTGTAGCTTTTCCATGCGAGTCTTGCCTATATGAGCAAGTCTACAGTGCCAAAGGTAAGAAGAATTCAAGTCTGACTTTATTCTCTTACTAATACTATACATTGAATTATTATTATTAGATACATAATCATTCATGTCAATTTCAAACACACCATTCACAGCAATAGCATTAAAATAAAAAATACCATTCAAAGAAATTGAAATTCCATTACTAGTGATGGTGTGAATAAAACCCAAATCTAACAAACATGAAAAGGAAACAACACCTCTAATAATAGAAGGTACATAATGACAATTGTTTAATGACAGTACTAAGCCCAAAGGCAAAACTAAATTAAACACTCCTATGGCTTCAATAGCTGTAGGTGCTCCATTTCCCACGTGCAGATATTGCTCCCCAAAGGCAAGCTTCCTTTCAAGTCTAAACCCCCGTAGCGTATTACAAATGTGAATACCGCATCCAGTATCATATACCCAAGAATTAATTTTATGATTTAGAGTAAATAATTCAATCATAAATAAGTTACCTGAAGTGCTGGCGCCCAGGTGCCCAGACTTCTTGTTCTTATTTGCTCGCAACTCTTCGAGATAAAAAGGACAATTCCTCTTCCAGTGACCAACTACATGACAGTAGTGGCAAGCCTGATCTTTTTGGGATTCACATTCTTCTTAGGAGGTATTTCTTAGGTTCAGGTTGATAGGCTATAACTTACTTACCCTTATCAGCCTTTCCCTTTCCCTTACCTTTCTTGTTCGCATTTGGCTTGTTAATTCTACCCCCTTGAATAGCAAATACCTGGGTGTAAGAGCCTTCTGTGGTAAACCTTTCTCGTAATCAATAAGCAATGCGTGTAATTCACTTACTGTCTTCCCCACGTAATGCATATTGAAATTACAAACAAAACCACTAAATTCCTTATTCAGGGATCTATTGATTAAGTTAATAGCAAGATCTTGTTCATAGATTTTGCCAAGTGCTTGTAGTTGGTCCATGTAACCCTTCATTTCCAACACATGTGCACTTACAGGTTTACCTTCTGCCTGCTTAAAGCTATGAAGAGCATCGATCAAATCATAAACTTCAACAGCTTGTGGCTTCTCAAACATATGTCTGAGTTCGTTGAGCATGTCATAAGGGAAGAAATTCTCAAACTGCTTTTGTAAAGCAGGTGTCATTGCTCCCAACATCAAGCAAGCCACATCATTATGTTTCTTGTATTCAACTTTCCACTCTGCTTTTTCTGCATCAGGTGCAGTTGCAGCAGGTTCAGCAGGACAAGGCTTATACAAATATTCCAGTTTCTCAGACACTCGCAAGACAATCATGAGTGAGCGAAACCAGCCATTGAAATTTTGTGAGCCAGTCAATTTTTCTCGCTCAAAGAAAGTTTTGAACGCAGAACCCAAAGTAGTGTTATCGTTTTGAGCCATTTCTACAGATAAAAAAAGTTCAAATATTAGTATTTTCGATAATACAATTTTTCAAGAAAATAAAATACCCAAGGAAATATTCATATAACCATAGAATTTTCTTGAAAACTATGACCCAAATTAACATAGTTCCACTACATCAGTTGATCTGCTAGTAATGAAAGTATAAAATAAGGTAATCTGTCGAACAATAATTGGCAAACAATTTCCAATTCCTAGATCATTATGGGATTTACATTGCCAAACCTAGTTGCAATGTAAGCATGTTTTATCCCCATCTTATGCCTTGAGTCCAAGCTCTCACTTACAACTCAATTAAGTCGTCTAATTTAAAGAACTGCAAATGTGTCCAGTTGAGCTCTCACACAACATGAAGATTTACCTTTCCATTGCAATCTAGCCAAGCTCTCACATGACGTAAATTACAACTTCAAGTGTTCTTTTAATTAGATGGAATTAACTTAATTTTAAGGGTACAACTTCATAACATAGGTTTTAATAAAACTTTTTATTAGCCAATTCACTAAGATTAAATTAACAAAGTTTTGATTGAGGTATTGGGTTCACCAATCAAATAATTTACCTTTAATTATCATCCATTATATCGTACTTTTGCATAAGTCGAAAGACTTAGTGTTTCAGATAATTACCACAAAGTGGCGCATGGAATTAAAGCTAATTCACCCTTAAGATGATTTTGTACATAAAAATAGTCGTACTTGGTAGCTCCAATTTGACGCACAAAGGAGCGGAGAAACTAAGGTTAGCTAAAAGCCAATTAAAAACCCGTTTCTTTAAAGTCACAATTTAATGCGTACCCTCCTTATACCCTTCTTATAGTTTGTCACAATTAGGTGAGCCGTTCTTACTATTGGTACAAAACTCATCACTCAATTAAACTATTGAAAATTTAACTCTTCTAAAACAATTCATTGTTTCACCATTATTTAGTCCATATTACTTTTCTATTCAAATATTACCCTTTTTGTTTATAAACATGTGTAACAAAAAATAAACAAAAACAAGTAATAAAAAATAAAAAAATAACACAACTAAATAAACACACATAACATAACAATTAATATGTGTAAAATATGTAGCCACATGCAAACTTTATTCGATAAAACATATTAATAATCAATTCTAGGTTTATAATGCATATATTTAACTAAGGCCCTCACTTACAAAAGGAAGTGAACCACATGCATTGACGAATCAATTGCGTAAGCCATAATTAAATATATATCACATAGCACGTAATTGATTCATTAATTATATTGAGGTCTTCCCCAATTCAAGAATTATCAATAAATAAACATGTGAAAAACTTAACAATTAATTCATATAGCCAATTTAAACAATTTAAATTATATCGACAATAAATCCATGCCAAACATGCACGTTTTCATGGATTCTAGATAACAATTATTAGCACGTTGTCACAAGATCGCATACATAACACATAAACATAACATGTTAATCATAGGGTTTCTAATCAAATTAAATATCAAAACCAAAACCCTAAAAATCAATTAAAGGCAATCGGCCTTAAAAAAAATTAGGGTTCGATATGCATAAACCCTAAATCGACCAAACATGTATAACCAAATCAAAAAATTCATTTTTTTAATGTGTTTTGGTAATTAATTACACATTATAACGGCTCGTGATGCCACTGTTGAAATTATATAACATGACTATTCATAAATATAAACAATAAACATCAAGTACACATGCGGAAGCGTATAGGATCATATAACATGTAAATTAATTAACCAAACATAAAGTATGCGTACCTTTTTATTCTAGCCAAACAAGAATCAATTCTTCAATTAATCACCAAGAACTCTAATTAGGGTTTATAAGTGGATTAATGAATTACCCCTTACCGTTTTGTAATTCAATCCAAGATTCAATCAATAGTGTGATTGAATCACGTTCTTGTACACACGTACTAATAGCAAGTTAAAGTAAATGCTAGGTTTAGAACACAAAACGTTTTAGTTTGGAAAACCAAACCAATCGACCCTTATAGAGGGTGTTTGTCGACCGGCCAAACAAGAAAGAAAAGAGAAAACAAAGTTAGGGTTATGTGTGTGTGCACAAGAGTACCAAAACAATAACCCTTGCTTTTGTTTATATAGTGTGAGATATCTTGGAGTCCAAGTTAGGTTTAGGTTGGGTTTCCCCTCCCCATAACCGATCGGCATTCACCCTCAAAGGGTAATCCGGAACCTTCTAGACTTACCAAATATTCACACATAATTCTTTCCTTTTATTGGTTAACGGTCGTTAGTCATTATCCGTTAAATACTAACGGTCGTTACACGTTTCATGTAATTAATAATTAAACGTAACTTTTTTACATTTAATTATTAAAATTTAACTCTCATACGTAAAGTGTGCAATCCCGTGATCTCGAGTTCGATCCTAACATACAACTATTATTTTATGTCCACAAAACTAACACTGCAGCAATAGAATAGAATAGAGTCAGAATCTGAGATAAACTTTGCGTGAGGTTCTTTATAACGTCTGTAACACTAGAAACTTTGTTATTAGGAAGAAAACAATATTAAAGGGGTGTAGCAATCATGAAACCATTGGTCAATAATTGATAGGTTGAAGGTTCCTAGATCGTTTGGAGTTTGAGAAGTCGGTTTTATGGTTTCTTTGCAAGTTATTTCAAGACCCACCTTCTTCTCAATATTATCATCGTTTTCATGCTTTATGCCTTCTTTTATCGACCTGCATGTAATTTATGGTACAATTATGAAATAAGCTAGTTACTATATCAAATACTTAACAAACTAAGAAAAAATGAGGAAGCCAACCTGAATGAGGATACAATCCCATTTACGACTATTGAGGTACTGTATTGGTGACCATAAAACAAGGATTTTTACAACCTTATTGACTTCCAAGCATGAGAATAACCACCAAAATTTGAAGCTTTATGCAGATCATATTGCTTATGGTTAAGGAAATAGTACCGGGTCGCTTTTTGGGCTGCAAATATAATCTTCATGTTCTATAATGATCAACTAAACACACAACTTCTTTTTATGAGAATTATTCCAAAGCTAATGCTATTTCACTAGCTAGCTTATTTACAACCCACAATCTGCCAACATCAGATATATTGAAAGTGGTGAAGAGTAATCCACGTAAATCTCTTTTGAGTTAGATTCTAGTTAAGGATATATATGCTAACATAATTTCTATGGCAACTGGATTAGTTTCAACAACGTATCACATACATTAGAATAAAAGCAATGACAATTCACAGTGCAAATTACACTATCTTTACCCCCAACCCCACCCCCCGACATAAAAGTAAAATTGAATAGAAAATAATTATGTTTACATACTTTGATCAATTTTAGTTTTAACCATTATGGTTGACGTGATCAGGTGACAAACAAAATACTCCGTACATATATAGCTAACATCGTGTATCTTTTAATAACCAAGTGAGATTAAAGACTAAAGAGCAAAGGTTAATCTAAATGAACTCACCTTAAACATCATAATTCAGGGGAACATTGGACCTCCGAAGAACAATGATTCATCTAGTTGAACTCGATCACCTTAAACTTGATCTTGATATTAACATGCCATGTATCTTGAGTTATCATGAAAAAGGATCATTTTTTTTTTTTTTTTTGGCATAAGCTTCAATATCGTTCCTTTGTCATCGAATCTTAATCCTGAGTTTGTATAACAAATATGAAGCTATGTATGTTATTTCAACTTTCAAGCATGTGCTTACAATTTAACCCACCAGGCCACCATTGGAAGTGCATCGCCATTAGAGTTATGGAAAAATATTAAAACGTGTATGACTAGAATTGAACCCGGGACTGAGGGATTGCACACTTTACGTATGAATGATCAAAGGAATAATTAATATATATAACTATTATATATTTTAATTATTTGGACACGAAATAATAACTAACGGGCGTTAAAGTAATTAACAGAATTGACTAATGACTGTTGGTAAATAAAGGAGGGGGTTAAGTGTCGAGTTTTGAAACTTGAGGAGGTATTAGACTCAAACTTGGAGAACAAGTTTGGAGGCTATATAAACAAACTCAATAGCTCTATCAAAAGTGACGACACAATGAAAAACTCGACCAACAACCCTTATTGATATATATGCATCGTACAGTAGGATGATATCTTTGACTGACATATGTATAGTATCTTTGACATATGTATAGTAAAAGATATGCATCATACACTATGCATGATAAATATCACATGATATCTTCTACATATGTATCGTACAGTATGTAGATGCAAGAATGATTTTATATTCTTTACTTCTTCCTCCTTGAATTTAAGATTCAAGGTTTATTGAACAAAATAATTTTGGTTTAATTCGTGTTCATTCATTAGCATTAACCTTTGATCGGTTATAGTACATGTGTACAAGAACTCGGATATAACTTACTTTAGTTATTCCATCTTGGATTGTGAAACAAAACAGTAAGGGGTTTCACGGTAATCCTATTTGTTTGATCAAGAGAAGTTAAGAGAAGATTAGATCCTTGTTTGGCTAGGATCAAAAGGTATGTAACTATTTATTATTCGGTAATACTATTATGTGTTAAATTAAGATCCTTGCTTCCGCTATTGTGTGCTTTGATGTTTATTTATTTATTTAAATGTCAAGATATTTAAATTACAATAGTGGCATCATGGGCCAATTTAACATGTACTCCCTCCGTCCCGGTCAAAGTGTCCAGTTTTACTTTTTTTGGTCTTTCTTGTTCAACTTTGACCTTAAATACTTTATGTGTGTTATATAATCCTTGATGCAAAAATATGAATGGATTGGATTTTAAATGTATTTTCATTGGTATAATTGTCATCAAGTATTATATAACACAAATAAAAATATTTAAGGTCAAAGTTGAACAAGAAAGACCAAAAAAAGTAAAACTGGACACTTTGACTGGGACGGAGGGAGTAATTGTTATTACCGAAACGCATAATAAAAATCAAATCTTGATTTGGATTTACATGTTTAATTCGATTTGTTCTTTAGGGTTTTAGTATCACAACTAAAAAATAATCGAACCATAATTTGGGGGGGGGGGGGTTCGACCCTCTTTTATTAAAAAGTTAGTTTTGTAACCCTAAATTAGGACATGTTGTGTTTATGTGTTTATTTGAATAAATGGTTACATTCCTGGATAATTCATGATGCTTCATGCAAGGTATTCATGAATTAGGGTTTGTTTTATGTGCTACATGTTTTAGATAAATCTAAATTAGGGAAGACCTAATATATTAAATTAATGAATCAGTTATGTGCAATGTGGTATTTAATTATTAAAGCTTACGCGGCCAACTTGTTGGTGTCTGTGGTCCATTGGGTACAATGCGCTCGAAAACCAATGAGAGTTCTAGTAATTAAATACATTAAAATTATTCACATAGAGATTATTAATAGGATTTATCAAAAGGTTTGCATGTGGCTATATGATTTAATCGTTAAGATTATATATGCGTTATTATGTGTGTATTTATTTTTTGTTAAAATTACTTGTTCTTTTTTGTTTAAATTGTTCTTAAATTGTAAGCAAAAAGAGGGTAATTGTTGGTATAAAAAATAAATGGACCTAGTAACTATGAAACCTTGATGTGGTAAATTATTTATTGCCAAGTCTTATGTGTCGACAGTGGTTCGCTTCGCACGGTAATTTGCTCCCAGGCGAGACTAGCAGTTTAATAATTTACAACATAATTTTATAAGACTTAGAATCATAAACTTTTAATTGATTGATGCAACTGTACAAATGGTCGAAGCGGCGGACCTAATATTGACAAACTATAAAGTGGGTATAAGGTTGGTTTCGCATTAAATTGTGGCCTTAAAGAGACTCCATTCTGTCTCTCCGCTCGCCTGTGCGTCAAATTAGACTTACCAAGTACAACCATTATATGTACGAAGCATCTTAAGGCAAAGTTGTAAGTCACTCAATGCCTCAATTAAAACCTTGTTGATTTAACTCTTAGCAAATTGGTAATTAAAATAGTTTTGAAAACTTATGATACAAAGATGAGTGCATGCATCTTTATACATATTTTGATTATAACATCAAAATAAATACCCTAAAAATTTAAGTCCATGCTATCTAATTATAAGAGACACTTGGAGTTAATATCTAGCGTAAGTGAGACCTTGACATAGATATTAATGACAAGGTAAATTACATATTTTCATTACTAGCAGATCAACTGAATGTAATGGATCTATGTGAATTTACAAGTTTCTAAATTAGACGACTTAATTAAGTTATAAGTGAGACCTTGAGACTTAAAGCATGAGATGAGAAGAAACATGCTTACATTGCAAATTGTTTGGCAAATGTAATTCCCATAATGATCTAGGAGTCGGAAATTGTTTTGCCGATTATTGTACGACAAGTTACCATCTTTTGTACTTTCACTGCTAGCAGATCAACTGATGTGGTGGAACTATGGAAAGTTGGATCCTAGTTTTCAAGAAAATTAAATGGTTATTTTATATTTCCTGGGTAGTTTTCTTTTCTTGAAAATTGTTTTATCGAAAATACTAATATTGAATTTTGTAAATTCTTTTAATGTATTAATGCAACGTTAAAACCGTAAACGTGGGGCATTCTTTTAGTAGTAAATTGATCTACACCCGTAAGGGTTTTTGGCTAGAGTCAACCTTACTAAAAGAATAAACCTAGTCTACTTTCTTTGAGAAGAGTGAGACTTAATCCTATTCTTTTTCATAAATGAGAAAGGTATGATAGGAAAATTAGAATTGTCTAAATTCTAAGAAATAACTCATAGCAAATTTTAATAGTTAAGAAAATTGCACATTTAATGAGTTATTAAATTAGAAGCTAGACTAGTTACCGAAAAATTGGTAAAAGGCAAACTAGCACACTTTGTCTAGTTGTTGTGCTATGACCATTTAAAGACGCTACATACCATTGTGGGGATGATAGTAAATTAAGGAAGAAATTGCATGTCCAATTATTTCCAAGTTAATTGAATTGATGGATAGTTCATCATTTACAAAGTATAATACCTTCTTTAGTACCTAAGTAATTGTTACGTTTGGGATTACTCAAAGGTGTAGGAAAGTAAATAGCACACTATTTGCTTTTACTGGTTATGAAACACTCATAATGTTGTCAAATCCAGTGGGAGCATAGTGTTGTAATTACTGAATAACATATATTAATGTAATGATTTGTAATTCAGTGGGAGCTACAAGCTTTTTATCTTGGTAGTAACCCAGATTATCTCTAGAATGTCTTGTGATAATTACTTTCCAATTGTAGACACTTGTGAGTTTAAGGATAGTCATGTACGTTTCCTTACTAGACAAGGGGGGTTCTATATCTACTAATATCTATGACACAATCATATTGATCACATAAACAAACGATTGACATGTTGTTTATCTGATACATGATGTTGTTCCATGCACAAGTGGGAGAAATCTTAATTGTGTGCAAGCAACAACACAAAAAATATGGTTGTCAAGATCTAACCATCTTGATTGTGTGGATGATTCGGGTGGTCTTGGGTTATGGAAGATGAGATCCATGGTAGAGTTTTAGAGAGAAGAACTAGAGAGAGAGAGAGTTGGGAGAAAACTTGTATCAATTAGATTAGTGTGTGAAATTGTGACAAGAGTTCCACCCTTCCCATGTGTGGGAAGGGGTTTATATACTTACTAATATTTGTGCCCCTAGTGGGCTGTAGAGTGAGCTGACAGTGGGGAAAGCCCCGACCCACTCCACAAATATAAATACGACTAATACTATTAATACTAATACTAATATTACTAAGCAAAATATAAATAAGCCTACGAGCTATGTAAATGCTAAATAGATACTCGGGGTGACCGATCCTTCATCTGAATATTTATATTCCTAACAATCTCCCCCTAAGGGAGGTCACCCCGGAAATAATAACTTGAATTCTAGCATTTTGTCTTCTTAAGTTGTCTTCATAGCTCGTAGTCTTTGATTCTTCAACATCTTGTATCTTTGTGCCTTTAGCAGTGATCTTTTGATGACTGTTCTTCTATCTTGGATGATCTTTGAGTATTCTTCGAATTTATCATCCAACATGTATCTTCAAGCCATCTTTCAGTAGTATGTCTCCACGTGATGTGATAATCTTCGAGCCGACATGCTCACACTATTTGGTGTCATGATCTTCAGCATCAGAGTTTGCAGAAGCTGTGTTGAAGGTCTTTTGGTTGATCATGACTTTGTTGAATTACGATGATGATGTAGTGTGAACATGTGGTAGAGGATTGTGATTGTTGAGTCGACATGCTCACACTTTTCTGGATCATGATCTTCAGCCTCAGAGTTGCGGAAGCAGTGTTGAAGGTCTTTTTAGATTGATCATGACTTCTTTGTTTAAGATGATAATGTAGTGTGAACATGTGGTAGAGGATTGGCATCTTTTCTGCAACCAGCTACAACAGCAACCAGCTACAGCATTCCACAGCTACAATCACCAGAAGTTCCTGCATACGACAGTTAGCAACAAATCGACCGGTACTTACAGGTTCGGACTTCGAGATTGTTAACAGCATAGTGTGACAACTCTCTCTAATCCTTACCAAGACCGTTCCTAATCGAAAACCCACAGAGGGCTTTTTAAGATCGAACCGTAGCACATCAACGATTAGGTGAGTCGCTGGAGATCACTCCACGACTGTAGACCGTTTGAAACCGCCATGACCACTAAGCGTAATCCATAAAGAATTACCGAAGTGACCTGCTTTCAGGGCTGCTTGATGTTGACCCTGGCAGGAATTTCCATTCAATCATTGAGAATTACATTTGTAAATTCCCTCATGAATGTTCTGGCAGATTGCTAAGATCTGCGTAGGACTCATAAGTTTACAACTGGTGTCCTTGATGTTGAACAACCAGTGTAGAAGTAATTTGTGTCCCTATGAGATCTTATTATGCATCTCGTGGCTCTAGACTCAATAGTGCGTTTTGATTTAGTGAGCGGAGGCTGGAGAGAACTGCCACCTTTTCAATATCATCTAACTCGGAGTGAGAGAGACGATAGAAATGTATTGAACTCCGTGACAATTGAAACAAGAGTCCTTTGAGGGACCTTGAGTGGCTAGGGAGGGTTGTGCAGCGTATCACTGGGTCCATGATACTTTGTCTTCAATGCCAGCAATCAACTAAGTGATTCTGACAGCATATGTATTGACCCGGTTTCTGCCTAAGTTGTAAGGAGGGCTTCTTTCTTTTCACCCTTTATCTTTACAATTCTTTTTCATTCTTCAACCCCTTCAGTGCTTACCGAGACTTCATTACTAGAACCTTGTTGGGTTTGTTCCAGTACTAGCTCCATCTCAGTCGGCACTCTTCCCTTACTCACTTTTCTCCTTTTTAATCATACCTAAGGACTTCTACACTAACTAGTGGATTGTCCCTGGGTAGATCCCTCCGGCTCTGGCGGGATCGTGGGAACTTGTACCTAACCTTACCATCCTTATAACTCCATACATTAATAAAATGGTCGGTCTTTGGTATTCTTCCACAATTGCCATAAACCAAATCCTTGAAAAATCTCTCAAAGTGTTCATGATTCTGAAACACATTTTTGCAAACACTTGAGAGTTTTATATTTTTCAAATGCTCCCCCTCAACATGTGCTCGGATAATTGTTTTATAAATTTGCACATGTCAGGTGAAGCTCGCACTTTTGAATTGATTGATTTTCAAAGAACATGATCATCGCGAGACACGCTTACATCACTAGTGAACTAGCTTGAAATTATTACCCGTCCAGATCACATTCAAGGAAAATCGCTCGAAATCGGTACATTCTACTCAGACACGTCCTTTGCGAGACACGCTTACATCACCAGATAAACTGGCTTGAAATTATTACCCGTCCAGGACATGTCCTTTCGACTACTGACTTTAGCTATCGTCAATTCATTGGTGAAGTCTGAGCCTTGCTCACATGAGATGCATGCCAAATCCTTTTTGTTAATTCGCTCCCCCTCAATATGTGCATCGATATATGAAAGAGTTTAGCACATATGGGAGAGCTTACATTTATGTCCAAAACATCACATTTTCATCAGGTTTCATATTTAAATCACATTCTCTCCCCCGATCAAAAATTTCAAACCATTTGAGATTTGTGATCCCAATTGATTTAAATAAGTTAGAAAATGTGGGAGAAAATGTGTCCGATTTAATATATTTTGATGATGTAACATACTATGCTCCCCCTTAATCTAAGAGGGAGATTCACTGCTCATTTTGCACAAGATAACTTTTATGACACAAATGATATTGACCTTTTTGCGCAGATGATGTGATCATCCGCTTTTCTGAGTGAGTCAGTGGTCAACATCGATTATCCATCCACCAACAAATCTTCTCAAGTATTGTCGATCCCCACTTGGCGAGATCCGAGTAAGTACTGCTTTGTTGAAATGATGGTGGTGGAGGTGATGACTGTGTTGTTGTTGTTGTTGTTGTTGCCGACGTTATTGTTGTGATGAATTCTGAGCCAATCAATAGAGTTTGAACGTATGATCAAATGGTTAGAATGGGAACTGGCACATTCATTTTGGCTATGGAATCTGCATAAGAATATCAACACAGATATACATGCATACAGATACACTATTCCTTAATAGCTACCCTTCAGCAGCTTGCCACATTATAATACCAAGTTCATCTTATAATCAAACCCCAATCAGGAACTACGTCAAACCGCTATCTAGCATGAAGAGCAATTAGCAATCATGAACATGGCAATTCACACAGATTTCAATATTCAATTCAGGATCTTAGGAACATGATTCTAACATAATAGCAATCTACCTAAGCGAATCCTGAGAACATATGCACAATATCAACAACAATTAAGCAGCAATCGACCAACAAAAGTCAAACGACATTTGAAACTCATTCATTTAGATCATACAAATGTCTATGGAGTATTCAAGAACATCAAACACATCTGGTTTTCTAACTTCTTTTAGGTTTTGAGTCTTAAAGTATTTAGGGGATTAAACGAGGATACCAAAGTAACACAAATGAACCTTCTAGATACATCAAGCTAGGAAACTATAAGCAAGTTGCACATAATGTCCTAAACTTTCTAGCAACTAACACATTTGGCCATTTGATATAAAGTTTTAGCAATATCCTCTTCAACTAATACCCCATTAACTACAAAACCTTTTCAAAGAGTTATGAATTAATCAAGAAACCCGTTTGATGATATAAAATTTGAATTCACTCTCCCCCTCAATCAATGACCCGTATTCTAGTAAAGATTTGTAGTCGTTGATTGCGTGACAAATTTTATGCACAATCCAAGTCTAAAAGAATTTCAGGCAACACATAATCACCAAGTGTCTCACAAATAATTTTCAGAAGAATCATTGAATGAAAACTATTTGTATACAAAGAAGATTTCTCTTCCTTTACCAGAAATGATGCACTGAAACGTACATCAGATCGAAGAAACATGGATATAAAGTAATCCATGCCCAGGTGAACATCACCCAGTTGGAGGAACAGCCGTCTTTTTGGCGACGTGCTTTCCCCAGTTTGAAGCGCAGGTTGCTATCTAAAGTAATAGCAAGCCATTTAGACATGTTTTTTTTTTTTAACAATCCATTTTAACTTCTGCTCGAGCTTCATTTAAAGACCCGTGCCATTATTGAATGACATTTCTAGGTCCGTAAATGTTATCGATAAACAGAAGACATGCCTAGGTGAAACTATTTTTGGTATTTTCTATTTTCTAATTTTTATGGATTTTCTGATTTTAAGTTTCTCTATTTACAAATGCAGGTTTTCTATATATCTATTTACAAAATGGTATACGATATGAACAAGTATATATGTACAAGGATACGAACCAGAAACCATTACTCCTCAGCATTCTGAATCTTCTCCGCATTCATCACTTGACTTGCTGAAGAGCAATGTGAGCACTTTTAAACAGGGATTGATTCTGGCTTTTCACTCTCCCCTAATTAGTGCTCTCCCCCAATCTGACAACCTTTCTGATGAACACCCATAATAGGAAGAAGAAGAAGACTTTGGATGAACACCCATAATAAGAAGAAGTCTTTTGGTAACCAAATGCATGCCGTCTTTAGTCTTCTAACACATAGCGGAGAATGTAGAGAAGACTGTAGACTCGACCTTCTTCAAGATTGCCCAATGTGGAGGAACAGAATACCAATCATCTTCATCTCACCAAATGCCTTCCAGTAACCTTACATATAACCCATCAGCCCGCAGCATACACATGAGATGATAACACCCAACAGAGAATGTAGAATAGACTGACGACTCGACCTTCTTCAGTCTTAAGTATAACACCAAAGTAACAAGTTGAACCACTGATCATCTATAGTATGTATCCATCCTTGGATATTAAGCCCTGATCACGTGAACCTGTTGTGCGTCCTTGATGTACACATTCTCTCTCCCCTGATGGTTACGATTAATCAGCCCATGACGTAACAGTGAAACGTAAATACCAAGGTAACAAGTTGAACCACTGATCATCTATAGTATGTATCCATCCTTGGATATTAAGCCCTGATCACGTGAACCTGTTGTGCGTCCTTGGTGTACACATTTCTCTCCCCCATGATGGTTACGATTAATCGGAATCATCATCATGATGTGTACATGCAGCCTAATGACGAGTACATGAAGCATTGACTAGAAACCCTTTGTTACTGATTGTACCAACCCGTGAGACTATGTCGATTAGCATTCCATGACCATGTTCTTCAACACCTTGATAGATGGAGGAAGATGTAGTGTTGGAGAACCATGGTTTGCACGACTCCTGAACTGACGTATTCAGGAGTCGTATGACCATTTCTCAATCATCAATCAACATGTAGAATAATATTCACCCTTTCCCCCCCTCAAAAATTGCATATGAGCCAACTGCAATTTTTGATGATTGAACTAGTGAATATGAATACCATCAATGGTAAGTAGCTCCACTTGACGGTTCTTGAAGACTGACATGTTGTTTATTCACCCTTTCCCCCCCCCCCCCCCCCTCAAAAATTGCATATGCCTGTCAACTGCAATTTTTGGTTGAATACGTGAATAAAAATATACTCCAATATGCGCCGATCCACTTGAAGACTGAATAAGCACGAAAAGAGCATAAAACTTGTTGATGAGAATGGCCATAAATAAGAAGACTCCTCTTCTTTTGAAGATAAAGTGCACTCAAGCGTACACTTTTCTTTTCTTTGATGAACGAGGCCTGAACTGATATGAACAGACATCATTATGTTGAAGAGCGAGGCCTGCACAGATGTGTACAGACGTCATTTCCAATGAAGAACGAGGCCTGCACTGAAGTGTACAGACGTCATATGATGAAGAGCGAGGCCTGCACTGATGTGTACAGACGTCATTATGATGAAGAGCGAGGCCTGCACTGATGTGTACAGACGTCATAAATCTCTCTTTACTACTTCTCTCGTCTAACTCCATACCAAACCCATTATCATTCTATCGGCTTGATGTCGTGACCACTGATGGAGTAAAACCCAATATAATAAACTTGAGACTGAAGTAACATAACCCGAACTTGTGACTTAAACTTGTACTAATGGGTGACAAAGAGCGGTGTAGAGACTTCGTGCAACATCGAATCCCTAAGTACTATATACTCTTCAACCAACCAACCATCAAGTATAAGACGTACATCACCTCTTGGATATCCACAACTTCGTGTGACACTGAGCACTACAACGTGACTCCTTAAAGTGATAGTTATTTTGCAATAGAGAGAAAGAAAAAATAACTAGATATCCAAGTCCTCATCATTGTAACTGTCGAAAGCTCGAACAAGGATCTCGAAGAATCTTCATCCAACCTCCCCGATATCTTCAGATACTAAGTACACGCACCCATGAAATTTCACTTCAGCCTCAAATAAATAATACTGAACTAACCCCGTAGTCACATCTTGTCAATTAAATGCCTCGATCCAGCCATTTGTGATGTTATAGCTGAACTTTGATAATGGTTTTAACCCGATCCTGGTCAAGAGCGCATAGCCCATCATCACGGGATTTTACAAATCTATGATTTAAACCGAGAAATAAGTTCTTTCGCGGGATTTTACAAAACCAAGAAGAAACCGTGAGACAGTAACAGATTGAATGTGGCGTGACTGATTTGGTTTTGGTGAACATCAGTTTGGGTTAAGAATATCATGTGAGAGTTACAGATCACATCATAACTTTTAAAGCCTTTGTCCAACTAACCAACCTCGAACACAAACAATTGTGACCACTTGATGAAGGAAATCCGATATACCAATCTTGAAAATGAAGTATAATTACTCAAATTCCTGACAAAGTATGAGACTCTCATCACCTCTTGCGATTATCCACAACGTCTTCTACGTGTGACACTGAGTACTACAATGTATCTCCTTTAAGTGATAGTTTACCAGGTCTTCAACCATCCACCCCGACTTCTGGAAACTAGATAACCCAAGTCTTCAACTTACATCATATGCGCGAGCAAGTTATCATTGAAATCATGCATCCAACCATCCCCGATTTCAAGATAAAATAGGTAGACTCTTTCGTGAAATCCAACTTCACCCTCAAGCAAGGAATACCAAATTAGCTTCGTGATCATTTTGTGCGGTTGAATATTCGAAGGGAGAAGAAATATGCGCTAATTCTTAGCAGTGCCCATGTCTCATAGTCAGTCCAAACAAACATAGCTGTCTGACCCAGCTGCTTGGATGATATCGGTGCAGTGCATGGAATAGTTGTCGTACTGTGTACAGGATTTTACAGTTCTTGAGATTTAACCGAGAAGTAAATTCAAGAACAAACTGCACAACAGTAAGTATCAAATCGCTGAGATCTTAGGAAAATTGCTAAGAGCCAATTCGCTGAAAGCTAAACCACTGAAACTGGAACCGCTAATATTCAAACTGCTGGAGACTGAACCACTGAATCCTGAATTGCTACGATCTGACCCGCTGTAACCGGAACTGCTACGATACAAACCGCTGGAGACTGAACCGATACGATCTGACCCGCTGTAACCGGAACCGCTAAGATTCACATCGCTGGAGACGGAACCGCTAGGAAACACGCGCCTAATTCTCCCCCTCAAAAAGGGCATGAAATGACCTTTTTGCCAAAGCTGAGAGTCCGTGATGATTGTGAATTTGTCAGGCACATACATGGAAAGAGACAAATAAAACTACTGCAACGAAGATGGTGATTAAGACTCTCTTGTAGTAACCCCTCGTTTGTCTCCTCATCAATGGTTTAGCAGATTAAGAATTTCCTGAAGCTCATAATATGCCAACACCGCTTGATGAAACACGTCTCTGAATGTGTAACGGGTTAAAACACGTCTCTGAACAGACCACCTCCCATCTTTAAGTCTGACCACCTCTAGAGAAGATCTTGTACTACAATCCCATTAGAAGCTTGAGAGACAACAATTACTTGATGAAGCTTGAGAAAGGACAAGTCCGCGACTTATACTTGCACTAAGTTTGTGATTTAGAACCTATATTGAGCACAACAACGTAACTCCTTTAAATATAGGTAGTGATATATACCCAACCTTCCATCCTTTATTGTATATATCCACTTCTTGAACATCCAAGTCTAATCACCTTAAATACGCTCGAGCAAGGGTCATCAAACATCGTGCATCCATCCACCCCGAGATGTTTGAGACACTAAGTACACCAACCCTTGAATTAACAAACCAACCAAGTTACCATAATTTCTCAATTTCTGCCGATCTCGTAGCACAAACTAATCCCAAAAAAAATAGTTAAACCCCGTAAGTTTTATTAAGTCTAAATCCAAGTCCGGCCTACTTGTCCAAAATTAATTTCACGGGATTTTACAGCTCTTGAGATTTAAACCGAGAAATCAAATCTTTCGCGGGATTTTCTAAAATCTACAAGAGAAACCGTGAAATCATCACGAATAGCCTAAAGTGAAATGCAATAATAATATTCGAGATTCGAGTCACAGAAGTCAAATCACAACTTGATCAAATCGCAACCGATCAAGTCACAGTTTGTTAAGCTGCCACAAGTCAAATCGCAATCAACCATATCGCAATAAGTCGAATCGCAAGTGTTAACTCGCAACGTCACATTGCAACTGGTAGCATCGCAATCAGTCGAGTTGCATCAAGTCAAATAGCAACTTGTCAATTCGCAATTAATTAAATAGTAATTAGTCAACTGAAACTCAAATTGCAAATATCAAATCGCAGGCTCACTCAAATCGTAGGCATTACTAGGACAATGATGCTAAATCCACAACTCTGTAATCGCGTTAACGTTCATAAACCCAAATACTAGCCGTGACATGAGTATTCTCGAAGCGTTTTATAACAACCAAAGTACCCACTCATCATCTGGATCCATCAAACACAGTCCAATGCTCAGTCAAAGTTAAGTTCAAACAGCCTTCTCATTATGCTACCTTACGCTGCCCAAATGAGAACACATGTATTGATTTGGCCCAAATGTTGACCCTTGATCCATAATGTGAGTCCAATGCTTCAATACAATGAATAAGCCCAAGTTCATTATTCGGTTCATAAGCCCAACAACTTAGTCTCAAACCCGGACGCCACACACTAGTATTACCAAATGGAGTCCAATTAAAACCCAAATCCCAATCAACCCTAATTACAAAAGTATTTAACACCTCCTAATCCCTAATCTCCACAAACAATCCGCCGCTATCTCCTTCCTTTTGCTCAGCCACCAACAACAACACTAACTTAACCCTAATCCCACTTTAATCCGCCACCTTATTTCACCATTTCACTCATCACACCCATCTGCCTTAAAAAAATCATCACATTACTGATCTCATATCCATCTCCTTTATCATATCTCCAATCCGAAGTCAAATAAAAATCAAACCAAACGACGGATATAACACATATCAGTTTTGGCTTCAAGATCTTTATACGGCAATAAGATCATGAAAGGTCTCGGGTAGGTTGATATTTGTTTTCATCATGAACGAACCAAAGAAAGTTTCTAACGAAAATTGTTATGAGACTTTCTTTATGTTTCAGATATTTAATTGAAGCTTAGTCTTCAAAAAAAATTTAGATCGATGATGATAATCTCTTGTTGTTTAGTTTGTTGAACAAATCGATGTGTAATCAAAGAGATAACCTGAGATCAATTACTTTTTGTTTTCGTTTCTTGTTGATTTAAATCTGAGGTGACACTTTGTGGTTTTGTTCTTGTTCGGTTTAGGCTTTAACCGATTTGTTATAGATATATAAGAGTGATGAAACAGGTTAGTGTTGGATCTGAGTAGATTTAGAGTGGGTTGATTATAGGGACAAAACGCCAGTTTACTTGAAACTTTGATGGTGATTTGTATTTTTTTGAATCACAAAAGTTGCAACAGATCGTTTAGACACAAGTCGCTACATTTGCAAGAACACAAAACGCCACTTTTGTATGACACAAGTCGTTAAGACACAAATCGCCTACTTAGACAAATCGCCATGTAGACAAATTGCCACATAGACAAAACGCCACATAGACAAAACGCCAAATAGACAAATCGCTACTACCACAAAACGCCAGTCTGTCACTATCATAATAGTACAACTGTCCCTTTCCCAGATTTGGCATTATGCTCGGTTTTGGCTAAAAACCAAACTGCAAACTCATATTGGACAAAACGCCACTTAGAACACACAAATCTCTACTTTGAACACCAAGCCACGAAAAAGGTAAACCTCTACCAAGAACACCCACGAGTTCGAACCAACAACTTTCGTGATAAAGGAAACAGACTTTCGATAAACCACACGTAAAAACTTACATTTTAAGAGAAACAACCTTTCGTTAAGACACACGAAAAGGTTGATATCTCACCTAAAATAACAGCTTTACGTTTTGAAATATCTCCAAACAGGAAAAATCTTACATGAAAACTTTGAGATATCACTTAAATCCAATAAGTGACAACTGTTAAGGCACACAATTAGCCCATTATCTCCACCAAGAAAATTAGAGGCGAATGAAAAAGAAAAAAAATAGCAGCAGACTTATGATAAGCAGATTCATTGGCTATTTTCTACCAGCTTTTGAAATGATATTCGAACAACACAAATGAGTACAACAGTTTAAGAAAAAAATTGTTCGAACCAAAAAAAATAAAATCTACACACAATCAATCGAACCTAGCCATGGCTCTTGATACCAATTGTAAGATCTAACCATCTTGATTGTGTGGATGATTCGGGTGGTCTTGGGTTATGGAAGATGAGATCCATGGTGGAGTTTTAGAGAGAAGATAGAGAGAGAGAGAGAGAGTTGGGAGAAAACTTGTATCAATTAGATTAGTGTGTGAAATTGTGACAAGAGTTCCACCCTTCCCATGTGTGGGAAGGGGTTTATATACTTACTAATATTTGTGCCCCTAGTGGGCTGTAGAGTGAGTTGACAGTGGGGAAAGCCCCGACCCACTCCACAAATATAAATACGACTAATACTATTAATACTAATACTAATATTACTAAGCAAATATAAATAAGCCTACGAGCTATGTAAATGCTAAATAGATACTCGGGGTGACCGATCCTTCATCTGAATATTTATATTCCTAACAATGGTTTAAAGGATTCTCTTGACTGCATGGTAAGAGATTAATGTTCTAATGTGATTTTTATTCACATCTAATAAATAGAACACTTGGAATTAATATCTAGCGTAAGTGAGACCTTGACATAGATATTAATGACAAGGTAAATTACATACTTTCATTACAAGCAGATCAACTGATGTAATGAAACTATGTTAATTTGCAAGTTCTAAATTAGATTCTTATTAGAACTAGTGTCAATATGATAAATGAGACTACTTCAAACTAAATATTTATGTATTATTGAAATGACATAAATAAATAAAGTAATCTTATACTACTTCAAATTTGAATGTTTATGTATTCTTGGAATGTCATAAATATATGAAGTAATAAATTAACTTGAAATACGATTGAAACCAAATAGTGGTGTTCATAATTACTTTGGTTATGGATATTTATATTTTATTGTAAAGATATAAATATGAAGTCTTTTAATTATTACAAGACTTATAATAAAGTAAGACTTTAACTTGTTATGTTTTTATTAAAACATACAAGAAGTCATTGAGTTGATCAATGATTTATAATGTATATTGGGAATATAACAGTTATGTCTTCTTGTTAAGACATGGACATGAAGTGACTTGGTTAAAAGTACTTATGTTATATAGCATGCAATTGGCTTGGAAATTCTATTATACCATTAAGCTGATTTAGTTGGTAAATAGATAAACCAAACAAAATATATTTATCTTACATATTGTAAGATTGTCTTACAATATTAATCCTAATGAAATACATAATGGTTATGGTACATTCATTGTTTGATTAAAGATAATTATATCTTCCTTTCTTCCAAAAATTATCAAGGTTAGAAAAATTGAGTATGGATTGTATATACTCAATAAGACTCCAACCTAGAAGATTAATAAGACACCATTTATTATGGAATGTGATGAATCACATTAAGTCTTAAAATTGAAGTTCAGAATTTGTTAAACTGCTTTTGAGTAGGTCATTAACAAACTAATGTTAGGAACTGTCAATGTGTATTTGTAATGTCCCAAAAGAGAACAATTTTGTGTTGCTCTACTTGCTAAGTATTTATAGATAGTCTATAAATTGCTAAAGGCAAGTGGGAGTTTTATCTTGAAAAGATAAAATTACAAGATACATGATCTTCTAAAATACACTAGTAAAGCCATGATGAGGATTAAACATGTAAATGTTAAATCTCAAGATGATGGAATTACCATTCATAGATCCGCAAGGATATCTCAAATGTTTGTATAATATGTTGATGATTATGAGTTACAGGATTATGGTAAACCTGTTAATGAATTGCAAATATTGAATTTGGCCAGTTACTCATACTATGAATGATTAGATGCAGTCCATAAAGATAATTAGTTTTGAAAACTTAATTAATCTTGAACTCTATAGTTACACTATAGAATGAAGATGAGTTTCTTCAAAAGGAATGAAAATTCTAGAGATTTAAATTCCTGTGTAGAAATCATATGGACAAATTTGTATACATATTTAATGTATGAAAAGATTATCAAACACACTTAAGCAATTAACTGTGATTGAAATTCTTTCTAGGCACATTAAATTTATAAAGATTATGATTGTCATTCTTAGTTTCATTTATATGAAATTAACAATGGAATATCAATACTATTTCTTGTGTAATTACTTGTGCGAGGACGATAAGTAATTGAAAGGAGTATTTGAATTCAAATAATCTTTGGAAGTATACAAAGTGCAAATCATTTATGAATGGATTAATGCATGCATCTGGGATATACTTATGTTTAGTTATTAAATCCATATTTTGATTTATAATTAAAATAAGATAATCTCTTAATATTCCTAAAAGCTAGTGGGAGTGTTATATTTATTTTCTTATTTCATATATGTTGCATAACATATAGGAAGTAACATTCCATAAGCATTAAATGTTAAGTCTTATTTTGGAATGAAACTTCACATGAAGATTTAGAAAATAAACATACAACCTTGGAATATATGTTTATTGTTATAAACATAAGCGGTAAAATTATTGATTCTAATAAACATGATTATACTATTAGAAAGTCTAGATAGGTACATATCTTTGAAAATATATGACATGAATAAATCTAAGTTTGATGCAAGGATTTTTCATGTACATCATGTTGTTTGTTGTATCATGCTTGATGAAAGATGATTTGACAACATTAATATCTAATTGAAAGTTATTAGATAACTAAGTGTAATGGATATGGTTGAATTTAGAATTAACATCCTCATCCTGGAATTGCTCCTGAATTCTAAGTATGAACCATATGGCAATTGTTGCGTAATTGATATAGCCGACAAATCTGGAAAGATTTGAAGGTATCAAAGATTACACAAATGGATATTAAAGTTTACGGGATTTTAAAGAGCATATTGTTGTTTGCATACAATAATGCTGATAAGATTGAGATGACACTCAATACTAGTCATGGTAGGATTTCATCCTAGTTAATAGGCCATGTGTACTAGTTATGCTTAACTGTAAGCATAGTTGCATTGTACATTAAAGAATTAGAATACTTTAAAACTATAAAAGGTTTGATAGTTTAATTGTCATAAATTCGTGGTTGAGGATGTCACGCATTTTATGAAATATTATGTGGCATTATCAATATAGTTGAGTGCACACATACAAGAACTTCATTAATTAAATTCTTGAAATAAGTATTCTCAAAATTCTGATAGATCAAGATTAGTTGAGTTATGTCTTGTCAACAAGTATGTTTGACATGACTTGAGGCATAATTCATTAATAAGAATTATCATGCATTGATCTATTTAGTGTTTGGATAATGGGATGTTATTGAACAGTTATTATTTTAATGAAATAAAATACTCGTTATGTTTATTTATCATTTTCTTAATAATATATCCTATATTTGCATGTTTATATCCTTGAATATATTTATATATTCTAAATTGTCCGTTGTCACTTAATGATATGGGAATATCATTAAATTAAGGCAAATCTGAGTATTGGTAGAATATACTTGAAAGTATATTGATGCGTTGCCATACCAATTTCACATGATATTCAAAATGTTTGAGTATAGGACTTATCCCGCCGTCATGAGTTTACTTTATGGATCTTGTCATTAAGTAAATCATGTGTATATAGTTATCCTCAGACTTGAGATGCCAGATAACTGTCATGCATGTAGTGCATTTCTGTGATTCAATTTAACGTTATATGTAACTGGTAGCTATACGGATTGTTTTCGGAAGCGTTGTGAAGTGCATGTGTTATGCTCGTAGTCAAGATAGAATTTGTTCCTTCAAATTGTTTGAAGTTTAATACTGTTGGGCCCCTCGTAGGGTTGGCAAGATGTTTGCGTGGCCACGCCCAAGATCTCCCCTGAACACGTTCAGAAGATTTGGTAATCTTGCTCAATCTGAAACAACGAGAAACAGAATTATTAATAAAGAATGACTTAGATCCATATCTTTATTAATGTGGTATTAGAAACAAAAGGATAAGTATGATGATTAATCATCAAGTGGTTTTTCCAGGAGACCACCACCCGAGTTGTACTAGGGGCATTGGCGTGTTGCTAGACGCTAACCAATGTCAATTACACTTTTAATAGATTTCCAAGTGGGAGCTGTTAGAGTTATGGAAAAATATTAAAACGTGTATGACTAGAATCGAACCCGGGACTGAGGGATTGCACACTTTACGTATGAATGATCAAAGGAATAATTAATATATATAACTATTATATATTTTAATTATTTGGACACGAAATAATAACTAACGGACGTTAAAGTAATTAACAGAATTGACTAATGACTGTTAGTAAATAAAGGAGGGGGTTGAGTGTCGAGTTTTGAAACTTGAGGAGGTATTAGACTCAAACTTGGAGAACAATTTTGGAAGCTATATAAACAAACTCAATAGCTCTATCAAAAGGGACGACACAATGAAAAACTCGACCAACAACCCTTATTGATATATATGCATCGTACAGTAGGATGATATCTTTGACTGACATATGTATAGTATCTTTGACATATGTATAGTAAAAGATATGCATCATACACCATGCATGATAAAATATCACATGATATCTTCTACATATGTATCGTACAGTATGTAGATGCAAGAATGATTTTATATTCTTTACTTCTTCCTTCTTGAATTTAAGATTCAAGGTTTATTGAACAAAATAGTTTTGGTTTAATTCGTGTTCATTCACTAGCATCAACCTTTGATCGGTTATAGTACGTGTGTACAAGAACTCGGATATAACTTACTTTAGTTATTCCATCTTGGATTGTGAAATAAAACGGTAAGGGGTTTCACGGTAATCCTATTTGTTTGATCAATAGAAGTGAAGAGAAGATTAGATCCTTGTTTGGCTAGGATCAAAAGGTATGTAACTATTTATTATTCGTTAATACTTTATACGTGTTAAATATTCGATCCTGCTTCCGCTACATGCTCTTGATGTGTTTATTTATTTAGTTGATTGTCAAGTTATTTAAATTCCAACAGGAAGTACATCGCCATTAAATACAAACTACTGTATAAAAATGGTGATATAAGGGATAGTTTAGAAGTGCGCCATATTCCGACTTCTTATAATCATAATCACACAAATATTGAAACTACGAGACAGCATGGCCCGTGCGATGCACGGGCTTTGTTCATCATAAAGAATCGTAGTTTTGCAAGGGTTATACATATTTAATTATTAGGTTTGATTTCTTTTGTCTCTTACACCAAAACTGATGTACCAACTTCGAGTTGTGCCTTCCTTTTGCAACGATTGCGTTGTTATATCTCCAAGTGGTATCAGTTGCAAATATATCCGTGCGATGCGCGTATCTTTTATGGTTTCAGTTTTGCAAAGGTGAAATCTATTTTGTTAACGAATACACAAATTCCATCTAAGTTATTTCTTGTGAATAGAATGATTTCAAGAAGAATGTATCAAATGCATGAGTGATTTTTATAATCGTAACACAAACTCATAATTATAAAACTAATTTAATAGGAAAAAGAAGTGTTTATACTCCGTATAACTTAGGTGCATGTTTTTTGGGTATTTTATTAAAGACGACTTGTTAAACCAAATATGATGTATCCCCCGCGAGTCTTGCTAACTTTGTCTCGAGTTTGATGTAAACACCACAAATTGTTTGGATTTTGCAATACAAAACGTGTACTAACTCAATTTTCATGCAAGGTTAACTGTCATTTAATGCTAAATAATGCTCATAATCATTTGCTCAATCAATAAAACTCATAAACATTTTTTTTTATAATTATAATTGTATACTTCCAAATTTAAGGAGACCATTCAATTTCGAGTATGTCTCTTTGTTTGCCACATTAAGTAGCAATTTCGAGACCATTCAATTTAAAGACATGAAAAGACATGGTAACTTGAAAGAGTTTGGTGATTTTTTAGTTTCATTAAAGCATGACATGAAGAGACATGGTAACTTGAAAGGGTTTGGTGATTGTTTAGTTTCATCAAAGCATTTCATATACATGCTAGTATGCATTAATGCGTTAAGTTTATATATTGAGTTATCATAATTGATTTGATTTTTTTGTATAGATGCATTAATGCTAACATTCATCCATGAAACTCATTCTTTATATGATTGTGTATGTCCTTAACAAATTCAACCATTGGAAGCTAAATAAACACTACATCTACCATCCACCAAGACTTGACCGAACCCGTCAAAAAACGACAAAAATCATTTACATCTATAAAACAAAAAATTCATTTACATCTATAAGCTTGAGCCAAAGATTGCATGAAGCAATCCTAAACCATGATCAAACGATTAATATAAAATTCGGGTACAACTGTTATCAGATGAATCTAATGAATACTACAATATTATTCCTAAGCAAGTCATAATGTATGTAATGGTAGTCCTATAATCCACATTCGCAACAAAGAGATCACATAATGCACAGAACCAACATTTTTTTAAGGATGATTTTCTTTCATTGTAGCGTCTCTAATAATCAACCTTGTTTGAATAGGCATTTTCTACCCAGAAATCTCAATAGCCCGTTTCACCAAACTTTCCATCACACCTCTCATATCATAAAATAATCTGCCATATTTTGCTGACGCCTTATTTCTTTGTAAGACCTTCTTGTTGGAGCTTAGAGTCTTGAACAAATTGATGTGACTATTAATTGAATATAAAACTTAATTTAATAAACTTAATATTTACTATTATAGTTATACGTAGTATGAGACAAACTCTTTCATCAAAAACAAAAAACAATAAATATAAACTTTCTAAATTAAACTGAAGCTTCAAAAATTTAAAACATAAACTAATAACTTAATGATTCCTCCATAATATTGCCTTCGTTTGCAAAATTTTGTCGCGACACATGTCAATCAAATGATCATAAATAGTTCATCATTTAGGCATTGCTTATTTTGAAGAAATGTTAATTTCTTGAAGTTCAATCTCCCTATTGAACCCGGTTTCGACTTCTCTCTCTCTCTCTCTTTGATTTACCTCTGTTCATTGACATAAACATCTCACATCGACGTTGCGAGTAAACAAACGACTTCATTGCCATAAACGTCTCACGTTGTCGACGTTACAACTCATTAGTGCCAACACACCCACCATTTTTGTTTAACAGCAAAGGTTACTCAATAAGTGGTTAAGCACTATATAATCCACTAAAATATGAGATGTCAAGTTCATTTTCTCCTACGTATTTAACTTTGCATGATAACATTGGCTTTTTAGGCGATCGAAGTCTATAATGCCAAGCTTTATGACTACCAGTCTACCACTTTAATTAGAGATTAAACTCAAATTTGTCCACTAACAAACCTAACCACCTTCTAGCCTGTAGTACCTTTTATAAAGGCCCAAGAAATTTTTTTAAATCACAACTTAATGACAATGAATGGATGGAACTTCAAAGGTCCAATCCCTTCACATTCAATTTTACTTACGTTTTTATGTTTGCATGCTACCATTGGCTTTTTAGGTGATCGAAGTCTATAATGCCAAGCTTTATGACTACCACTTTAATTAGAGATTAAACTCAAATTTAATGGCCATTTCGTTCAATTTAATGGCCATTTTGTTAAACTCAATTCACTTCAGTAGACAATCATAAACCTGTTTGACATAACAACGCTAATCTTCAAAAAGATATCACATGAGTGTATAGAAAGATGAGGCACATATTTATAACCTCCGCTCACCTTGAAAATACTATCCATTTTAACATGTTAATTGTTGAGAATGCTTCTTTGTAATTCTGCTACAATAAAGACAAACATGTAAGACAAACAAAATATTAAAGGTCTAACTTTATGATGATATATATAAAATGTCACTGATGAAGCTTATTCATTTTCAAGCAATGTCATAGTTTGCTAACGGAACACAATTATATGATTCAAAAGGTACGATTTAACAACCAGTTTAGGTAAAAGAAAACTAAGATATGAACCTCCTTATTGTTCTCGGGTAGGATCATGCGTTTATTGTTTTAGGGTTAGAGCTCGAGCTACATGTGCATAATGTCTTTTCAGATCGGACGAATCTAGACAAACCACCTTTTTTAGCTTCTACAATCCTCGTAGTTCATGGAAAGCTTCTGTCTTGAACCATTTTTATCGATAAAAAATATCGCTCACATGATCTTTAGTATAAGCAAAATATCAAAGAAAAGTTGACACCTTAATAAAAAATTATATTGACAGCTTCAGTAGAAAATTATATTGGCAGCTTTACAAATTACAACTCGTCCAACCAAGTGTGTACAAATATATATACCCGTTGTGACCCATTATCCAACCCATTCAATAAGTCACCTCTACAGAAAAAAGTAGAGTAATATTTTAACAAAATCCAACAACAGTAACTAAATAGGAATATTGGTGAGTCAAAGTGTCTCATGATCCATTCATATGGCAAAGTCTTGAATATCTTCCTAAATATTGTATATTGACTTAAATAATAAAGTAATCCATATTGCATAGACAACATCGAATCTGGAGACAACTGCATCTGTTAAAACAACAATTTGTGAAGAAAATGAGAATAAATAGAATCATATGGTCAGATGTAAGTTATAGAGAAAGAGTATTTACACAAATTTGTAATATTATTCCCACCTTTCTCTAATAGGATTAGCAATTGATGTTTTATATAAACATTAATAAAATATCTTAATGTTTTTTAATAAGAAAATCAAGCACACCCTAACCTTATTTTTGAAGACCACTATTTTGTGACAGAAAGGAGCCAACTGTACACATAAGCTATTTAAAAGGTGTTTTTATATTACTACACTATCAGATCCTTCATCATTTTTAAAATAGATGAATGGTGTTGATTAAAAGAAGCACATGTTTAAATGAAAGCAACTTCGCATCATCTGTTAATGCTACTTGTTCACGTTTATGCTGATAGTTTTATTCAGTATACGCTGATCCACCCAATCAGTATACGCTGATGGTTTAAAAGTTAGTACTGCTATGCGTTTGCGTTAGTACTGCTGCGTTTGAAAGGTTAGTACTGCTATTGGGTTCACTAAGTACTGCTTGTGGGGAATATTAGTACTGCTTGTAAGTCCTTCGTACTGCTTATATCAGTTTATACTGCCATGGAAAATTAGTACTGCTCTTCATGTGTTATCAGTTTGTACTGCTCGAAGGTAATTAGTGCTGCCCTATCAAGTTAGTATTGTCAACGTATGGTCGTTTGTACTGCTATGGCAAGTTTTTGTGTTGTTTGAAGAACTTAAAGCTACTCGTTCTAATCAAGTTACTGCTGCTACAGAAGCTTTGTAGTGGTCGTGAACTTATTGAAAGAGTGAAAAAGGGTTTCGCTGCTGGACATTCTATTGCTTCTATTTAAAACCTTAATGTTCTGTCATCATATTTTCTAGGGTTTTGCTGGTCCTAGCTATTTTGTTTGAAGATACATAGTACAACCTGGTATTGAATGGGTCAGATTGTATGGATTGCCTGCATTACAATGTTTAGGCATTCACAATATAGGAAAAAATTTAGATAATTTTCCTGAATTAAATATATGATTGTAAAAGCACGGTTCTTGGCAAGCAAGTCATGAAATAAACTTGTCGTTAGAATTAGAGATATCACTAAAGCACACATTCTTTACCTCCCAAAATACTCATCTTCTTGTGAGCATACTGCCTTTATATCAATTACCTACATGACTTATCATTCTGTTGATCATGTTGAGCAGCTGTAGAAACATAAATATAAAAAGAATCTTACAATATAAGGATGAAAGGTTGAGAGAAGGTATCACCTTTGACTCATTTTGGCTGCAAATGCAAGAAAGAAAAAAGAAAAAAAACAAACCAAAAGTAAGTCACATATTAAAGATAAACATTTCATGATCAGTTTGTCCATAAAGACAGTATCGACTAAGGTACTCGACGTTAGCCTTTTGTGCAAATATTTCATATAGTATTCTTTGTTGGACTTCATCAGGGTTAGAAGTTACATCGTCGTCGCGATGTGGTCGTTTGGTGCCTCGAGCATGGTTGTGAATGGTGGTGTATATAGAGAAAGAGGTGTGTGTTTAGAGACAAATATGGTGGTTGTGAGGAGGGAAGAATAAGGTGGTGGTCTTTATATAGAGAAGTGAAGGCAAGATGCTGTGTATAATCCATTTAATGTGCAATTTGAAAGCAAGTGAAAGGACTATAACATTAAATAATGGAGACTTGAAAAGAGCTTGGTTATTTTTTAGTGCAATTAGTATTCCCATTTATGAGTGAATTTTAATTCTTTAGCAACACATCAACGATTGTATTTGAGGTTATTTGTAAACATACATTAAATCTTTGCATTATGCAACTTTAAAAGCTCTTAAAAGCTTTCAAAAGAAGCTCCACATTAAGGAACCTTGTTAGCTTAATCTTGATATTTGAGTTGCTTAGCTTATACCATTAATGCTCACCTTCATTAAATGTTCAACTTGCAACTCATTCTATATATATAATTAGATTTTGTAAATCAATAGATCATCTAACTACATGTTCACTTTCGTTTATACAAAATTAAAATAACAACATTGTGAATGATTATGTTGTTGATCTTTCTAAAATCAGTTTCTTTATCTTCGATAGATGTGTGATAGTTTACATCCTACTTCTTCCGATCCGAGCTCTTGTAGATTGACTAATGACTATAGTTGTACTTGTTGATCGTGAATTATTGAATTTTGTTGTCACACATTGACGCATGGTGAATTTCTCATCTTACATAATAGGCTATACATAGGCATAGCCATAGATAAACCTAGCACAATACATACGCATAGCAATAAATGTACCTAGTACATTGCTGTTAGCCAAACCGAACGACATCTTTGAAATTTTGTACCACATTACCCTATTTTACATTATATGAGGTAAATGACATTAGGGTTCGGTTGATAGGATAAAATGAAATAGAAAGAATTTTGTGATAAAGCAAAATAATGGAATCATTTATTATTATTTTAATCAAGTTTGGTTAGTATGATAGCATGTAATAAAATGGATAAGAACAATATTAGAATACTTTTTGGTGATAAAAGTTTTAAGGTTTTTATGTAGTTTTGATTTTATTACAAAACGTAATGAAAAAAGGACCTCTCACACATGAAAATAGTAGTTTTTGATGTAATAAATCATTTCATGTCGGACCTCTAACAAATGAAATTAGTAGTTTTTGATATAATAGGTCATTTCATTTAATTAGTCATTTCATCCCATATTTGTGAGCAATTTAAACATTTTTTTCCCCTTAAAAGTGTTGTGGCCTAATTATATATATAGGGAAAATCCTTCATCCTGTTTCCTTTACTGAGGGATGCGGGATGGGGAAACCAACAGAATTCTTAATTGCACTACTACATATTGTTGTGTTACTAAAGATGTGTTTGGTTCACAAGTATGGGAATAGGAATGGAAATGATAGTCATAGTAGGTGTGTAGTACATATGAACGAGTTTCGAATTTATATATCATACCCATAGAATTGGGAGTCCTTCAAACCCATCTAAGAGGGTGGGTTTACAATATTCTTCAAGGTTTGTAATAAAGATACTCATATTCAGTTTCATCAATAATTACTTTTGCTAAACATACCCTGTATGTGGCATGAATTTTTGCTCGCTTCTCCTCACGGACAACTATAGTTGCTGATTAATTAGGGTATACCAATTCCTTTTCTCTGTTTTAGTTTTTTAAATTCGGGTTATATAAAACATAGTAAAACAAATCTTTTAAAACTTGACATCTACTATATTTCCATAACTATTAACCTTTTACAAAACAAAGAGTAAAAAACGACGAGAAAATGCATAAAGTGAATTTATCTAAGTTGTTGGAAATAGTTTTTGAAAAATGCGTTTCACCTAGAATTTTTTTTTTTGAACGGCAATTGAGATTATATTAAAAAGAGCTAGAAAGAAACTAGCGGAACAAGCTACACGCAAATCGATCCAAAAGACCAAAGAGAGAAGGGAACTAAATAAGCTCTAATAAAAACAGGACAAACACGCAAAAAACCGATGCCAACTAGAATCAGACAGGAGATGCCACCATGGCGCCAAAAAGATGACCTCCCGTGAACGAAACCGAACACCCGTTGCATCAAACCGCAAATGCAAAGCGATCTAACCGGCATCCTTTGTTTGTCTTGTTAAGGCGTTGTGTAGAAAAATAGCTTCTTTAACGTTGCCATAATAACTCCAAATCTGAAGATCGCTAGGAAAATAATCTTTCCACATACGTAATTGCGCGAGAGAGAACAACCCATGAACATTCCCATTTGGGTCTCTATAGCTCTAGCGTTTTTCAGAGTCTAGCTCGCCGCTAATTAGAGGACCAACATAATCAAGCCACGTAGAATCAGACTCGTCAGCAAGGATTAGATCATTACCCGGGGGTGTAGATGGAGACACAATGTTGGGATCCTTTGCAGGAGCATTAACTGACTCAAAATGTTCTCCAAGAGTCTCGCCTTCCACCTTATTAGACATATTGTTATTAACCTCCTCACATTTCTCATTAACACTTTTATAACAATCTTGAATATCTATACCAGCATCGTCTTCCAAATTCGTTTCCATACATTTCTTAACACACTTATCATTATACAAGACCGAATCGCCACGGAGCTCACCTTCTTCAATGGAGTCAACTAGATCACTTTCCACCCCATGAACATCCTCCTCTCGCAAAAACCGACTAGTAGCTGATAAATCACTAGACGAACCCGAATCTTTGCTGTCATCATTCGACGAGTCTGAATCACAACCAACACCGTCCAAAGGCACCTCATGTTCCAATCCTCCATCCAAACTAGGACCTTCATCATCCTTTCTTTCGAGAGAAACAGTTATGGAATTAACCTCCGTCGATTCTATATTGGATTCTATATTGGGCGCCCAATATGCAAACTCAGTAGCGATAATACGATAAGACCGATTACGATACGAAACTATAAAGGACTCTAGCACTCAATGTAAAGACTCAGTAAGGACACAAACCTTCCCATGAGACATTGGTCCGTCATTTACCATGTCAGTAAACACACTACATCCCCACCGAGCACCCAACTTCTTATAAACCTCTGGAGCCCATGATGCCAATGGCAAACCCACCAAATCTATCCAAACACATCTTTCGTCCGGAATAAAGTCGTGAGAAACATCTTTGAACTCCAAAAATATCTCATTTAATGCCTTAGAAGTCTTGACACTTTCCACGTGATCCATAGAATCAAATTCCAACCAAACCCAACGTCCCCCAACGTATCTAAGACCAACATCATCGAAACCCTCAGAAGACATAATTTTCAGAAGATCCGTAATGACATTTAAATCTTTGACTTTAGCAAGAATACTATGCTCCATACCATCCAAATCTAAACAATCATCTACCGAGATAGACATCACCGCTTCATTACCCGACTCCTCGTTTACCTTATTACAAACCGACACCCCCACAGATTTTGCTCCATCATTACTTGCATCATTATTACTCGACATACCCGTTGATTTATTGCCCAAGACCACTTTAGCATATGAGTTGAAAGACTGAAAAACGTTTTCATTATTACTAACAGGTTTAGAATTCAAACCTTCGTTGGGTTTGCAGTCCCCAGATCGTTCCTCAATAATGTTATTAGTTCGGCCATACTTCTCCACATCAGCAAATAAATGGAACCCACCCATCCATGCCGTTCTTAGATTAGAAACTAACAGATTGATGTCATTAACGTTTTCAAACCGTACAAAACCAAACCGGTGACCCGATTTGGATCTCTTTGCTGCAATGTATACATCGATCACCACACCCCATTTGTTACATGTATCCCAAAGATCTTGGACTGTCGCTTTCCATGGGATATTAGAGACAAAGATTGATGAATACGACTTATGAACCTCACGAAAATTAAGGTTGGAATTGTTGTGAATACCTTTGTTTCGCTGCTCGTGGTTACGATTGTTAACATGTTGAACGTTCCTCTTGGTTTCTGAAATGCTATTTGTTCCGTTTGCCATCGTTGTTATGGGTGGAAGACGCCTATCATTTGTTCCGCTTGAACGTTTCACCTAGAAAATTTGTCTTGCTTTGCAACCAATCTCTTTTATGCATTTGTATGTGCTATTATAACATTTATAAAACCATTTTAAAACAAATCCAAATGTGATCCGGTATGTATCTATCTATACTACGTTATAAAAGATTTAGGACTTCCTAAAAAAGAAAATCTTAAAATTTTAAGACAAAAACAATTACTATAAAAGGAAAATTAGAAAATTAATACGAGTATAAAATTTAAAAATTTAAGTCTCATTTAAACCATATAGTAACCCCTCTAATAATGATATATTTTCATAAAATTATTTAAAAAAAAAAACTCACTAAACTTATAATCACCAATTTAATGCTAAAATTTGAAAAACAAATGTGCTAACTATTTACACTATTAATAATTTAGACGTTTTACTTTTGAAAAACATATATTTACTATGTGATAAAGTATTTGGGAAATGCTAAATAAGGAATATTTAAATTGAAAAATGTTTGCTCGTCACAAAAATAGTTATCGGGTATCCGCCGCCACATTACGCGAATACCCTTCTAGTACATTAAAAAATGTCAAAAGTACCAACTAAAGGACAAACTAATGTATATTATTTGGGACAAGTTACTGAAAATTACTGCATATCATATTCAACCTTTAGTCCTCTGCATCGTTTATCTTTTTCTTCAAAAATCCAAACTAGTAATAAATAAAATGTTTTTCCACTTATTTTTTGTTCATCTTTGTGCGCTTATCCAATCTAAGGGTAGCACTTTCAAAAAACCTAACAATTATTACACAAAATTTACACATGTGTGACACGTGGCACATGTGGCTCGCACATAAATTCGCCCCTAAACAAATGTACATGAGCTTGAAAAAGATGCGGTACGACACCATCCTCACAATGAACTTCCATTTTTTTTAAGTGTAAAACAATTGCCGTTGTAAGAAAAGAAAAAGCATTTATATTTTTCTTTTCATCCATGATCATCCATGTCTCAAAAACAAGTTAATTAGTCCTTTGGATTCATTGTTGTACTTTCATTTTTTGGAAATCAAATAGCCCACAACATACCATCTGCATTATTTGGAAATGGGTATTAAACCCAAAAATACACTTTATTGTAATATTTAGTTTTAAAGATTGTAATTTTTTTCTATCGTTTCATAGAGTTGCAAACTGAACCATCTTTAATTCTTTATTGTTAATGGGGCTGACTTCATAGTTCATATTAATGTACTTCTTCTCTAGACAGCTTATGCATTAAAAAAAAAAAAAAAAATCTTTTAAAAATGAGATCGTCAAATCTACTTTATTGCATTCCTTTTTTTTAATACAATAATGCATTTAAAATGATCTTGCAATCTCACTTTCATACAATAAGCATTTTCCTTATTTTATAATGGATGCAATATCAATCAAAACGTGTAGGCATTACTATTTGGATTCTTTAGTTATTTTAAGTTTCAATTATATTATAAGGGCATGTCAAAAGAAACGCTTGTTTAGCTCATGATTAGGGTGATTAGGATGGGAAGGTTCCACATGCAACAGAATTTAGTGTTGGATGCATGTTTTGGTTATTTCTGGTTACATCATCAAATTATCAGTCTCTTTAACTTAAACTGATTTAACTAAGGGCTAATTGCACTAAAATGTAATATACTTGACATCATATGTAATTCTGTGTAGCATTCAATTTTTTTGATTATTCAACGTAAAAAAATTGTGTTTTACACTGAATAATCAAAAAATTGAACGCTACACAGAATTACATATGATGTCAAGTATAATACATTTTGATGCAATTAGCCCATTAACTAATTTGTTAAAAAAAATTCTATTATAATAAAAAGAAAATAATTTCTCATGTTGCAAACTAACGTTATATAGAGTGAGCCTCTATAATTTTATAGAACCAATCAACTATAGTTATCAACCATAGAAAAACATATTTAAGAAGGTATTTTTGATTGCTTATCTTTTGTGTTTATCTGCATTTTTAAGCGGATTTTTTTTAATGATAACACTTTCTGCTTATCCGCTTTTTCTAAACATAAAAGCAATCTTCATAAGCAAGTATGGAACCGGTTATTTATGTAGCCTTTATTTTGATATTAAAAATTTATTTTTCACTGTCATATTTAACCTAAGATATTTTATAAATGTGTTTAATTGAAATTTTCTATCAAGTTATTGTTTGTACAAATATTATTGCGCTTTTACCAAAATGAGTAAATCTAAAGACTAGTTTCGAAAGTACTTATTTATTACTGTATAAGAAGCTTACAAATATTAGGTTTAAAACATAAGCCGAAAAGATGAGCAGTCCACTTACTTATATGGAGCTTATAAACACTTATTTTTAATCATAAGGTTAATCTTTACGAGAATGTTATTTGGATTATTTATAATCTTATCATTCTAAAAAAGATTATAACTATGCAAGAATCATCTTTAATTTTGCTAATTTGCTATTTTTGAGTCAAGATACTATTTCTTTTAATACTCAAGGTTTAGCATACAATATATCCGATAGAATTTTATTGTAGTTTGGTAGGTATGCTTATGTGTAACAATTACTACATACTATGATATATGTTGACACTTCTTGTGAATTGTTCTTTTGTCACATTTATTTGGTCACTAAACAATAAGTTTACTTTTGTAATGAGTGAGTGTTGTTGGAGGAGTTAAATTGTGAAAACATTTAATTAATATGGGAACTAAATGATTTTAGTGGTATAAATATAAATATTTAATGTTTTAGTGACACAATTAGTAGTTACAAAGATTTGAAATGCATAGTGATTTGAATTTTGATGAAGTAAATGTCTAAATTTAGTAATTTATCTAAACTTAATATTTTTTTTTAAGATTTTCACAATAAAAAGTTCTCAAACGCATTATAGACGGTAAAGATGAAAACATAAATGAAGAACTAGATATAATGCCCGCGCACGCGCGGGGTTTTTTCTAATCATTTAAATAAATTATTATTTTTAATTTCGGGTTTTAATTATTATAACAGGACCTTCAAAACCATTGTACTTTGATTGAGGTATTGAATTATGGTTATTTACGAATGTAGTGGGTTTTAATATTAATTAGATTTGGAGGAGATGTTCTTGCGTCAATGATTGTGCGTGAATGAATGATAAGAGATCGAGTTTGATTGATGGAGGAGGAATTTGGGAATGTTGGGACTTCAAATATTTAGTGGGAATGATACTGAATTTTAAGTTTCAGCCCAAATCTTTGAAAAACTTGCTCCACCGTTTTCAAGTTTTAATTTTTTATATTTTGACACATATATTTTTGTAAGTTTTTATTGAATGATTACAAATAACATTGTTTTTTTTTGTAGAATATGGATAAATTTAGAAGTATTTAGGCTTTTCTTATTTAATATTTAAGAAAATAATAATAATAATAATTTGATTATTACTTAATAAGGTACGATTTGATTTTTTTGAAATGTAAAAGTCCCCACTAGGGGTTTTATTTTATTATATAAAAAAGAATAAGCAATCCTAAACACCTTCTAAACACCATCTTATAAGACATGCATATCTTTAATTATTATCCATTTAGCCTTCTAATTTCAAAAATTATGTTCAATGACATATCTTAACAATGAGTGATAATGTTTAAAAGTATCTTTTTCGCCTTTTGAGTTTTGAGGCATGCATAACAACATATTCTCTACGTTAAGAATCGGGTATATGATAAAGAACGTCAATCCCTTTATATAGAGCAGAATAATCTTTAGTATTCACATACCCAACATCAACAAAGTAATATTAATTAGAAGAAAATATAAAACAAACTCTTATGGTAAGGTCTTTAAAAAACATTAACAATGGATTAGAGATAATTAAAAGATTTTAATTCTTATAGCAAAAGATTTATTAGGTAAATGAAGTTGTTGAAAGTTAAGAATAACTAATTAAAGTAACCAGGGACGGAGCTAGGATTTTAGATTAAGGGGGTGCCGAAATTTTTATGATGGTAGCAGTATATAACCTACTAAGAACAGACAACGGTTCCCTCTCTAATAACAGATGATTTCACTAATACAAGTCAGCCTAAAATCATAAGAATGAGGAGCTCGATCTACTACTATTAGTTTTGGTTTTAGCAAAAGTAAACAATACTAATAAACATGCTCAATCATAAGCGAATGTTTGACTGTCATAACGATTTAACGAAGTACTTTATGGCTTTAAAAATATCAGATAAACTTCCGTGTCATAAAGATTTAACGAAGTACTTTATGGCTTTAAAAATATCAGATAAACTTCCTTGGTAGTTAAAGATTATGGCCTATTTCAAACAAAAAAAGTTTTAATTGTTTATATAAACTGATGCTTTTAACTACATGCCTTAAGGGTGCATTTGGTATGAAGGTGTCACAATCGAGGAATGGATTGAACCTTGTTAATTGTTGTTTGGTTTTAACTTTGGAAATGAGATTTTGAATTATGGAATGAAAAATCATTCTAGGGGTACACGGTGGGTTTTATGATTTTTCCTGACAATGTGGGCCTAGTTTGAATATTTTGTGGATGAAAATTGTGAGAATTAGATAGAGCCTTGTCTTTATATTTTTTTAATCATTTATATATTTAAAATAAATACATAAAATAAACTAATCAATTATTTATTTTCTCTCTCTTCATTTAATTCAAAATCTATACTTTTTCTCAAACATTTCCCCAATCTTTCAAACCATTCCCAAATCCTGATACCATATGTGAACCAAACGCACCCTAAATTCCCAAATCATATAACATAAGTTAAAAAGTAAAAACATGAAACAGTCTATATTCAACTAAGAAGAAGCAGAAAGAAGATGAAAGCAAATAAAAAAACAGTAAGATTCAATAACTACTTGTAAGTAGGGGTGACTGTAGGGTCGGGTCAACCCGAACCCGAACCCGATCGGGTCGGGTCTAATCGGGTCAAAAAATCTAGTCGGGTTGATTTGACCCGAACCCGATAACCCGATAGTGTTATCGGGTCGGGTTCGGGTTAAATAAAAAATATTATCGGGTCAACCCGATAAGACCCGACAATTTTAAAAAATATAATAAATTCAATCACCCACAGGGGGTATGAATTTGTAGACATAAAATCTAGCAGCACACAGGTACCAAATTGATAAATACATAATATCAGATGGCTGATATAATTTAGCCTTTAGTAAAATGAAACTTACCATGCTTTTAGCAAATGGACTTTAAAGTTCACTCTTTTAGTGGTATGTTTTCTGGTTTGTACAGCCACTGTACTAGTGATATTAACCTTTACAAGAAATGCATATTACTATTATTTGTTAATAAGCTACAAAAAAGGGGACTTGTATGAATAAACATGACAGAACAAGTATATGCAAATTACTATCGGGTCACCCGATAATCCGAATCACCCGACCCGACATAACCCGACTCGACTACCACCCGAACCCGATAACCCGAATCCTTATCGGGTCGGGTGTCGGGTGAGTTTTTAAAAAATCCAAACCCGACTCAACCCGACCCGACAGACCCGATAACCCGACCCGATAACACCCCTACTTGTAAGCGTTCAGTAAAAAATAATTATAGTGGGCTATTGGGCTCACTATACACAATATTATTGGATTGATTGAGGGGGGGCTAGCACCCACTAGTCACCCCTTCCCAGTAACATTTATAGCCTTATAGGTAAACATATAATTGTTACTAGATATAATGCCCGCGCACGCGCGGGGTTTTTTCTAATCATTTAAATAAATTATTATTTTTAATTTCGGGTTTTAATTATTATAACAGGACCTTCAAAACCATTGTACTTTGATTGAGATATTGAATTAGGGTTATTTACGAATGTAGTGGGTTTTAATATTAATTAGATTTGGAGGAGATGTTCTTGTGTCAATGATTGTGCGTGAATGAATGATAAGAGATCGAGTTTGATTGATGGAGGAGGAATTTGGGAATGTAGGGACTTCAAATATTTAGTGGGAATGATACTGAATTTTAAGTTTCAGCCCAAATCTTTGAAAAACTTGCTCCACCGTTTTCAAGTTTTAATTTTTTATATTTTGACACATATATTTTTGTAAGTTTTTATTGAATGATTACAAATCATATTCTTTTTTTTTGTAGAATATGAATAAATTTAGAAGTATTTAGGCTTTTCTTATTTAATATTTGAAGAAAATAATAATAATAATAATTTGATTATTACTTAATAAGGTATGATTTGATTTTTTTGAAATGTAAAAGTCCCCACTAAGGGTTTTCTTTTATATAAAACAAAACATGTAAAAAAAAAAAAGAAGCCGTTTCCTACTTGATTATGCAAATCTAATTTTTTTTACTTGAAAAATAAGCAATAAAGCAGAAGTGGAAAAAGTTACAGATAAGCAATAGAAAAGAGCAATCTCAAACACCCCTTATGGTTCAAAATAATATCATCATTTTTAACACCATCGCGATTCAAATCATGGTTTACATACTCAAGTAAATTTATGTTCATTTTGTCAAGTTTCAAAATTTGATCACTAGACTATCTATTTTTCATAAACTTTATGATCTCTTGTAGATAATGTCATCATTTTATTCTAATATTTACATTAATTTTAACTATTTCTCTAAAGAAGAAAAATCTGATAAGTTTGTTGTTAAACCTGTGGTGTGTGAATGATTCTCAATATTGTGGTTGTGGATTCAAATCCCTTATAAGAAATGTGTAATGGATCAATGTGTATATGATGTGATATAGTTAGTTTATTATTTGTCAATGTATAATCTCAAATATATTGAGTCGAATAATTATGCATTAGTTAATACAGTGCCAACCATCTAAGAATGTTTTAAAATAATTTGTGCACTTACTATACAGACCTTAATTTCTCATTATTAACCTGACGATAAATCCAACTTAATTTTGTTCGATGACCCCCTTTAGGGGTAATCTGTATAAATGTAAATGAGAGAGTGGCAAGGCAACACAACCCAACCATGTGGGTCGGGGGTACACACTCCCATCACATGTCCTTCCATTATTGTCATAAAAATAATTCATACATATGAACACATGACCTTTGATAAGAGTACATTTCTATTCTTGAATTTTCATTTAATGCTATTAAATGTTATAGCTTGGCTTTCAAAACAAAGATTACTCGTATTAATCAAATTGCATTGTTTTGAATATCGGGTTTTTAGTTGACTTGGCTGAGTTTTGGGTTCTCGGTTCGACCAACTTTTTGCTCAAAACAATTGTTTCGGTTTCCACTTAAAACCGGTCGAACACTCGGGTTAGAAAACATAAACAAATGGAAACCTATGAAAATTGAACAAGAGGGTAAGATTTTATTTATAATATATAGAGTGAATTGAAAACTGCCCTATGATTTTAGCAAATTTCAAACGCAATCACTACAACTTCGGAAGTGCATATGTAGTCGGTATGAGGAATTTTGGTATGCTATTATCGTCCATGTCATGAGCAGGGACGGACCTAAGGGGTTCTCGAGGGTTCACGGGAATTCGATGGATGTTTGCCGTTTGGTGTAAATTTTGTTTAAAAAATACTGATTTCTTTAAATTGAATCTGGTCTCCAAAATTTTATGTCACACAAACACATATCTTTTTTAATTAGTACAATAATATGTCAAAAGAAATACACGTTTTTTTAATTTGTTTATTAGTCTTAATGAAATCGTATCATTTAGTTCATTTATATTCGTTAAAAAAAATTTGTGCATTTGATAACCTACAATCATGGGACCAGCCATTGCACACTAAAGTCTCACATAAGAATTGTGTTTGCACTTTCAAAATTGCAGAGGCTAAGCCAGTAATTCTGCCAAACAATATGGACTATTGTTGCATAGGTTATAGGCGTACTATACACCCTGTCACGTTAGATTTTACCATGTAATATTTTTATAACACAAAATAAAAAATAACTTTTCTAGTAACATTCTTATAACACAAAAACAAAAACATATCTAACTCCAATATACACTAAAAAGAAAAAAGAAAAAACACACAATAACACCCGTAATGATCTTGGCGAGGGGCATATAACATGCATGGTTGGTGCAACTATAACGGCCACTTATAACTTGGATCTATAACTTGCCACACCGTATTCTCTTGGGTTATAATTAATGTATTTAGACGTACAAATAGCTAACTTAATATAGTTTTCAAATCTTAATTAAAAAAAATCAATATAGTAAAACTAGTACTAACAAATGTTGTGTGAGAAACTTACCAACTAAGGTGCTGTTTGTTTTTTAAGAGGTTTTATGTCTGAATCTGAATACCATTTCTGAATCTGAATGGGTGGTCCAAAAGTCTGAATCTGAATTATTTTAGACTGTCTGTTTTTATATCTGAATCTGAATGTCTGAATAAACAAAAAACAATCCTTTCGCTATAAAACAAACCAAAAGACACTCCATTCGTGATTATTAATAAAAAATTAAAACCAAGATGAGGAGATAAGGATTGAAAAGAAGTAGTTGTAAAGTTTAGGCTTTTCAGACGTAATCAGATGGTATTTAATGTCTAAATGAATCAGACCCTATTCAGATGTATTCAGACTTCAGATCTGAAAAAAAACAAACAGTCTGAATCTGAAAATGTCTGACCGAATCAGACTTCAGACGTATTCAGATCTGAATAAAAAAAACAAACACAACCTAAATGATTGTTGTGGATTCAAATAGATTTGTAGTATAAATATTATGTGATAGTCAAAAGATTACCGTTTAAAAAAAAATAGAAAAAAATAGTACTAGACTACTAGTAGAGTGACAAGACTCGGAGATAATTCCAAAGTGTTTGAGAGTGGATCGAGGACAGGTGAAAAGAACGTAACAATAATACAAACGCCAAAACAATGAAAGAAGGCGGGAAGGAACAAAAATAAACCACCTCTCACAATCACGAGTTTAATTCTTTATTCATTCATTTACACAAACAATCGTGCCGGCCACACACACTCTCAATATATCTAACTAACAGCTATGCATGTACTGTAGTATCTATCTATATTACTTTCTCTCTCCGGCCAGGTCGTTCTACAATCATTTTTCATTAGCCATGGCTTCTTCTGCTAGTACCAAAATGATTAATACTAATAATGCTAGTGTTAAAAATGACAAACATCATGTTACGCCTCCTACGGTTAAAACTCATGTAAGGTCCAAAACGCCTCCTTCTTCGGTTTCCAGACGCTCCGTTACGCCGAATTCTAGGTCGCATACTCGCCAAAACGACGATGATGCAGGTTGTCTGTTAATTTATATATGTGTATTTGCACTTATAATGCATGTGTTTGATATTAATGTGCTTTGAAATAGATTATGTGATTATTATTATTTGTGTATAGAAATGTATATATTGGTGATGTGTTACAAATTTGTGTTTCATAGTATTTTAGGCGAAATTTGAAGCTCAAAGGGCCTATTTTCTCCATAGTTTGTTACGTAGTATAATTTTGCAAAACGAACCGGCAACGTTAAGATTGGCCCACACGTACTTCCCAAGTTGCGAGGACAATATGTGGAAGGCAATGTTAAGATTGACTCGTCGCCCTGCTTAGGAGAGTGTCAATTTAATTGAGGAACTTGTAACTTACTAACTATAGTATTAAAATGGAATCATTAAATGTAACTGCTAGATTAAGTTGAGTAAATTAATGTTTTATGAATGGCTTTTTCTAACTTGTGCCATCATGACATTTGTTAAGGGACAATTAATTAACTTAAATTACCATGTTTAGATGTTAATTTACATTAATATTTTCCTAATTCTCTCTTAATTACCATGATTAACTTTGTTTTATTTAGAAATAATTCTATTTTAGAGAATAATTTAGTTCAATTAATGCTTTTAAACAAGTGCCATGGTGGCACAAATTAGAAAATCCCTAAGTGATGCTTAAAGTGTTATGTAGAAAGAGATAAGTAGTTTGACTTCTTCTATGGCCAGGTGAACTTGCTTTTAACTTCAAACTTGACGTGATTCCTTTTTAGGTTCCATGAGAAAAATTAATTACAACAGAAAAGTTCTATACCTTTTCTGATGTTTAGAACTACTCCCCATTGGCTAGTTAGATGTTAAATCTTTAAGCAAAGTTTATGGACTTTGACAGATACCAGTGTTGACTAAAAAGTTACTAACTTATCTCATCTTATGGAGCAAAGGGAGTAGTTTAATGCTCGATCTAATAGGAAAGAAAACATCATTTAAGGAATTACTAATTGACTTAGTTTTACACGACCATTTGATGGAAGGAAAGATTAATAATTGCTTTGCAAGTTTTGATAAAATATGAACACATGTTATGTTATTGGGTGAATGTAAATTATGCGTATTGGGTGAGATATGTGATGTGTTGATAATATTTGGAAGGTCTTAAAATTGTCCTTGCCACAGAATCTGGTAGAGTAAGAGTTGCTGTTAGGTTGCGCCCAAAAAACGCAGATGACCTTATTTCAGATGCTGATTATTTCGATTGCGTGGAACTTCAACCTGAGGTAACCATATTATTTAATTTAAAAGAATGGCAATTTTCATATTATTTTATACTTAGTCTGAATGGTTGTACTATGTATGATTGCTTTGCCTCATGCAGCTTAAAAGGTTGAAATTGAAGAAAAATAACTGGAGTTCTGAGTCTTATAGATTTGATGAAGTATTTACAGAAGCCGCTTCACAGATGCGTGTCTATGAAGCCGTAGCAAAACCTGTAGTTGAGGTAAGTGAATTGCTTGATTTTTGCACATTTTGATCATGTTTGAGTATCCTAATGAAAGGAAAATGTTGGATTTTTTTAACTAAAGTTCTTGATACTTCTGCAGGGTGTGTTGAATGGGTATAATGGAACAATTATGGCTTATGGTCAAACTGGAACCGGTAAAACTTTTACACTTGGAAAATTGGGTAAAGATGATTCATCTGAAAGAGGCATTATGGTTAGGGCTTTGGAGGACATCATTTCTTGTGCATCTCCAGCGTATGATAGTGTGGAGATCTCCTATCTACAGGTATTACTAAGATTTAATCATTTAGCTTTGAATGACTAGTTAATGCATAACCTACATGATCGTCCTGTATGGTTCCTATTGGTCTCCAAATCAATGAATCCTTACGTTTTGGAGTCTGAAATAACAAAAGAGCAATATTCTATAGTATGTTATAGCATTACTTCATACAGTAATGTTCTGCACCTGACGTTGTCTTCTTAGCAATTGCATCATATTTTTTGAATCATCAACATGCCATAAGTAGTGACTGAATGACGAGTATTGCATCAAGAGGTCATACGCTATAGGTCATATTGCATATGCTGCTTCAAAGAATTGATACATGTCCTGGCTGTTGTAACAGATTTATATGGAATCTGTTCAAGACTTACTTGCACCAGAAAAGGTTAACATTCCAATTGTTGAGGATCCAAAGAATGGGGAAGTGTCTGTACCTGGTGCAGCAGTAGTCAAAATTCAAAATGTTGACCACTTTTTGCATTTACTGCAAATTGGAGAAGCAAATCGTCATGCAGCAAACACAAAGATGAACACTGAATCTTCTCGTAGCCATGCAATTCTTATGGTACATATGTTAATGAAAAGCTTTTAAACAATGTTTAACATATTTCGTGTCCACTTACTAACACACATGGTTACTTTGCCAAATTTTATAGGTGTCTTTTAGAAGATCTGTTCAAGATAAAGAAGAAAAAAACACATCTTCTCAAGGGAAAGACGATAGAAGTGCAATAGTTGGTGGACATGTGATACCGACTGTTAGAAAGAGCAAACTACTTATTGTTGATCTTGCGGGCTCTGAGCGCCTTGACAAATCTGGTATTTTGCATATGCACTCAGTTACTAGACTTCTACATTTCTTTATAAGTGTCCGTATACACAAACCATTCATTACATGAACATGCATAAGCATTTTAGCCTTTTAGGAACTTATATAGATGGTTGCACAAACTGCAGGAAGTGAAGGTCACATGGTTGAAGAGACAAAGTTTATCAATCTTTCTCTTAGTTCTCTTGGGAAATGTATAAATGCATTGGCTGAAAATAGCCCTCATATACCAACCAGAGATTCTAAGCTAACGAGATTGCTTCGTGATTCTTTTGGAGGTAAACTGGCTATATTCTGCTTTTACTTGCTCAAGTGTATTATACAGTGTTTTCAATTTTTCTTGTGTATTTACTTCTTGGTACTAAACACATCAAATTGAGCAGGCTCAGCGAGGACCTCTCTAATAGTAACAATTGGCCCATCTTCTCGACATTATTCAGAAACCTCAAGCACCATAATGTTTGGACAACGGGTAAGTTGGATCTACAAGTTTTGTAATTTCTTATCAAATTGCATCGTGGTGATAAGTAATTTGTGACTCTTATATGACAAGGTGGCAATTTTTACCCCTTAACTAAAGATTTTGCCGATTTGGGTGTTGTTTTATCTCAAACGGGTCAAATTAAAACTTAAAGTGGAATGGGTCAAACAGGTTTAAAGTCGACCAAAGTCTAAGTTATGCATAGGACCTTCTAAATTAATTTCTTTAAATATTTATATTGTTATTGCAATAAACAAGATTTCATTCTTGAACAAAAATCCATTTTTTGATTTATTTCATCTATTCCATGACCGGATTTTATTTTGAACTCATAAGAAGGTGTTTAAGGGACAACCCGACCTGACCTTTACAAAGATTGACTCGTCCCGCATAAAACTGTTTTGATCCGTGACCCAATCCCTACGTCTTGCCACCTCTACGTCTATGCTTACATATTTATCCCTTCATATTTTCCAAATACAAACACACACACACACATTAAAGTGTCTACTGTTTCATATTTCTGGTCCTTTATACTTTATTATTTTGCTTACAACTTACTGGTTGTGCAGGCCATGAAAGTTGTAAATTTGGTAAAGGTGAAAGAAGAGTTTGATTATGAGAGCTTGTGTCACAAACTCGAGAATCAAATCGATATACTCACAAAGGAGGTAGACAGGCAACAGAAATCTAAAGCAGACAGCACTTTCAAATTAGAGACCAATCTCAGAGAGTGTCAAAATAGATTTAAGGAAGCAGAAAAGTCGTTAATTGCAAGGTGTGAGGTACATTTCTCTCTTTCTGTTTTATCCTTTTCAATATTATGCTACAAATCCCTCTAAATTTTGTAATCTTAATTTATATGACCTTTTGGCCTGTGTCACACTTGTAATCAGTTGCTAGAAAAAGATAAATCTCACTTGGAATCAAAACTGAAAGTATCTAAAGATATTCCAAAGAATATGAATTTCAAGAAGTACAAAGAATTGAAAATCCAAGGAGTAAAACATCAGAATTATGTTTGCAAGAAGAGGATGAGCCGGTCTACAAAGGATAGCGAGATTGCAAGCATTTTGACAGGTATATAAACTTTTACAATTTTAGTGGGGCTGAAACTTAATTGCTTTTAAAAATTTGAATCATTGTGATTTGACTTGCAAGTTTATAGGAGAAGGACAAGGCAATTAATCAAAGAAAAAAGTTTATAGGAAAAAGCTATATCACAAGTCTGAAAGATTTCATGACTGGGAGCCTGAACTCCGTCAACACAAAAGGTTTTGATACCATTTTGATCTTTTTCGATTTTTATTTGTTAGGGTCTCAAGTTCGTAAATGCTTGATCAAAAACTATGGACGATCACTCTAATAAAACATGTGAGTTCTTTGGCGTTGTTCAAGACAATGGGTAAATAATCTAAAGCAAAAAATTATAAAAACGTAGAAGAACATACTGTAAGGACTTTAGACTGGGCTCAAATTCAATTTAAAATTTGACTTTGATCATATTTATACTTTTTAACATTAAGGTTCAAGTTCGAATTGCTATGCAAACAAACCTTTAAGTGGCAGCCAACTCCATAAAAAAGCAGCTTTACCCTTTGAGCTTTGTGGCGTCTCAAGCCGGATTATTGTTATTCGTATATCCAAGTTACCCAAAATAAAACCGATAAAAGACAACTGTATCATGGATATGTAGCTAGCCAGCAAATTTGGTAACAATATTAAGGAAATATAATAACTATAGGCCTCTAAATTATTTTTCATAATAAGGAGCTAGGAAGAAAAGAAACCACTCCGTATTTGTGGCCTATTTAGCTTCATTGAGCTTCATTGCTTTCATTGTTTCTATAGTTTTTATTATACTGCCAAGTGGAATTGCACTTGTTTGCTTGAACACATATATTTACACTATTCTCTTGTGTGCTTGTAGAAATACCAGGCTGAAACATCAACATACCAAAAAGTACTTGCAGACACGACCCAGATGTATGAGAAGAAAATAAGCGAGTTAATGTCACATTTAGAAGATGAGCGAGAACGGGCCAGCAGTGTTGAAGAACAGTTAGATTTAATGAAAAATCTACTAAGTGAACATCAAAAGTCTATGGAGGTATATGATTCATTGTATTCAGTTAAAACAGTTCTATCCACTGTAGTTTTACTTTTTATTTTTTTTACCATAATCTATATCTTCATCTTTTTTATAGCAATATCAAATTGAACGTGCTACATACCAGAAGGCGCTTGCAGAAACCACTCAGATGTATGAGCAAAAAATAAATGATTTGGTAATACAAGTGGAGGACGAGCATGCACGATCTGTTGGATTAGAAGAACTAGTTATTTCACTACAAAAAGCGTCAACCGACAATCAGAGTTCACTGCAAGTAAGTTCTGGATACACGTGATTTACTAATAACTACCTTTGTTTACAAGTTTTTAATCCATGCCAATCTCTTCTGCTTGCAGATCAAAGGGAAAAAGGAAATTGATGCTCTTAAGATGGAACTAAAAGAAATGGCTCAGCTACATAAAAAAACTCTAGATGAACTTCAGTTAGTGAAAACAGAACATACGGATGTATCATCAGAGAAGGTAACTGGAACGTAAATAGTTGATGCCTTCTTTACAATAAGCCATTCAAATTATAATGCTGATTGTAATGCAGGTTAAATTAAGCGATGAACTTCAAGCTGTAAGAGAAGCCCTTTCACTCGAGGAAAAGCGAAGGAAGGCGGTTGAAAAAGAGCTAAGCAGTATTAAAAATGCTGTACCCGAAAGTGAAGATGACTTCGAGGTATTGTGAAAAGGAAGTTTGTTTAATATTTGTTAAACGCGAAGCTTTTGACCCAATTTTGTTTATAAATGGGTCAATTAGTGTTGTGTTTTTATCTCTAATTGGTCTAAAGGGTGAGCAAAATAATAGCTAAAACTGAGGATCACAAGTGCAAAAATTTATATTTTGCATCATTTATCATGATTATTATTGATGAAATTATTCATATTTAGTATATATTTTTGACACACTAATCATTCGTAGATAGTTGGACTAAAAGTGTTTTTAGTCGACGTACTGCGACCTTTAATATTTTCCCTGTCAAGTATGGCGGAGATCTCATGTTTAAAGTTTCTATAGGATAAGAGACCATCCATGAAAGAAAACATTGCAAGAGGATCTGCAAATGGCGCCCCCTTGAGATTACATAACTCAAACTCTTTTCAGCGAACCACTATAGCTAAGATATGCGAAGAAGGCAAGTTTGAACCACTATATAATGATTTTGTGAACCTTTAAATTCTGTAAATTAAAGCTTAGAATTAACTAGAAATCTTTGCTATCTGCAGTTGGCCTTCAAAAGATATTGACATTATTGCAATCTGCTGATTTAGATGTTCAAACACATGCTGTGAAAGTTGTGGCAAACCTTGCTGCAGAAGGTAGGTGTTTTAACAACTAATCAACTGTACTTACATAACGGTGTCGTACTAACTGCACATTTGTACTCTGTAGAACAGATTGATGTTTTAATTATCCTTGTTGGAGATTTTTACCATTAAAATTAAATGAAACTTAAAGATCAACCGTGCTCCTTATTTTCTACAGACCTCAATTTTTACACAAGGCTGTCCCATCGTATAATTATTTTTCTGTAAAAACAAATTAGTGCCAAGTTAATAGGATTTTTAGATGATATTTACCTAGTTAAGCTTATTAATGTATTGTTTACAGATATCAATCAGGAAAAGATTGTACAAGAAGGGGGTCTAGATGCACTGCTCATCCTACTGAGAACCTCTCAAAATACAACGCTACTAAGGGTTGCTTCTGGAGCCATTGCAAATCTTGCAATGAATGGTATTCCTAAATCTATTTTCTTACAATCATATACGGTTCATTAGATTTGACTATTCTGTATATTGAATGTGTGAAGGTTCTTATTAAAGATTAGCATCTGTTATTTGCTTTCATTAATCTAACTATGACAAAATCCCTTTTATGCTAGAACCAAATCAAGCCCTAATCATGGGTAAAGGAGGTGCGGCTTTGCTGGCACATACAGCTTCAAAAACAGAAGATCCGCAAACTCTCAGAATGGTAGCCGGAGCCATTGCAAATTTATGTGGCAATGGTAAGCGCTTGGTAAAATGAGTCATTTTCTAGTACAGGTCAGGATGGGATGGATTGGTTTGGGTTGACCAGCATACAATTTTTTGTCCAAATCGTTAATTTGTTAAACCATGATCTGGGTAATAATAATCTAAATCTTTGGACAAAACTATTTAGGAGGTCGTATGCATCAAATATGAGTTTGGGTGACTTTCAACCCTTTGTACCGGTTTAAGTTAACAAACAACCCAAGTTAACCCATTCATAAATATTGCATTTCAGAAAGAAAACCCATTCATATATAAATGGGTAAAAATAGTTAGCTTTATCAAATACTGATACATTTGGTTATTGTTTACGATATCAGAGAAGTTACATTTGCCACTGACTGAACAAGGAGGCATTAGAGCACTCTTGGGCATGGTTAGATCCGGAAATAATGATGTCATTGCTCAGGTTGCCAGGGGTTTGGCAAATTTCGCTAAATGTGAATCTCGAGCAATAACTCAAGGTTTATATAATCTTATCTTTATCAAAGTTATTCATAATGAAACTGGTCAGAAATTATTTATAACACAACCTTGGATGGTTTCAAATTGTGCAGGACACAAGAAAGGTCGGTCTCTTCTAATGGATGACGGTGTGCTTACATGGTTGCTTGCAAACTCAAATATTGCCTCAATATCAACCCGGCGTCACATTGAGCTTGCTCTTTGTCATTTAGCACAAAATGGTACACATTTTACTTTGATACATATAGGTTAATCTGTGTATCATAATATGTTCTAACTTTGCAATTTATTATCAGAGGACAATACAAGGGACTTTGTAACCAGTGGAGGAGTTAAACAACTTTCAAGAATCTCAGTCGAATCCAGCAGAGATGATATTCGTGACTTGGCAAAGAAGATATTGAGATTGAATCGATCTTTTAAAGCAGAGGTGCAGCTAGAATAAGACAAGATAAACGCGTACGTGGTCTCAAATCTAACAAGACTAATGAACTGCTATTTTTTCTAGATGAGCACTGATCTGTGATTTACTTGGTTACATCCAAGACTATACTATTGTAATTTAATAACATGTCATACATAATTAAACACATAAACATCATCAAGTATAATGGAAGTATAATGGAAGCATAAGGATCAATAACATGTAAATAATTAACCAAACATAAAAGTATACGTACCTTTTGCAATTCCAAGCTAGCAATCAAGATGAACCCTAATTAGGGTTCATATGGATTATAAGAATTGTCTCTTACCGTTTTTGCAATTCAATCCAAGATACTAACAATAGTGTGTTAGTACCACGTTCTTGTACACACGTACTATAACGAATTAAAGTAATGCTAGTTAAAGAACACAAAATTAAACCAAACGTTTTATTTAAACAACAAAAGTCGATCGAACCCTTACAAGGGTGTTTGTACGATCGGCCAAGGAAAAAAAACAAGGAGAGAAAACAAAGTTTAGGGTTACGTGTGTGTGCACAAGAGATCCAAAACAATAACCATTGCCTTTGTTATATAGGGTGGATAACTTGGAGAACAAGTTGGACTAGGAATAGGAATTCCTACCCCTAGCCGATAGGCCCTAAACCCAAAGAGGGTTTCCGGATCTTTCTTGACTTTCCAATTATTCATTCATAATTCTTTCATTTTATTAGTTAACGGTCGTTAGTCAATATCCGTTAATTACTAACGGTCGTTATGTATTTTGTGTAATAAATAATTAAATATAACATTTTATATATAATTATTATTCTTTAATTCTCATACGTAAAGCGTGCAATCCCGTGGTCTCGAGTTCGATCCTAACATACGACTATTAATTATGTCCATAAAACTAACAGCTCCCACTTGGACATATTTTAATAGTGTAATCACATCGGTTAGCGTCTAGCAACACTTCGATGCCTCTAGTACAACTCGAGTAAGGTCTCTTGGAAAAAACCTTTTAATGATTCATCATTATTATTATCCTTTTGTCACTAATACCATGTTAAATAAAGATATGGATCTAAGTCATTCTTTATTCAACTATTCTATTTCTCGTTGTTTGTGATTGAGCAAGATTACCAAATCTTCTGAACGTATTCCAGAAAATCTTGAGCGTTGCCACGCAAATATCTTGTCAACCCTACGAGGGGCCCAACAGTATTAAACTCCAAAACGAATTTGAATGAACAAATTCTTTATTGACTACAAGTAAAACTCACGAATTTTGCAACATATATGAAAACAATCCTTATAACTACCAGTTACGTATAGCGTTAGATTGCTTCACAGAAATGCACTACATCCATGACAGTTCACTGGTATCTCAAGTCTGAGGATAACTATTCATGATTACTTAATGATAAGATCCATAAAGTACAATCATGTAGTTTGGGATAAGTCCTATATTCAATTCATTGAATATCATGTGAAATTGGCATATCCACGCATCAATATACTTTCAAGTATATTATACCAAATCTCACATTTGTCTTAGTTTAATGATATTCCCATATCATTAATTGACAACGGACGATTTAGAATAACTAAATTATTCACGGATTAAACATGCAAATATAGGACACAATATATTAAAGAATGAAAAATAAACATAACAAATACTTTATTTCATTAATAGATAATAATTGTTTACAATATCCTTTATCCAAATACTAATCACAGTTATGCATGAAACTACTAGCTAAACGAAGTCCAATGCCATTGGCATGTTCAGTAAGCTTTTCTCTAGGTAAAGCCTTAGTGAAAGGATCAGCTAAGTTGTCATCTGTGTGAACTTTCAGTAAGTTAATTTCACCTATGCGGACTTGCTCTCGAGCATAGTGATATTTCCGTAGAAAATGTCTGGTGCCATTCATGATTCCAGATTCATTGGCAAATATGATTGCAGCAGAATTGTCGCAATACACATTAATAGGCAATTCAATTGAAGGCATAACACCAAGCCCTGAAATGAATTTCCTAATCCAAACAGCCTCCATAGCAGTGTTTGAAGCAGTTATGTATTCAGCTTCTGTCGCAGACATCGCAATTGTACTTTGCTTCTTGCTCTTCTAGTCTACTGCTCCTCCATTGATAACAAAGACATAAACCGTCTGAGACTTCGCATCATCTTTTTCATATTGCCAGGACGCATCACAGAAACCTGTAACATCAAGTTCTGCATGTAGCAATCTGTAAAATTCCCCAGTAATTTGTACATTGCTAATCAAGTATTAAATCCTAATACTGTTCAATTAACCATTTTTATGGTCAAAATTTAAAATTTTGTTATTACATTACAAACACATTGGAACGAGCTCACACACGGACCACAACAAACCCAACACACACTCATTATAACCAAACGGATCACCATACTATTCCTGGCCCAAACATTTGGCCTGTTACTATTCCAAAGCCCAACTCAATATTTATAATTTTATTAAATCTCATATAACTCACTCGACTAAACCTACTTCACTTTGCCCCGTTTTCTTTCAAATTCGACACACATGTTATACGACATTTTACTCATCTCGAATCCTCACCCACCAAATAATTAGTATGTCGAATCCCATTTACTCATTCGAATGTTTGGTTGCTTAACGAGACGCAAAGTAAACCCCCATCGAGACATGTATAATCTCACTCAATGATTAACCCGTTTTTATCCAACTCGACACAACTTATTTTTCTCTAGCATATTCAATATTCTATGATCGAATACAAGCCCAAGAGTTCATTTCTCACCTTTTCCCACAATATGGCACATTAAAATAATCGTTTGGACCTTTTGGTATATCGTACGAAGTATATATATGTACATGTACATCCTACTCGACATGACCAAGCTTATACCCAAACCCCCCTCCTAAGCTACTAAATACTCGAGTGTTTATTCCATTATCCTGCTAAAACATCAAATCAAGCAACTTTTAGGAGTATTATACTATATATCGAACCATAATACATGTATATATGCATGCACATTTAATCCCTTTCACACACACAAGCTATATCTCATTTCTCTCAAGTTTTTCCTCCCTTTGCCGAGTCTTCAAGAAGCCAGAAGCCTTCTACCATTCGTTCGAGTCCAATTCCAAGTCACATAGCACCATTCGAGCCCTTTTGGTGATTGTTCTAACGCGAGAAACCAATACATATCGAATCATAGTCCATTCGAACGTATAAACTCCACCTTTTAGGTGTTGTGAGTCTTCCTAAACCCTCCTCAATTCATTCTTATCAATTTACATCAAACCATGCACTGTTCTATCTTTATTTCGATCGTATATTACTTTTTATTGCATTTTACGAGTTCTCGTTATTTATTTTACGTTTATACGCAATGACCTCCTTCATGGATGGCTAGTAACTCGTGTTTTACCTCTACTTGACACTTACATATTATTTTTATTGCTTTTCGCACTTCATTTTATTATATATCGAATCGCATATTTCATATCATATATATATATGTCATTTTTCTATATTTCGGACCATGTTATATCAACTAAGAAATGGACTAATAAAGTCGAAATCATATACACACCATATCAATTTTATTGCTCAACTCGATTCTTCATAAGCTAATTTAATAAGTTGATGTTTTAAGTTTCCCTTAATAAGCTCTTAAAAGTCCTTTAAAAGCTTCAAACTAATCGCTACTCGGACTGACCATAAACTTTTTATTTTACCAATTGGGCTTAAAAGCCCAATAAGCAATTATTAAGCAATCTCGGTAAGCTGTTGCAATAAGCTCTTTTGTAACATTTTTCAGACCCTAAAACAAGCCCAATGATAAGCCCACTTTGTTCTAAAACCCACCAAATCGAAATATCTTAATGGGCTTTAGTTTTCAATCGTTAAAGCCCATTTAGCTTTAAAATAAGAACTTTGACTAATAAGCAGTTGATTTTGACTTAAATAAGCTTTATTAACTTATAAAAACTCTAGGAAAACTTTTCCCACTCTTTTTGTAAATTTTGGACTAAGTTTGCAAAGAATATTACTATTTGGGTTAAAACTGCCAACTTTGTAAAAGTATGTGGTAAACTGTTAATTTATTAACTTGAGGGTATAAATTGATCAAACAGTAAACATGTGGCTTAAAATGTCATTTTGGGAATTATTGGACTAAAAATGTAACAATATGTTAACCAAGGACTAACGGTGCAATACTAACACCGTTAGGGTAATTGGTAAAAGTACAAGGACCAAACTATAATTTTATTTAATATTTATTTTTATTGCATGTTTTACACTTTCCCACTCATTCATATGCATTTTTACGTTTTGTTCACATATTTAATTCTGTTACGTTTATATTTATATATAACGAATTTTAACGATTAAACTTAACGTTTCGTTCAAACACTTTCGAGGAAACGATATTTATGGAATCAATGACATAAAAATATGATAATATTATGTATAATATTATTTTTGAACTTTAAGCATTTTAAGCATATCACTCACACTCATCACACACCAAATCGTTATCCGTTACTCGTTTTCACACTCACTATTCATATTAAGTCACAAATACCAAATTCTCAGACTTCACTATTATCCAGGTCGTGTGTTGGAGCCTTTACCGTAATTTTACTTGATTTCACATTTCCACCTTTCCAGTTATACACAAGGTGAGTCATAGCCCCACTTTTACTTATTTAACAAGTTTACACTCTATGGGGGAGATACATGCTACAAACTAAAACATAAGTATTTTCAAGTATTTTTGTATGCTTCACCTGATATGATATTGACTAAGTTACTCTATTGCCACAAGCCCCTCACATCATGAACCATTAATCACTTGCGAGTGAACGCGAATATAGTGAATAGATCTATTGGAGGCTGACTGCCTATTCCACTAATGCCTTGACAAATAGCCTTAGTTGCTAGTCAGATTAGTCGCAATGCATTATATTTGAAGGAAATAGGCAATGGCAAAACACCTATTACACGAGGGCCCCACACCGGTTACTACACTGTTAACGTTTGCGTGTCATGAGACTTAGGGCAATATATACAACTGCAATATCACCATTTTAAACATGATTGTATTACACAGGCAATCACTACTTGTGTTTCTCAAACTCGTTATTATTACAAACTCTATGATTTCACTCAACAATTTTCTTGACTTTTAGCATGTTTATCTCAGGTAATTAGCGGAGCAAACAAGGCACGGAGCTAGCAATAAACTCAGGGTTTTTAATGTAGTGTAAAATAAAATCATGTCATTCACTATTAAACTACTACACCCTTTTATGGGATGTTTTAACTCTGATATTTTCACATTTTGTACTTTAACTTTGATTTGAATAACAAGTACTATTAAAACGTCTCTTTTGAGCCGTTTTCTATTATTATGACAAAGATCCTCCCCGTAATACCCCGATTAGTCTTCTGCTGTTAACTCATAATTTAGGGGGTGTTACAGATTGGCATCAGAGACATAATTATAGAGAACCAAATATTCACTAATTATGACGGTTCGCCAGGGCCTCTTTCCTCCTCCTTTTTCTGCTCACTCGTAAGGGTCCGGACCCCAAAAAGGGGAGGGAGTCGACTGAACATCTCAGCCATTGGTGGGAATTTCGCCCGCATCCGATCCCCAATTCTTGTTCATGAACAAGTTCCGGAAGCATGCGAACAAGACTTGGGATCGCGGCTCGTAGACTATAATTACACTTTCAAAATGAATGACTTTACACCATACCACTTTACACCCTCCGTGCCTGCATAACACCGTGCTCAATATATTACCTTTTAAGATTATTTTACACTAATCTTCACACACTTGATATTTACTCTCACACACTTGATTATTTCACCTTGATTTACACACACTTGATTATATTGATTGCTTACATTTACTATTTACGGGTTATTACAATATCATGTCTACAGTCTCACACCTGAGTACCTCATCATCGGATATGGAATCCGAGGACACCCTCTCATCTATCACCTCCCCATTAGTTCCCAGCATTTTGACCCCTGCAGTGTCAAGTATCTCTTCAGACGAAACGGAGCCCTTTGAGGAGGGTGAAGTCGTCACCACACCACCTATGCTACCTATTATAGTAGGTAACCCAGACTCCCCATTATCAGAAGACCCGTATGTTTTAGCTAGACGGGCACATATCTCACCACTACACCCGGAGAACCGACCAGTTTCTCCCACATACACCCCACTTACTGACGACCAATACATGCAGACTCGGCAATGGTTGCCTTTAGAAGAGTCAGATACACCTTTACCTACTCCACCACCCCCACCTGCACCGGTAGCCCGGTACAAACAAGTCAGGATTTTAGAACCATATGAGCCCGAACCATTCATGACACCATTTAGGAGTCACACCAACGATTTCATTAGGATGCATACACCTTGCCAGAGGGTACGCCTACCTATTGTGCCGATTATACCACCGTTTCCACCCTATTCCCCTACTTCACCCCTAGATATGATCGGGATGACACCCCCATTATCACCCGATTACCAGTATACATTACCACCATTACGATTATCATCACCTCCACCGTCGATTAGACCCAACCACCTATTCAACCAACTCACCCAGACTTACCCATTTACACCCCATCAGCGGGAGCCGACTCTAGAAGAGGATTTACCCTCTTCGAGCCGGGCTCGTACAGCAGGTCCCAGTCATCCATCTTCACCATCATTATCATTTCCACCCGGTTTCACTCCTCCAGCTCGAGTCTTCCAGACTAGAGAGAGCTCACGGCAGCAGTAGCCCGCACCCCTACTCCGTCCTCCATCATGACACGTCTGGAGCGTCATGAGGGGCAGATCGATACCCTCCTGGGTATAGTTGACAGGACACTGTTGGACCACCCCGAGATGGTCAACGACACTCTACATAGAATCATATCCGACAGGATTGAGCTTCAGGACGGTCTAACGAGGATACGGTCAGAGATGTTTGAGACCCGCACCCACATAACAATCTCAGTATGGGAGGGACAGAGACATATTGTGGAAGCTTTGGAAGCACGCCTCAGAGCCGAAACCTTAGAGAACCTCGTGGAAGACATGCAGGTCCAACATCAGACTGACATACAGAGGCTCCTGGATCAGATTTCACAGCTCACGGGGCCCATGGACGAGACCTCCAGCAGCTAGACATAGTTTACATCTGTATAGTTTTGAGGCATCTTAGCCTGCCGCATGTGGCATTAATAAAGGACCTTGTAATCATTCTGTTATGTAACACAATTGATTCAAGTTATTAATATACGTTGTTGGTTATGATTTACTATATATTGATATTGATTTATGCTACTGTGGTTGTTCATGTGTATTGTGATTGTATTCAGACATGTCGTGATGTTACTTGTGATTGTCATGGTTCTTTGAATGATACAAATGGAATGTAAATACAAACACATAATAAAGAAAATTCCAAAAGAAACTTGATGAATGAAGAGAAAGTTGTTGAACTTCAGCTTTTGTAGATGATGAATCACTTTTTTCCCTTGCAATCTTATACCAAGAGTGATCATTCACTTACGATAGTACCCAAACATGTCATGATTTTTATGATTCTCAATTGGTTATAATTTCACATTGTAGCAATATTGTTAGTAATTATATACAAATTCCCTATTACTCAATGTATTCTAACATGGTCACTATGTGAGTTCTAAATCTATATTTTCTTGTGGTATTAACAGAAAAACGCCTCGCACAAGGAAAGAAACTGCCAATCACGCAACAGCTATGACTCCTGAAGCTATCCAAAAATTGGTGGTTGATAGTGTTGCAGCAGCTCTAGAGACTCAAGCGGCTACCATGGCCCGCTCGAGCAACAAAAACCGATCCACCGCTGAAAGCGAGGCATCTGCGTCTCGCAAGTGCACATACAAAGATTTCATAATGTTCGGAATTAAATGTTTCTGAATTAGTACTGCTAAAGAATTACACTAACAGTACAAACTGTTAGTGTATAACCGAAGAACTGCTGAAGTATAACTAACAGTACAAACTCTAAGTTAGTACTGCTAGTATACTAATAAAGGTACTACTGCATGGATAGCTGCTTTTGAAGATATTGTAGAGGATAATTATGGAATGGATCTTTTGTATATCATAATTAGTTAGAAATATATAGTAGAATACTTATCTTGTAAAGGACTCCTTAAGTCTATAAAAGGAGATCCTAGGTTAGATGTTTATGTACAAGTCATACAAGTTTTGTTAAGATTCAAGGTCGTTGTAACCCTAGTGATATTGAGATCACTCGTATTATTCTTGAATAATATTGAATCGGTTGGTGTTAAACATTGTGTTCTTTGTTCATACTACGTTACTGTTACATTAATCAACATCTTCTAAGTGTGGTTGAGTAGATTCCGCATACTTAACTACATAACCTCAAAGTATCCTAAACACATCATAAAGGAGTAACATCCTAAGTGTTTTAAATCCTCTCAAGTGGTATCAGAGCCAGGTTGATACTTTGATTTTAGAAGAACTCTTTTTCAAGATTATGGACATGGAGACTACCCAAACTAACATGACTGCTAAACTGCCTATGTTAAAGCAAAACGAATTTGAGATGTGGAGGCTGCGAATAGAACAGTATTTCCATGTGCAGGATTATGCACTCTGGGAGATCATTGAAGAAGGCAACTCTTTTAAACCTTCCACATATGTATCAACAGTTGATGGTAACGAAGTGACTGTTGTGCAAACCTCTCCAGTGACTGCAGAAGAGAAGCTGCAAAAGAAAAAAGATGTCAAGGCTAGGAGTTTGCTGATGATGACAATTCCTAATAATCAACTTGTTATAGCTCGAAATCCTACTTTATCATACCCATTTACTGTGGAGATCGAATGGCATAAAGATATAGAAGAATAAGATGGAGAATAAAGAATAATAGAAAGAAGATAAGAAAGATAGATGGAGGAGGTGGTGGCAGTGGAGAGATAACCTGGAAATGTATATGTATTAGATTAGAGAGAAAGATACAAGATAAGAAATACACACACACTCCCACCTTATCACAATAACTGCACACTATCTAATGTGGTGGAAGTGTGTGTAATATAGAAAACACAGCCACACCCTAAAAGGCTTAGGTGGGCTTTTGATGGACTCTTGAGTGGGCTAATGTAAGTATTACACTTATACACTTACACACTATACATAACTAATACCATTAGCCCACTTTTCTAAACTATTTGATACATTTAACACATAAGTTCTAATTGCAAATGACCATCACTTTTGCATTTATAAAATAAATGCTAACAATCTCCCCCTAAGGGATGGTCATTTCAATGATGCTCCGGTGATTGGTCTTTTGCTTTTGATGTCTTGAACTTTGTGTGTCATTGTATAATAGACTTGATTCATTGTTCCTTCATGCTCTGTGATCTTCAAAGTATTGACTTTGAATGTTCTTGCCTTGATCTACTTCTTCTGATCAGATGCGTCTACGTTGTAGATGATGATGGTGAATGGACTTTCGTCGGTACCTGCATAAAACAGTTAGCAATAATTCATCCTTCGGCCATCATGTCGTGAGGCAAGATCCTTTGATCTCATTAAGACTCATACAACTTGTATCCTTTTGAGTGAACACAAGTGTATTGCATAGGAAGTGTTCCTAAGAGATCTTTGATGAATCTCATGTCTCTAGACTCAATTATGTGCGTTTTGGTTTTAGTCGTCGGAGGCATGGAGCAGAGTGCCACCTTTTCAATATCAACACATCTCGGAATGAGAGGCCGATAGATTATGTAGTGTTCTCCGTGAGAAATAAAACAAATATCTTTTAAGAGATATCTGAGTGGATAGAAGGGGTGGTGCAAATGCGTCACTGGGTCCATGACGTCTTGTCTTCAATATCAGTATCACCTTAGTGAGTACCGATAGCATATGTATTGACCCGGTTTCTGACCTAAGTTTTCATGGAGGGCTATTTCTTTTCACCCTTACAAAAACTTTTCTTTTTCATTCTTCAACCCCTTCTTTCTCCTTTCTCATTTACTCCTTTTTTCAATCTTACCTAAGGACTTCTAATTCTAGACTATTGGAATTGTCCTTGGGAAGATCCCTCCGGCTCTGGCGGATCATAGGACATAACCTAACCATAATCACCTTATAACTCCATGATTATCCTAGGTTTGTTGATCACTTGCCATAAAACCATTTGAGAAAATCTCTCAAAGTGTTCATGAATAAAATACATTTTGTTAATACTTCGAGAGTTTTGCATTTTCTGAAATACTCCCCCTTCACATGTGCATATGAGATTTAAGAAAGAATTGCACATTATGGGTAGAGTTCGCACTTTTTGAACTGATCGATTTTCAATCAATATGACCATTGCGAGACACGTTTACATCACTAGTTAGACTAGCTTGAAGTTATTACCCGTCCCGGTCATATCAAAAGATCATCTCTCGAATTGGTACATTCTACTCAGACAAGTCCTTTGCGAGACACGTTTACATCAATGGATAACCATCTTGAAATTATTACCCGTCCCGGACTAGTCTTTTCGATTACTGACATTTCTCTTTCGTCAATTCGAGGGTTCATGCTGAGTCTTTTTGAAGAACTCTTTTTGAGATTCTCTTTTGATCACATTTTAATCACATCTTCTCCCCCTCAAAAATAGCATGCAGTGATATTTTTGATATCAACTGATTAAAATGAAACTTTTTGGAGAGAAAGATGGATTTGAGCATGAAATTGGAACATTTTTGATTTTCTACTCCCCCTTAAACAAAGCATATGGTTAAACATTTTAGTTTAAAAGCAGTTTTAAGGGTTTAGGAGGGAGTTATCTTGAGCACTTTATGAAAAATTTGGAAAAATCTTATTGAAAAATCTTGAAGAAAAAGTGCTAAAGATGGAGAAGATTTTGAAAATCTTTGAAGATATGTAAGGAGAAATATCTTCATTTGTTTTTAGGATAAGTGTTAGAAAAAGAAATTGGTTTTGCACAACACTTTCCTTTATTTGAAGTTCGGGTTGTAAGCTGAAATGCTTACAAGCCATCGGATTAAGCTCGGGTTCTGGAGTGAGTCTCTCAGAAGCCATTTAAGAAAAAAGTTTGAGAAAACGACATGTTTTGAAAACATTTAAAGAACTCTCGCTCAAGCATCTGTACATGCCCGTATCATTGTTGAATGATATTTCTAAGTACGTACAGAATATCGATTATACGAAAGACATGTCGGAGAAGAATATTTTTGGATTTTTGTGATTTTATATTGTTTTTGTATTTTTTGAAAATTTTCCATTTTTGTATATTCTTTTTGATGTTTTCAAAAAATGTATATTCACAAAGAATGATTAAGTATGAACAAGTAAAAGCGGAGTTAAGAGTGGATGTAGACCAGGATTTCCAAATGCGATGTTGGCATAAAGGTCTTCTCTTCCACATTCAGCGAGTGAACTCTCAACACTTTCACGAGTACCTGCAATCACAGAATCCACAAAAGAAGAATATGCACAAATAATAGTGTTAGAAGAACATGAATCATCACATTGAGGGTGTCCACTATCAACAGTTGTAGTGGTTTCTACATCCTTATCCTGATGATTTTCACTATTACTTGTTGTGGTGCAACTATCAAGAATCTTTCCTGTGGGAATCCATCTAAGACCAACTGTTTTAAAAACTTTTCCTGTGGGAATCCACCTAGGGCTAGATCTAGGAGTTGTTTCCTTTTCAGATGCAGCGGAAGTCTCATTTTGAGAAACACTACGTCCTGTAGAGATCCACCTAGTTGGTTTCTTAGCCTTATGCTTTTTATCAACGGGCTTGTTTCTTTTTGGTGTCTTAGTGGATTGTGCCTTAGCACTTGCATTTGTTTTCTTGATATACTGTGCAACACATGCATCATGATTAGCTGAAAAGACACATTTTTGACATGTAGGACAAACAGATTCAACATTCTTGTTTAAAGCGGCAACCTTAACTTTGTCACTACTGTCATTTTGAACTTGCTTTGTGTTCGAAGAGGAATTTGAATTCTTAGTGTTGGATTCTACGTGGATAACATTTTCTTTTTCGCAGCTACTCTTAGATGCAAGCCAATCCCTAGTCTTTAGTTGAATGATCCTAGGTAGTGGTTTACTACTACTGGCAGTGCTTTGTAATGTTGTAGAATTCATCACTCTAGGTTTTGTGCCTAAAATTCCATCTTGTCGAACCTGTGCCTTTTGCCTAGCAGTTTCTAGGTAGTGATTGTGGACCGTGTTGTTTGAACCAACTGATTCCTTAACAGTTTTTATGGTCACATTCGGTGAGCTATTCCTAGAAAGGCCAGGTGCTATCACTTTTGGTGTTTTAGGCGAGGGTGTTGGAGTGACTGGTTTTGTCAAATCAATTGTCACATCAACTGTTGGAACCGTTTGAGAAATTGACATTTTTGGTTGTTCCGAAGTTGATGGTTTTGCAAACTTAGTTTCCTCACCCTGCCTTTTTTGACTATCCAGCTGAGACTTCAAAAGATCAATTTTTTCTTGCATATTTTTGTAAGAGCGCTCATACGACAATTTGTCATACTTGCATTCTTCCTTTTTTGTATCAAGTTGTTTAAAATATGTGCAATTTTGTTTTTCAAGTTTCAAAAGCGCCTTTTCATATTTTTCAACAATTTGAGAAGTCTTAGCTCGAAGTGTTTCCTCATCTTCCACAGAATATGTTTGGTAAATAATTGACATGATATCGGTCGATAGAGCTTCGAAAGAGAGAGAGTCATTTTGCATTTCCAAAACTTTTATGTGTTCCAAGTATTCATTGGCTTCATTCACTAAGGATTTGTGGTCCTTAACGAATTCTGCTGACTCTTTCAAAAGATTGTATTCCACATTTTGAACAACCGCATAGATTGCATCAATGTGTGGATTAATGTCTTGTTCAAACATTCCTTTTAGTTCAGTCTGAAATCTTGAAAACCAGTCTTTGTTGTGACTGTTTATTTTGGATGCCACAATACTTTGAAGTGTTTCAATTCTCTGTTTAAGATCAACCAAATATAGTCTAGCTGCACTTGAATCATAAGTGTTTTTAGATGCCATTTGTTCGATGTTAGGCAGATGTTTTGAAACAGCTTTTTGTCTTGTGAAAACCACTGGTTTTTGAAAAAACAGAGGTGACTTCTTTTGAACAAGATGAACCCCAGCAAGTTTGTTAACTTCATTATAGTTAATGGGTTTTATTTCTGTGTTCAATTGTCTCATTTTCTTTCTACTCTCTTCTGAAAGCTCAATCGTTTCATCAGAATCATGAACCGAAGGAGGGTCATGGATAGCATTTATTAAATTACCATTAAAAAGCACATTCTGTTCTTTCTGAGCTTTCTTGAGAATATAAGGGTTTTCATAACCGATAGCCACCTTTTTTAATGTATGTAAAATCGGGTTTGGATCGTTTATTAACAAGTTAACTGTTTGTGCAGAATGACCCGATTTTACAAGCAAATCATCCAACTTTGCAATGGTTTCCTTTTTGTCATTGATCTCTTTAAGAAGATCTTTTTCACGTTTTGAAAACCTTTCATTCAACTCGTTCTTTTCTTTTTCAAGATTAGAATAAGTTGATTTTTGTTTTGAAAGCTGGTTGGTTAGTTCAGAAATTTCCTTGTTTAAAGATTTTATTTTGTTGTTCAAATTGACATCTAGAGTGTCAAATTTGATTTGTAAACGTTTTTCTCTTAAAACAGAATCTCTTAAACTATTTTCAAGTTCTGACTGTCGATTGGTGTGAAAATCATAAGCTCGTGCATTCACCTTATAACTCTCAAGCTCAGTGGTCAATTTTTCATTCGCGGCTTTTACCTCGCGATTGATCTTTTTGACCTTTTCAATCTCAATTTGACAATTATGAAGTAATGATTCAAAGAGAGAACGGGTTTCCTCATCATTAGCATCATTTTGTGCAACTTGAACTTCATTAGGATCCATATATGAAGTTTCACAGTTAACATTGCTATTAACTTGCTCCCCCACATATGTATCATAATTAGGTTCGAGAGGCACAGAATGTGGCTTTTCATGAGCAAACAATGATGGTACCTCATGGAGTGGTTATGTGTCATAGGACGGAGGAGTTTCAGAATCACTGCATGATGTAGGTTCTTGCTGATCAGGCATAGGATCGGAGACTCCAGTGACTTCTGTAGAATTATCATTGATTCTGGTCATAAGCAGGAAGTCTGATTCCTCAGCAGTCAACGGTATTCCCGAATGTTCCTTGTTGGCTAGCATCAGCATGTACTGGAGCTTTTCTACCTTCGTCATAGCCTGAACATTACCAATTCTGCCTATATCACTCCTTTGGATTTCAGATGAAGTCATGAAACAATAATCTTCATTTTGATTGACCCCATTCTGATTCACAAACTGATCCATTTGATTTCCCGTATACTGCCCTGCATATTGCATTTGATTCCCCGTCTGTATACCCATAGCATTTCCTTGCTGATTCCCGATAACCTCAACCATTTGTCCTTCTTGACCCATATATAACTGCGTATTGTCAGTGTACGGTGAATTCCATTGGTTGTTGTTATGTTGTTTGAAGTTTAATGCCTCGGTGAATAATGCAAAAGCATGTGCCAGATCAGTTGCCATATTGTCTTGTTGAGTTGCCATTGATGATGACTGTATGATAAAGTGGATACAGGATCTTTGCAACAAAGTAGGAGATGTTGTTGTTGAAGGTTAAACTTGGTTGTTGTTGTGAAGCTTTGGTTTGTTGATGATGATCGTTGAAGTTGTAGGTGGAATTTTGGTCTGGAAACTTAAAACCTCAATAACTTCATTCTGGAGCGTTTTCAGGCCTCGAAAGTTGGGTTGAATGAATAAATTCATTCAACGTGTCCTTCTCCTCGGTCTCACGGTCGTTTTGATAGGTGTTTCGCTGAAAACGGAGTTACGGTTCAAAAGTTATGATCGTTTGAAGTTTCACAGAAGTACGAGGGCCAAAACTGCCAAATCTGAAAGTTATTTAAGGCTGCTGGAAAGTACAGGGACTGGAAATGACAATACTGAAAAGTTAGTTTTGTCCGATATCGCAATTGACGAGTTGTCCGATATCGCAATTGAGATCAGATATCGGATAGAACTGTGAAAATATCTCGGACAAAGCTAAGTGTTGAATTGCGATAAAGTCTGATGAAGTGCCAAGTGCGATAATTTCATCAGAAGGCAATTGTGATAACTGTCGCTGTTTGAACTGCGATAACTTCTGACTTTTGAATTGCGATAAGCCAATTGCGAAAGTTGTCTGAATTGCCAATTGCGATAAAGCCTTGCAGACTCCAATTGCGATAAAATTGATGAAATGCGATAAAACGCTAATTTTCACTGCAATTGCGATAGAACGAGCTGTTGAGGCCAAATACGATAAAAAAGCACTTTTTACTAATTTTTTGACTTTATCCCTTACACACCCACTTGCAACCTTATCTTAGAAGATTTTGCCTGACAATTTTTCACCCACTTGTACTCACTTTGACTAATTCTTACCCACTAAAATCTTATCACAAACATATCCAAAAACAAAAATCTTATACAAGATTTTTCTTTTGTGTCGATCAATGAAGTAAGTAACAAACCAACAAACCAAGCTTCCAAAGTTGAATATGAGTGAAATAATATCACCTCTTCACAAACCAAGTCGAACTAACTTGAACAAACACGACTTTTTCTTTGTTTTTGTAAGGATCGAATAGATAAGAACACAAATTGTAATTTTTCTAGTAAAAGAAAAATGACAATGGGTGTTTTAGTCTTTAGGATCTAACAAAAATACTCTTTGGTCTTGTGTTCGAAGTTCACAGTAAACAAGTAGCTCGATTCACAAAAATAAAAAAAACGCTTGGACAAGAATCGAATTCAAAAGAAACTTCCTACCTCGAAGCTAGGCTCGTTGATACCACTTGTTATAGCTCGAAATCCTACTTTATCATACCCATTTACTGTGGAGATCGAATGGCATAAAGATATAGAAGAATAAGATGGAGAATAAAGAATAATAGAAAGAAGATAAGAAAGATAGATGGATGATGAAGCGAAAAGTGTACCGCTTTTAAGGGGTCATTTAAGCCCTAAATCGTATTTATTTGATCAAATATCGCCCTAAATCGTTCCTTTTGTCATTTTAGGTACTTTTGAGGAGAAATCTGGAAAAGGAGGCATTTTGGACGTTTTTTGGAGCATTAAAGTGAAGAAAACGGCAAAGTCTCAAAATTGTGCTGAAAGTTACCTTTGACGGCGTCAAGATTAACTCCAGACGGCGTCATGCCTTGGCAAGAAAAGTTGGATGTGAAATTTACTCATGACGGGCCAGTGAAAATAGCATATGAATTCTGACGGCGTCACGCTTTAACTTGATCGAGGGCGTCACGGCTTAAATCATAAGGGGACGGCGTCACGTTCAAGGTTCGACGGCGTCAAGCCTTGATAAGCCAGAATGGATTTTGGTAGAGCTAAAGAGGGACGGCGTCAAGATGGTCATCCGGGAACCCTAAGAGCGGCGAGGTGACGGCGTCACAATCCATAAGGTGACGCCGTCAGATCCAAAAGTCTATATATAGTTTTCTAATTTTTTGTCATTAAAGAGAGCTTAGTGTGTGGAATTTTGGGATAAAACCCTAGGACGATTTTAGCTCCTTTTTCAGGGCTTTTTGCCTTGAGATCTTCCATGTTTCATTGAAAGATAAGTTATCAATTAATCATTCAATATGTCTATGTGTTGTTTGATTCTATCTTATTCTTGTCTTTTGTTTAACATGTTAGGCTAAATTTATCTTGTGTTTGCTTAGATCTAATGAAACCTAGCTATTGATTATTGGTTGTTAGTGTGTTGTTAGTTGTATTGGATGATTGTTTATCTATGTTAGGCTTAAGAAAACTGGCTAACTTCCTATTCGGTAACTTGCTTGAACGTCTTAAGAAACATGAACCAAACGCGTACTAAAGGTTTTCATGGTTGTATTTAATGCACAAGCGAATTCTAGTGATCCCATGTTAGGAGCTTCCTAGCCGGCTCGACATAGGAGTGAAGTAGGAGCTTGTAGAGTTTGGGGAAGTAAGTACGCCACCCCACGAATGGTATTAAGGAATACACCCGTCATCCACGCGACTAATACACACTAATTAACCGGTAAAAGATAGTTAGGGAGTAAGGAAATCTAAGTAAACACATTTCTCTACACATAAGTTTCTCACCACATTTCATTTTTGTTATTTTATTTTATTTGCATCCGTAGTAATTTTGGGTTAGTTGACTAGCAACTAATTCCGCCCACTCCTTCAAAACCGAGATTTTACTTGCTTTCAAAAAAAATATAAAAACATAAAAAGAATCTTCCTCAACCTTTAGACCTAATTAGAGTAGCCTTTCACACCTAACGAACACTATTCCCTGTGGAGAACGATCAATCCCCGTACTTACCACTACACTATACTACATCGGTCAGGTACACTGCCTGGTGGGGTTGTAAGCCTCTTGAGATCCCTCGAGAGGTAAAACCTGTTGTAAGGTTGCAAAACCCACGCATCAAGTTTTTGGCGCCGCTGCCGGGGAATAGTTATTGTTTAGGTTGAATTTTTATTTCTATTAGGTCTACTCACTAGATTCCTTTCTAGTGAGATTTTTATTTTATTTTTCTAGGTTTTCTTTAGTCTATCTATTTTCTTCGTGTCTTTGTTCGTAACCATTACCGTCCGACATCATGGAAGATGGTAATATCCTTAACCCCCACAACCCACCACCACAACAACCACCACCACCTCCTAGAGCCCGTACTTTAGGAGAGTATTCCCGTCCTAGCCACCATGGCTATCGAAACACCATTGAGCTCACTCAAGGAGCCAATATCACACCCTTGCGATCCGACACCATCCGGTTGGTGCAAAGCGGATGCGCATTCCATGGACTTCGTTCTGAAGATCCTAATCAACATCTCAAGGACTTTCTTAAAATCGTTGATTCTATAGACCTTGATGTTGCCACTCGAGAGACGACCCGATTGCGTCTCTTCCAATTCTCTTTGCGGGACCAAGCTAGTCAGTGGCTAGAACGTCAACCCGCAGGATCCATCACCTCTTGGGATGATCTCACTACTCGTTTCCTTGCTCAGTTTTTCCCACCGGGAAGAACTACCAAGCTAAGGAATGATATCTTGATGTTCCAACAACGTCAAGGCGAAACTCTCTACGAGGCATGGACTCGATTCAATGACTTACTCCAAAAAGTCCCCCACCATGGCATAGAACTTTGGCTCCAAGTCCAAATCTTCTATGACCATATCAATCTCTCCACGAGGCAAACCATTGACCAATCGGCCGGTGGCAAGCTACGTGATCTAAGTGCGGAACAATCATGGGCTCTCCTAGAGGATCTTGCTCTTTATGACAACGAAAGTTGGAGTGATCCCCGTGATTTGAATAAAACGGTCAAGGCAATATCTTTGCCTTTGAACAATTCAAGCACTTCCGACCGTAGGATCATAGAACTTGAAGACCAAGTCAAGTTTCTCATGAAATCCTACGAGGCTCCTAAACCTTCAAGCCAAGTGAACAAAATCACTTCTTCATGTGAATTATGTAGTGGTCCCCACGACACTCGTGATTGCATGGAACTCCCCGAACAAGCTTTTGTGGACTACGCATCCTCGCGTACCGACGGAGCGGGAGACAAGTGGTACACTTTCAAACCCGAGCCAAACCATTACGGTGATTCATACAACCCCTCATGGAAAAATCACCCGAACCTTAGGTGGAAACAAAACCAAAACACACAACAAACCAATTCTTCCAACCCACCTAATCGTTTCCAATCAAGCGGTTCCAACTCGAACCGTACTTTCAACAACAATCCTTCCGGCAATGGTAGTACCGATAACTTTGAAGGATTGATGTCTCAATTTATGGCATCTCAAGAAGCTCGTTTAGCCAAGTTTGAAGCCGATTTCAAACAAAAACAAAGCGAGATGACCGATAAGATTGACACCTTGTTGAAAGCCCTCAATGACCGAGAAATGGGAGCACTCCCTAGCAACACGGTCAAGAACCCGAAACTAAATGTCAACGCTATTTCATCGGTTTCGTCCCCTAGTTCTTGTCCACAATATTATTCGGTCAATTCCATGAGCACGTGTTTCAAACAAACCCAAGTCGTTCCAAATGACCAAGAAGTTATGACATCCAAATTGGTCAACAACATAGTTGAAACACCTCCCACTCAAAACCTGGACGAAGAATTCAAGGAGCTCCACCTTGAAAGTCCGGTTGATGATGAGTTGGATGAGAAGAAGCTCAAGTTAGGCGAAAAAGGGACCGCCTTCGTTCAAAACAAACTACCTAAGAAGTTAGATGATCCAGGCTTATTTGTTCTACCTTGCAAGATCGGTAATTCGGAGGCTTATGACACATTAGCCGATCTTGGATCAAGCCTTAACCTACTTCCGTTACCTCTCTACACCTCTCTAAAACTTGGAAAACTTGAAGAAACCGAGGTGATAATAGGCTTAGCGGATGGAAGTGTTGCTTACCCGGTTGGAGTAGTTAAGGACGTGTTAGTGCACATTGGAAAACTAACCATTTTAGCCGATTTCCACGTCCTTGATATGGTTAGCGACCCTACATGCCCCTTGTTGATAGGTAGAGGATTTTTGGCGACCGCTAGTGCTATGATTGATTGTAAGGAATCCAAGATAGCGGTAGGAGAAGGAGATACTTGGTCAGTCTATGATGTTAAGAAACATGCCTATGATACTAGTGAGGAACCAACACCACATTGGCTAGAATCAAATAGGAGACCATCTAGATATGGACCTTGGATTGATAGAGACTTCATAGGACCCCAACGACCATTTTACCTAGAAGAGGACTTTGTTAACCGAACGCATTCGGTGGAGCAACTCTTGGCTAGGGACACCGAATTGGATCCATTTGAAGACCCTCTAGTTTTTAGAAAGATGATTGATTTCCTAGGAGTTTTGCCAATTAACCTAGGAATGAATAAGTGGATTTGTGAGGAAGATGATCATAAGTGGAATTGGGATAAACCACCCGAAGATGGAGATGGGTCGTGGCATATTAAGATGACATTGTATGACCCGGACGGAGAGAAGTTTGAAAAGATATATCGTACTAAGCGAACCAATAGGAAACTTCAATCCAAGCTTAACCCTAAAGACGTCCTTGATGACGAGCTCACTTACATAGGGTAGCGTGACTTTGAGTCTAGCTACAAGACTCGTTAATAAAGAAAAGCGCTTCTTGGGAGGCAACCCAAGCTTTATTTGCTTTGTGTGTTTATTTATTTGTTTGTTTGTTTTTATTTATTTCCGTATGTGTGTTTAATTTTTATTATTATTGATTCATGTTAAAAACTAAATTGTGAAAATGCTTTATGTTGTTTTTAACTTCGTCTTAACTACATATAAAGGTATTTTGCAAAAGATAAGTGTAAGGGAAATCTAAATCGGTTTATTAGAACACAAATTAACATGAATCATAATAATAATAAATTAGCATACATATTAGTATTCGTTTGAGTCAAATGCTTGTATCGAGTCATAATGATGTTTTGCAGGATTTCCAGGAAGTAAGGTAAAGGTTTTTCCAGAAATTTTCCGGAAACTTAAAATGAAAATTTTTTCAGGTCATTTCTGACGGCGTCAGGGGTTATAACCTGACGACGTCAGATTTAATTTCCAGAAATTTTTGAAAGTTTTGTTTTTAGAAAAGTTTTTATTAAAATCTCCAACTTATAATCTCCAGGAATCTGCAAAATTATCATTCCACAAGCATTATATCCTTATATATAGATTTTATCCCGCCGATGTTATGCAGGTTTTCGTGTTTGTTTTCTCAGGTTTAACAGGTTATTTTGGACAAGGAGATGTTTATGGAATCAAGCTTGTGGCAATGCATTAGTCATGGAGCTTCAACATTCTCTTTGGAGGAAGATTTAACCGTGTAATTTCATTATCCACCGAGCGAATCAGGGGAGTATTTGATTTCATTCTTTTACTTTTTGCTTTTACATCTTATTATTTGAACATTGGGGACAATGTTCATCTTAAGTGTAAGGGGAGGGTAAAAGTACGATTTTAGAAAATACAATTGCGCTTGATTTTTGTTTGTTTAATAGTAGATGTGTAATAAAACTGAGAGAAATACTTGTTAAGGTAATTTTAGTGCCAAATTTAAATTTTTTTACAACATATAGGAGTGAAACTTTGATCTTAATGAGCGTCTCACGGATAGGAGATATATGACTAGCACAAAAACCGTACCACTAAAAAATTTTCCACCCCCAAATATGTGAGGTTCGCCCCTAGAATTGGTAGGAAAAGCATTTATGCTATGATGTGTGTACCGGTAGCACTTAGATTCTAGAACTTGCGTTAGGACCATTCCAAGGCCACAAGTGAGACTACATTCGTGTAGTTAGATTTACTACATGATAAGAGGCATTAGGATTAACCCATTGTTTTACACCTGTGTTTTTGTTATAATTACATTGGCTACATTGGTCAAGTAATTCTCCCACACCCTTTGCGTTGTACTCATTTTTAGTACACGATACCCCTAGTACACCCCTCAGAGCCTATCTTTTCGTTTCGACCTTTAAGCATTTTACTTAAAGGAAGAATTTGTTACACCCCACTAAAATGTACACCCAAATCGCCTTAGCCTACCTTGTATGCACTCATCTTTAGTGCATTATTGTTACAACATTTGTTTAAACCCAAGTTAATTATCTAGTTGATTACATGGTTGCTAAGTCGAGTCATATCCTTGTACATATTGTTTTGGGACGATTGGGACTCATGGGTAAAGTACTAGTGTAATGGAGTAATGGGGAAGAACATCATTTATTACCCCCCATATGTGCTAAATGTTTTAAAAGTACTCCAAGTTTTTCGATTATCTTAATTCGAGTCATTAGAATAGTAATTTGTAAAGTTATGTAAAAGTTCAAGTGTAAGGGGGATGCAATGCCCCTATGATGTATTATTTTGGATGGTAGGGCAAGAGTGTATGCAAAAAAAAAAAAAAAAAAAAAAAAAAAAAAAAAAAAAAATCGAAAAAATCAAGAAAAATACAAAAAAAAAATGAGAAAAAGAAAAATAGAAAAAACATACGGACTACCATCCCGTTTCATTTTATGTTTGTTTTATATTTTTGTTATTTTGTTATTTTATTTCTAGCTTAAGATCGAGTCTAGTCTTGGCTTAGCAACATTGTATAGTACATGTAATTGATCAAGATTTTTAACTCGCCACCAGTAAAATATCCCTTATCCAACAAAACCGTGTTTTCCTTTTCCCTACACCTAACATTATAACCCATTTAAAAGCCCTCTTTGATAGTTTATCTTAGGTGCTTACGCCTAGTGGAGGAGGTTTTCGATCCTTTCCCAAGCCTATGGTAATCTATTTGCTATGACAGGTAGTGAGAGATATTATCCGTTTTCATTTATGAGATTTATTTTGATGACACTTGAGAGATGTGAGTATCTAAACACTACTTGTGAGGTGCTAGTATATAATCTCCGTGCTTATTATGATTAAAGTGGAACGATTATTTGTTGTAGTTACTTTTATGTTAGCATTAAATGACCCCTAACTTGTATTTTGATTAGAATAAAAGCGCATTTGCTTGAGGACAAGCAAATCTCAAGTGTAAGGGTATTTGATGAAGCGAAAAGTGTACCGCTTTTAAGGGGTCATTTAAGCCCTAAATCGTATTTATTTGATCAAATATCGCCCTAAATCGTTCCTTTTGTCATTTTAGGTACTTTTGAGGAGAAATCTGGAAAAGGAGGCATTTTGGACGTTTTTTGGAGCATTAAAGTGAAGAAAACGGCAAAGTCTCAAAATTGTGCTGAAAGTTACCTTTGACGGCGTCAAGATTAACTCCAGACGGCGTCATGCCTTGGCAAGAAAAGTTGGATGTGAAATTTACTCATGACGGGCCAGTGAAAATAGCATATGAATTCTGACGGCGTCACGCTTTAACTTGATCGAGGGCGTCACGGCTTAAATCATAAGGGGACGGCGTCACGTTCAAGGTTCGACGGCGTCAAGCCTTGATAAGCCAGAATGGATTTTGGTAGAGCTAAAGAGGGACGGCGTCAAGATGGTCATCCGGGAACCCTAAGAGCGGCGAGGTGACGGCGTCACAATCCATAAGGTGACGCCGTCAGATCCAAAAGTCTATATATAGTTTTCTAATTTTTTGTCATTAAAGAGAGCTTAGTGTGTGGAATTTTGGGATAAAACCCTAGGACGATTTTAGCTCCTTTTTCAGGGCTTTTTGCCTTGAGATCTTCCATGTTTCATTGAAAGATAAGTTATCAATTAATCATTCAATATGTCTATGTGTTGTTTGATTCTATCTTATTCTTGTCTTTTGTTTAACATGTTAGGCTAAATTTATCTTGTGTTTGCTTAGATCTAATGAAACCTAGCTATTGATTATTGGTTGTTAGTGTGTTGTTAGTTGTATTGGATGATTGTTTATCTATGTTAGGCTTAAGAAAACTGGCTAACTTCCTATTCGGTAACTTGCTTGAACGTCTTAAGAAACATGAACCAAACGCGTACTAAAGGTTTTCATGGTTGTATTTAATGCACAAGCGAATTCTAGTGATCCCATGTTAGGAGCTTCCTAGCCGGCTCGACATAGGAGTGAAGTAGGAGCTTGTAGAGTTTGGGGAAGTAAGTACGCCACCCCACGAATGGTATTAAGGAATACACCCGTCATCCACGCGACTAATACACACTAATTAACCGGTAAAAGATAGTTAGGGAGTAAGGAAATCTAAGTAAACACATTTCTCTACACATAAGTTTCTCACCACATTTCATTTTTGTTATTTTATTTTATTTGCATCCGTAGTAATTTTGGGTTAGTTGACTAGCAACTAATTCCGCCCACTCCTTCAAAACCGAGATTTTACTTGCTTTCAAAAAAAATATAAAAACATAAAAAGAATCTTCCTCAACCTTTAGACCTAATTAGAGTAGCCTTTCACACCTAACGAACACTATTCCCTGTGGAGAACGATCAATCCCCCGTACTTACCACTACACTATACTACATCGGTCAGGTACACTGCCTGGTGGGGTTGTAAGCCTCTTGAGATCCCTCGAGAGGTAAAACCTGTTGTAAGGTTGCAAAACCCACGCATCAATGGAGGAGGTGGTGGCAGTGGAGAGATAACCTGGAAATGTATATGTATTAGATTAGAGAGAAAGATACAAGATAAGAAATACACACACACTCCCACCTTATCACAATAACTGCACACTATCTAATGTGGTGGGAGTGTGTGTAATATAGAAAACACAGCCACACCCTAAAAGGCTTAGGTGGGCTTTTGATGGACTCTTGAGTGGGCTAATGTAAGTATTACACTTATACACTTACACACTATACATAACTAATACCATTAGCCCACTTTTCTAAACTATTTGATACATTTAACACATAAGTTCTAATTGCAAATGACCATCACTTTTGCATTTATAAAATAAATGCTAACACAACTCTTAACCTTCAGCAAGTACAAGGAAGCAAAGTCCTTGTTTGAGGCTATCACTACTAGGTATGGTGGGAATGAGGCCACCAAGAAGACTCAAAAGACTCTGCTAAAGCAGAACTTTGAAAAATTTAGTGCAACCAGTAATGAGTCTTTGGATCACATGTTCAATAGGCTGCAAAAGATTGTTAGCCAACTTGCTGTTCTTGGTGTTGATATACCTCAGGAAGATCTGAACTCCAAGTTCTTGAGGAGTTTACCTGCAGAATAGGCTATACATGTGGTGGTCTGGAAGAATAAACCAGACATTGATTCTATGAGCCTTAATGATCTTTACAACAACTTCAAGATTGTTGAGCCTGATCACCTATGTTTAATTAAGGAAAGATCATGCTATGATGGGAATAGTCACCTCAAGAACCTTGTACTCCAGAGCGAACAATGCACATCTCAAAGTTCAATAAGTTTTTGAATAGGTCTCGAATTCATATGGGAACGTGAAAACAAAATCAAGCGTAAATTCCCTCAATTTTTCTTAACTCTATCGGGTAACTCTAAGTGAAAACCGAGGACGGTTTTCCTTCTAAAGCGGGAAGGATGTGACAACCGGTACTTTTCCACTAATATTTTAATAATAAATGTCTATTTATTATTACCAAACTGTTAAACTAAACAATCATATGTTTACGTATTTATTTCGGGAAGCAAACCCGCATACAGTAGCGTACAACAACTCACCAAAATTTATTTAAGCTTATTAGTAAAAGTGAATTTATCAGTTCCTGACAATTTCAGACTCCGACAAATCAAAAACGAGAGGTTATCTTGTTTTTCTGAAAAACTGACACCACACGCGAACCGGCACCAATTTAGTAAAGGTTGATCTGTAAAATTCATTTTTGGGGGTCAACAAATTTATTTTACAATAATATCGTAAAAATGACTCCAGAAATTTGTTTCTCACATTTACGTGAAACCGCGTTACCACAAATTAACCTCAACTAAACGGGACACGGGGTACACTCAATACATTGTAAAGTTAAAAACAAATAAAATCAACCCTCCCTTATCCCCACACGTGAGTTATCAGACTTTTCTGATTCTCTTCCTCCTACAATCGATACAACCCAACTCTCAAACCAAACTAAACCCTACTATTGACTGGATCAAATGGAAATAGCAAGAAAACCCATCTCTTTTCTCCTACTGCTCTCCCTTTTCCCTATTCCATCTTCACCACACGCAACCAATATTCCCTATCTCCCATCACCATCAATCTAAGATTTTAGTATTCTTCTTGTCTTCCCAAGCTTCCTCGAGACTCAAACCCGCTCCTCTTGATTCGAATAATCTTAAACTCGAGGCATGGAAAAGGGAGATAACCATAAATGGTAAAACTTTATCCCTGTTAGATCGAAAGTGAGTCAAGATGGTTGCCATGGATTACCCTTTAAGAAACTCGGTTCCAGGAGAGGCTAGGTCACACCAAGATCATCAATCTCACCTCAAACAATATCCCAGTCGATTAAATCAAGGGGAGAAGGAAGGTGCGGCTAGCTTGGAATCGAGTGGGTTTTCTTTGGTGGCTCCTGAAACTGATCTATCTTCAATCCTTGTAAGGTTTAAAGCTCAATCTTGTAGTTCTTATTTATTCTTTTTTTGATACTTTCGAACAGTATGAATACTTGTGGTTTTTTATGCATTTTTTTAAATTATCAGTAGATATGTCGACTTGTGTTGGTTTGGTGTGGCTTAGAAATGACTTTTGAAACTAGTAACATAATTTAGAAACTTGTATTGGCTCATAATCTCGAAGTTTTGTCATGGGATAGATTATTCTTGGATTGGTTTGAGTTGCTCACAATAAGCTACTGTGACTAATTTATGGTATTCGAATTGTTGTGGTTCATGGGTCAAGAATTTAATTAGCCAAACTTGGTCTTAAAAACGTGTTCGCGAAGTGTTTGTGGTTATGTCTAAAAAAAAAGGAATTATCATCCTTCAAAAACGAGTCGGGAACGAGTAGAATGAAACTCATCAGTCTTGGTCTATTGCCACTCTCGCTTACTTAGTACTCAACTACCTGTTGTGGTTGTGTTGAAGTCGCACTGGTCTTGATTTAGTATAATTCTTAAGCATCCGAATTAGGCAGTCAAGGTACTTGTAATTTGTGTTAGTCATTGTGACTCAATAAGGTTTGAGTATTGAGTTGGTCAAAGTGCGAGTCAAAGGTGTCCCGAGTAAGCCGAGAGGCCACACGGAAGTGTGACTTGTTATTTCTATTGGTTTGGTTCGGCCACCACCCCCGAAGGGCGTCGTGGTTACCATACTAATGGTCCCTTCAAGTGTGATGTTCGGTGTATAACACCCCAAAGGGTGCTCCTTTTTGCTCGATTCATATAATCTTTTAACAAGTATACATTAGAGCCGAGTACACATATATCGGAGAACTTGTCGAGTCGTGTTTTAAACCCTTGTCACACACAAAAATCTGCTCAGGAATATGAGCCAAAACAAACCCATGTCTCCAAGTTACAAAATACTGGTGTATTGCACCTTAGTTTCCGGCGTAGGAAAAGAAGGACAGCCATGTGTTGGACCACTCTATACATGGGCCGAAGCCCATCTATGGTAGCTAGCCATATTCCTTTTGTTGTCCTTAACAGGCCGCTAGCCTTGTGTACAAAAGCCCAAAATCGAGTGCAATATTGTATCTAGTCTGTTTCACTATGTTGTGTGGGCCACAGCCCCATTCCCCCTCCTCGACACACATGTAACGTCTATAATAACTCAATGATTTTATTTATCTAAGGGTCATTTAAAAATATACACGACGACTACATATAAAAAGAACTCGACAAAAATTAAATATCGCGACTTAAAGTTTTAACAATTATTACAAGTCTTTCGGATAAAAATATAAACACGACACGATCTTGTGAAATGAGAACATTGCGAGACGCTTGATTTCAAACATTTGATTTTTAAACAATATGTATATAAGCGACGTGAAAATGTTTAACAAGTAAAAACATGAACTTTTACTAATAACAACTTAATTTTTACAAGCAAATATTTAGAAAATTAGAATCCATATACTAGTTAAATGTTTTTCCTAACTTACAACTCGAATCGGTCACGTCAAAACATATATAGATTACATAAAAACGAAACGATTATTTTCTTTTAAACTCCAAACTTATTAAAACAACATTTTCTCAACACGAGTTATAACTCATCGTATATTAGTGAAACCTTTTTCAACTTCACATTTATTTTTTTCACAAAGACCACACGTATATATGTACGGAAGTATATATATACACACGTACATTCATTTAAACGCCAACAATTCTATATATCATTCACGTTGACATTCTATAGTTATTATCCTTCGTGCGTAATTTCCGATCGTTGTCTATTCAAAAACTCACTATTCCTATTCTTTTGTACGTTCGTACACCTCGATGAGCCAATAACTACAAATGTTAAAAGCATGGTTTTAACTTAAATGCTGCCACACCAGCAACACCAACATGAACTCCTTAAAACGATTGAAATTCTTGAATTTGAACTGTGAACTAAAATAAACCTTACTAATCTAGGTCGCGTGTCGGTGCTGAACACTGTCTGAACTATTTTGTGTTCTGACTGCTATTTACCAAGGTGAGTTCATGGCCCCTACTTTTACTGGTTTTTAAACTGTTTCTGGGGGAGAATACATGCTCGTTTTTACTTAAACTCAATGATTGTTTATTTGGAAAATGTGAACTGTTTACTCAATATTTGACTGTTTGGCTGAAATACTCGATTGTTTACTCGAATGCATTACATGTATACATGACACACACTTCGACTAGGGGTACTGGACGAACACATATAACAGGACCGGGTGTAACGGTCACATGACCGGTGTAACGGTCACATTACCGAGTGTAACGGACATACTACCAAGTGTAATGGTCATTACGAGTGTACCGCTTAACCAAGAAATATATTACTTCTGTTTACCAGGAACAAATCTTATTTGGCAGCGGGTTGTAAACACACAGGTTGCAAGTCTTGTATGGGCGGGACTTGGGACTGAGTGGATTTACAATGCCTTTGCCGGGAAATCGTTATTCAAATGCTTTACATTTAACACTAAACTCTATGAACTCACCAACCTCGTGTTGACACTTTAGCATGTATTTTCATGTGTAAAGCGGTAGCACACTATTTGAGGCTTTTGGCATAGCATGGCATGGTCATAGAAGACTCTGATATATTTGGGACCACTTGAAATTTTTTATGGGCTTATATTTCCGCACCAATTTTGAAATATTGTAAACAAATCACTTTTGAATATGAAATCTATTTTAAATGGTTGAGGTAAAACCATTCTTTATACTTTGTGTTGTGATACCAATTTAGTAGCACCCAAACATGAATGCTTCCGCTAAACCAGACTTTGGGGGTGTTACACCATCATTTTGCAGCTTTTCCATGCGAGTCTTACCTATGTGAGCAAGTCGACAATGCCAAAGATAAGACGTATACAAGCCCTTCTTGATTCTCTTATTACTGATGCTAAACATCGAATTATTTTTATTGGATACATTATCAATCATATCAATCTCAAACACACCATTCACAGCAATAGCATTAAAATAAAAAAACATCATTTAAAGAAACAGAAATTCATTACTAGTGATAGTGTGAATAAAACCAAGATACAACAATAAAGAAAAGGAAACAACACCTCTAATAATAGAAGGTGAATAATAACAATTGTTTAATGACAGTACTAAGACCGAAGACAAAACTAAATTAAACACTCCTATGGCTTCAATAGCTACAGGTGCTCCATTTCCCACATGCAGATATTGCTCCCCATAGGCAAGCTTCCTTTCCACTCTAAACCCTTGTAGTGTATTACAAATTTGAATACCACATCCAGTATCATATACCCAGGAATTAATTTTATGATTTAGAGTAAATAATTCAATCATAAATAAGTTACCTGAAGTACTGGCGACCTGCCCAGCCTTCTTGTTCTTATTTGCTCGCAACTCTTCGAGATAGAGAGGACAGTTCCTCTTCCAGTGACCCACTACATGACAGTAGTGGCAAGCCTGATCCTTCTTAGGATTATCCTTCTTCTTAGGAGGGTATTTCTTAGGTTCAGGTTGATAAGCCATAACTTGCTTTCCCTTATCACCTTTACCTTTGCCTTTACCCTTCTTGTTCATTTGCGGTTTTGGCTTGTTAATCCTACCACCCGGAATAGCCAGTACTTGGGGTGTAGGAGCCTTCTGTGGTAAACCTTTCTCGTAATCAATAAGCAATGCGTGCAATTCACTAACTGTCTTCCCCACGCAGTGCATATTGAAATTACGCACAAAACTACTAAATTCCTTATTCAGGGATCTATTGATTAAGTTAATAGCAATATCTTTTTCATAGATTTTTCCAAGTGCCTGTAGTTGGTCCATGTAACCCTTCATTTCCAGCACATGTGCACTTACAGGTTTACCATCTGCCTGCTTGCAGCTGTGAAAAGCATCGATCAAATCATAGATTTCAACAGCTTGAGGTTTCTCAAACATACGTCTGAGTTCGTTGAGCATGTCATAAGGGAAAAAATTCTCAAACTGCTTTTGTAAAGCAGGTGTCATCATTCCTAGCATCATGCAAGCCACATCATTATGTGTTTTATATTCAACTTTCCATGCTGCTTTTTCAACATCAGTTGCAGTAGCAGCAGGTTCAGCAGGACAAGGCTTATACAAATATTCCAGTTGATCTGTCAATCGCAGGACAATCCTGAGTGAGTGAAACCAGTCATTGAAATTCTGAGAGCCAGTCAATTTTTCTCGTTCAAAGAAAGTTTTGAACATAAAACTCAAAGTAGTGTTATTGTTTTGAGCCATTTCTACAGATAAAAAAGTTCAAATATTAGTATTTTCGATAATACAATTTTTCAAGAAAATAAAATACCCAAGGAAATATTCATATACCCATAGAATTTTCTTGAAAACTAGAATCCAAATTGACATAGTTTCATTACATCAGTTGATCTGCTAGCAATGAAAGTATTCAACAAGGTAATTGTCAAACAATAATTGGCAAACAATTTCCAATTTCTAGATCATCATGGGATTTACAATTGCCAAACCTAGTTGCATTGTAAACATGTTTTATCCCCATCTTATGCCTTGAGTCCTAGGTCTCACTAACAACTCAATTAAGTCGTCTAATTTAGAAACTGCAAATTCTCACGTACGTCCCACGTAGTCATGAAATTTACCTTGTCATCACAATCTAGCTAAGGTCTCACTTAGGCTAAATGGTGACTTCAAGTGTTCCTTATAATTAGATGGCATAGACTTAAATTAAAGGGTACTAGTTTTTGATGTATGTAATCAAAAAATTATGTATGAAGAAGCATGCATACAACTTCATAACATAGGTTTTAATTAAAAAAAAAAAAAACTTTTTATTAACCAATTCACTAAGATTAAATTAACAAAGTTTTGATTGAGGTATTGGGTTCACCAATCAAAGAAGTGGCGCATGGAATTAAAGCTAATTCACCCTTAAGATGATTTTGTACTAAAAAATAGTCGTACTAGGTAGCTCCAATTTGACGCACAAAGGAGCGGAGAAACAAAGGTTAGCCAAAAGCTATTAAAAACCCGTTTCTTTAAGGTCACAATTTAATGCGTACCCTCCTTAAACCCCTCTTATAATTTGTCACAATTGGGTGAGCCGTTCTTACTATTGGTACAAAACTCATCACTCAATTAAACTATTGAAAATTTAACTCTTCAAAACCAAATCATATTGCACCATTATTTAGTCCGTATTATTTTTCTATTCAAAATTACCCTTTGTTTATAACCATGTCAAACAAATAAACAAACAAGTAATAACAAAAAATAACATTTAAATAATGCGCACATAACTTAACAATTAATGTATGTAAACAATTAGCCACATGCAAACTAATTCGATAAAACCTATTAATAATCAATTCTAGGTTAAATAATGCATATATTAACTATGGTTCTCACTTACAAAGGCAAGTGAACCACATGCATTGACGAATCAGTTGCGTAAACCATAGCTAAAAAATATGTCATATTGCACATAATTGATTCATTAATTAATTGGAGTCTTCCCCAATTCGAGATTTATCAATTAAATACATGTGTTAAACTTAACAATTAATTCATATAGACAATAATTCTATGACATAACATGCACGTTCCATCATGGATATCACAAAACAATTATTGAAAATAAGTCACAAGATCACATACAATTAACACGTAATTATATCATGCAATCCTAGGGTTTATAATCCAATTTAAAAAACAAAACAAAATTTTTTATTGTTTTATGAGGCAATCGCCCCCCCCCCCCCCCCCCTAAATTTAGGGTTTCGAATTTTCTTAAACCCTAAAATTCATCATATATAATTAAACACAATCCAAGATTCATTTTTTTACGTGTTTTGATAATTAATTACATAATAATACAAGGCTCGTGATGCCACTGTTGAATTTAATAACATGTCATACATAATTAAACACATAAACATCAAGTATAGCAGAAGCATAAGGATCAATAACATGTAAATAATTAACCAAACATAAAAGTATACGTACCTTTTGCAATTCCAAGCTAGCAATCAAGATGAACCCTAATTAGGGTTTATACGGATTATAAGAATTGCCCCATACCGTTTTTGCAATTCAATTCAAGATATTAATAATAGTGTGTTAGTACTACGTTCTTGTACACACGTACTATAACGAATAAAAGTAATGCTAGTTAAAGAACACAAAATTAAACCAAACGTTTTGTTTAAACAACAAAAGTCGATCGAACCCTTACAAGGGTGTTTGTACGATCGGCCAAGGAAAAAAAACAAAGAGAGAAAACAAAGTTTAGGGTTGTGTGTGTGTGCACAAGAGATCCAAAACAATAACCTTTGCCTTTGTTTATATAGGGTGAATAACTTGGAGAACAAGTTGGACTAGGAATAGGAATTCCTACCCCTAGCCGATCGGCCCTAAACCCAAAGAGGGTTTTCAGATCTTTCTTGACTTTCCAATTATTCATTCATAATTCTTTCCCTTTATTAGTTAACGGTTGTTAATCAATATCCGTTAATTACTAACGGTCGTTATGTATTTTGTGTAATAAATAATTAAATATAACATTTTATATATAATTATTATTCTTTAATTCTCATACGTAAAGCGTGCAATCTCGTGGTCTCGAGTTCGATCCTAACATACGACTATTAATTATGTCCATAAAACTAACATATACAATAACAATGAGTTGTATTATAAACTCAATCGTACTTGTCTATATATAGAATAAAAACTTTAGAGAATTCAAACATTACCAGCGCTGCTAGTAATGTAACATTTCAGGTCAAAATTTTGAGATGCACATCATTCGTTAGTAGGATATTTTGTTCATAAAAAATTAGAACTAGAACACAAATATTAGTAAATGTTTCTTACTACTTCTTGCATGTTTAATTGATTTTACTAACATTGGTTATCAATTTTTTGGGTAAATTTTTGATTTTTTTTTTTTTTTTTTCATTTTTTCTTAATTTTTTTTCACAAACCTTCAGTCATGATTTACTATAAATATATACCCTTATAATTTTGCATCATTTGACTTTTAACTACTTAAGTTATATAAGTTGTTATCGATTAACTTTGTTGGAGTAGGCTTACATGAATAAGGGTAGGTTTGGTTTATGGGTGTATGTATCCTCTCAAACATCAAACATGTGATCTTCAGGAATCTTTGAAAAAAAAGGTTGATAAATTAATTTTCAAATGCTAATGATGCCAGGGAAACCAATTATGTGTATATATCTACCAAATTAAAACAAAATAAAAGTCTAAGAACCTGAGCTTAAACAAAACATTGCAAATGTTCTATTGAGGAAATCAATTTAGTTTGCACTCAAGGTAACGAGGGAATGTGTGAAGAACGCTTATCCAAGAACTTGTTAGAGCTTCCCATTTTTCATTATGAGGATTTTTCAATAAAACTTCTTTTAGATGAGTCGTATTCCCTTCCATCATCTTCCTTATCACATGGTAAGAGGACCTTATGTAACTCGGATGGCAGATCAAGAAAATTGCATCAAAGAATCGCGTTTTCTTCCACACGTGTTCATCTAAATTTGTAAAAAGTGTAAGTTGAATGTTCCCAACCGGAAACAAGACCCTTCTTCTGAGATCATCAACATCAATGTTCAAACGCACAACTGAATCAAGGTTAGCACTTCTTATGTTGATGTCAAACTTGCTTGATAAATTGAGTGCTTCCCTCATCCTGAGAAAGTACGAATGACCCAAATCTTCCCATGCATCGAAAGTAAGCTTAACTTGCTTAGGAGCGGTGGTTCGAAAAAGGAGACCAGGTAGTATATTACAGCCACTATAGATGAAAGAAAGTAATATTGGTGCATTAACTTGTACATTGACCTGCCAGCCTTGAAATAGTTTTAGGGTCAACCACTTGAGCGAAACACAAGTGATAACCATGTTTTCGTGCTCCCAACGGCTAATTCCAAAGGTCAGACTCTCGAGCACATAAAACTTTGATTTGACTGTGTTAAAAAAACGAATCATCTATAATCATACCCTCTATACATAATTGTGTCAAACTTTCTAAAAAATATATTTGAAATGTTATAGGCTTCTTATAAGCAAACAAGATGCGGTAACAAAAGGAGCAAAGACTTGGTACATTATTGATCGCCCAATGATCGTCCTCTTCAATTGATAAAATTTCCAATTCGCTAAGACGAAGAAGGTTTTTAACCTTAATATTCTTCAAGCCATCACACCACAAGAGTTTAATCTTCTCAAGTAAGGTACAAGTAGTCAACAAGCTATGAAACACATTTTCAGTTATAACGACGCGTTCTAAGTCCAGTACACGTAGACACACACAGTTGATGATAGGATGATTGGTACAAATTCGAAGAGGGATGCAATAATCAATTGCTGAGATTACATTGATTGTATGTAGGTTTTGGCTAGAGAATAACTCATTTGGAAAGGCGAGAGACTCATCAACAAAAAATTCGATAGAAAGTGAAAGGTCTTTGAGACAGCTTTTGGAAACTACAAGTCGTATCCAATTTTTGAAGTCCTCTAGATTCAAGTTGTTTTTTCTAATGTTCAAGTGAAGATGAAAAGACTCGATGGGTATGTTATCTCGGTGGTACCTTTGCAGAGTGGTATGAATGAGCTTGTTATACTTTGTTGCGTTTTCGTCGGTATCAAGTTCATGAGATATTAATTTAAGGGTAGGTAGGGTATACCAAGCGCCTTTTTTTTGTAGTGGTAGCCATGACTTTGACAAGATACAAGTGCTTGCGGCTTCTTTTAAAGGAAACAATAACTGGATATGATGAATCAACTCCACATGAAGTGTTGATTATGGCTCATATTTGGTTCAATGAGTGCAAGCAAGTGGCTCTATCATATCTCAACAAAGATATGCAAATCTACAAGTTGGAAGAATATTCTTAATATACAAGTTGGAGGAGTCAAGTTGCTAGCAAGTTGATCTCATTTGAAGCCTATAAATAGAAGGCTTGGTTTTATGTTTCAGACACACAAAAAACACACAAGCAATCTTGTGTAGTTACTTATTTCTCTCTTTTGTTCTAGTTTGTAATATGTTTCTATAAGATATATATAAATTTGTTGGTGTTACATTCTCTTGTTCTTTTCATAGTGTCTTAATTTTCAATAAGCGAGTTAGGGGTATAGTTGTGGTGTTGAAACATTCACACGCTCTACCTAGTCGGTGGGATATTATCGCGGTTATTCCACAACAAGTGGTATCAGAGCCGAGGTTATTCTTAGTATGCTCTGTGGTTGCAATTAAATTTGATCCTCCACATTAGAAAAGAATTCCAAGTTGGTTTTTTTGTTGAAGCTATTGAAAATTAATTTGTACACGAAATGTTGGATGGCATAGTTGACAAACCTTCCACATCGGTGGATCCAACATCTCCAAGTTAGGCTAGACCAGTCTTGACGAATGCAAGATTGGCGGTGGAGGTTTTTGATGGCACAGGCCATTTCGGTATGTGGCAAAGTGAGGTTCTAGACGTTCTTTTTCAGCAAGGTCTAGACATTGCCATTGAAGAAAGTAAACCAGAGGATGTAGAAGAGAGGAATTGGTTAACCATCAATCGGTTAGCTTGTGGTACGGTTCGTTCATGTCTTTCGAGAGAGCAACGATATGCTTTCTCAAAAGAAACATCCGCTTACAAACTGTGGATGGCATTGGAAGAGAAATTTCTGAAGAAAAATTGTCAGAATAAGCTCTTTATGATGAAGCGACTTTTTCGCTTCACGTATGTACCAGGTACCACGATTAATGATCTAGCATTGATATTGTTGGGATCGCTTCCAGAGGAGTACGAGTTGCTTGAAACAACTCTACTTAATGGGAAGGATGATGTGTCTCTTAGTGAAGTTTGTGCTGCTTTGTATAGTAAAGAACTGAGAAGGAAGGACAAGCAGATTAGTTCAAGTGGAGACGCAGAGGTTTTGCTAGTCAGAGGTCGTTCGCAGAAGAAGGGCACCGATAAGAGATGGAGATCCAAGTCGAGGCAGAGACTAAGCAAAGATGAATGTGCCTTTTGTCATGAAAAAGGTCATTGGAAGAGAGATTGTCCAAAGTTGAAAACCAAGGACAATCATTAAAAAGGGAAAGCTGTAGCAGAGGCGAATGTCACCAAGTGTGATGATGAAGAATCAGATCTCTCACTTGCAACATCGTCAACCAAGAATGCTTATGATGTATGGCTATTAGATTCCGCATGTAGCCATCATATTACACCACATCGAGAGTGGTTTAGAAATTTTGAAGAACATGAGGAAGTTGTTTATACGACAGACGAAACTCCCCTCACTACTCATGGTATTGGTTCCTTTCGATTGCAGAATGAAGACGGAACAATTGTGAACTTGAAAGGTGTTCGTTATTCGCCAAAGTTGAAAAAGAATCTCATTTCCGTCGGTACCTTAGAATCTAAAGGATTCGAAGTAAGATCAAAGGATGGGGTTATGAAGATCATCTATGGCATACTTGTAGTAATGAAGGGTATTCTTAAAATAAACAACGCGTATCACTACAAGGGTAGAACAGTTGTTGAAACTATATCAGCTGTTACCGATGGTGATAGAAATTTAGAAGCTGTAAAGCTATGGCATATGCGCTTAGGACATAAAGCAAGGATTATTGAAAGGAGTGAGTTCATGTAAGTTGGATCTCTATGAGCATTGCATCAACGGGAAGACGACAAGGGTGAAATTTGGGACATCTATCCACAAGACACAAGGTATCTTGGATTATGTCCACTCTGACGTATGGGTCCCTCAAAGATAATATCTTTAGGAGGGAGACACTACTATGTGGCCTTTGTTGATGACTTTTCCCGATGAGTTTGGGTGTACACGTTGAAGACAAAGGATGAAGTGTTAGGAGTATTCATCAAGTGGAAAAAGATGATGGAAACTCAGACGTGTAGAAAGATCAAACATCTCCGAACAGATAATGGCGAAGAGTATAAAAATGATCAGTTCACAAAATTTTGTGAAGATGAAGGCATCGTCAGAAACTTCACTGTCAGACATACACCACAACAGAACGGGGTGGCAGAACACATGAACCGAACCTTGCTGGAGAAAGTTCGGTGTATGTTATCCAATGCTGGGTTGGGTAAAGAATTTTGGGCTGAAGCTGTGACGTATGCGTGTCACCTCGTTAATCGTTTTCCATCTACTGCTATTGATGGGAAAACACCATTTGAGAAATCATATGGAAAACCTGCTACAGATTATGATTCCTTGCATGTGTTTCGTTCCGCTGCATATTACCATGTGAAGGAATCAAAGTTGGATCCCAGAGCAAAGAAAGCATTATTCATAGAGATTACCTCTGGAATCAAAGGCTATCGTCTATGGTGTCCAAAGACGAAGAAGAAGATCTTTAGCAGGGATGTCACCTTTAATGAATCTACCATGTTGAAGAAGGTGAATGCTAAGCAGTTAGATGGAACTCCCAAAAAGGTGGAGTTTGAAAGAATAATTGTACCAGATGATAGAGAAACAGTTGATGATTCTCCTGTGGTAGAAGGAGATTATGAAGAAGAGGAGGTTGAAGAACCTCCACAGCAGCAACATGAATCAATTGCTACCAGTAAGCCAAAAAGAAACACTAAAAGGCCTGCTCGCCTTAATGATACGGTGGCTTGTGCATCTTCAATTGCAGCTGATGATGTTCCTACTACTTACTCTGAAGCGGTTCGAGACTCAGAGAATAAAAAGTGGAGGATTGCCATGAGCGAGGAAATGCAGTCTCTTGAGAAGAATCATACATGGGAGTTAACCAACCTCCCAAAAGGGAAGAAGGCAATTGGATGCAAATGGGTGTATGCAAGGAAAGAAGGATTTCCTAGCTAGGATGATGTTCGCTACAAAGCAAGATTGGTAGCTAAAGGCTACGCTCAGAAAGAGGGAATTGATTATAATGAAGTTTTTTATCCAGTGGTAAAACATTCCCCTATTAGAATTTTGTTGGCTTTGGTAGCACAGCTGGATTTGGAACTAGTTCAGATGGATGTGAAGACTGCATTTCTACATGGAGACTTGGAAGAGGAAATCTGTATGATTCAGCCAAAAGGATTCAAAGTTGCTGGAAAAGAGCATGAATTACGTAAGCTTCATAAATCGTTGTACGGATTGAAACAATTCCCAAGACAGTGGTACAAGCGATTTGATAAGTTTGTAATGGAGTCGAAGTACACAAGAAGCAAATATGACCATTGTGTCTATTTGAAAAAGCTACAAGATGGGTCCTTCGTATATCTTCTTCTGTATGTAGATGATATGTTGATAGCTTCTCAAAGTCTAGACGAGATTGAAAAGTTAAAGACTCGGTTGAAAAGCGAATTTGAGATGAAGGATCTTGGTGAAGCAAAGATGATTCTCGGCATGGAGATAGTCAGAGACAGAAAATTGAGGAAGCTCTGTTTGACTCAGAAACAATATCTGAGAAGGATTCTAAAGCGTTTTAGGTTCGACAAGCAAACAAAACGAGTTAGTACTCCACTCTCCTCTCAATTTAAGATCAGTGCTGCTATGTCACCGAAAAATGATGCAGAGAAGGCATACATGGAGAAAGTGCCTTATGCAAATGATGTCGGTAGCTTAATGTATGCTATGATATGTACTCGAGCAGATATTAGTCATGTTGTTGGGATGGTGAGCAGGTATATGCATAACCCTGGTAAAGGACATTGGCAAGCTGTTAAATGGATATTACGGTATATCCATAACACGGTCGATGTAGGGTTAGTATTCGAACATGGAAGTAGTCAGTGGGTAGCAGGATATTGTGATTCTGACTATGCTGGAGATTTAGACAATCGAAGATCTACTACATGCTATGTTTTTACTCTGGCAAAAGCTCCAATTAGTTGGAAGTCTACCTTACAGTCAACTACTGCTTTGTCAACTACGGAAGCAAAATATATGGCGATTACAGAGGTTGTAAAGGAGGCAATTTGGCTTCAGGGGTTGCTTGGTGAACTTGGAATTAAACAAAAATTCGTCATGATGCATTCTGATAGTCATAGTGCAATTCATTTAGCGAATAATCAGGTTTATCACGCAAGGACAAAGCACATTGATGTTCGGTATCATTTCATACAAGGGATACTGGAAGAAGGTGGAGTCATAATCTAGAAGATTCATACGTCTAAGAATCCCGCAGATATGCTGACTAAAGTAGTAGCTGGGATCAAGTTTAATTATTGTTTAGACTTGATCAATGTTGTGAAAAGTTGAAGATTGGTTTGAAGACTCCACCAACGATGTTTGAAGGCAAGATTGAAGAATTGATATTCACCAAGGTGGAGATTTTTTGATTATGGCTCATATTTGGTTCAATGAATGCAAGCAAGTTGCTCTATCATATCTCAACAAAGATATGCAAATCTACAAGCTGGAAGAATATTCTTAATATGCAAGTTGGAGGAGTCAAGTTGCTAGCAAGTTGGTCTCATTTGAAGCCTATAAATAGAAGGCTTGGTTTTATGTTTCAGACACACCAAAAACACACAAGCAATCTTGTGTAGTTACTTAGTTCTCTCTTTTGTTCTAGTTTGTAATATGTTTCTATAAGAAATATATAAATTTGTTGGTGTTACATTCTCTTGTTCTTTTAATAGTGTCTTAATTTTCAATAAGCGAGTTAGGGGTACAGTTGTGGTGTTGAAACATTCACACGCTCTACCTAGTCGGTGGGATATTATCGCGGTTATTTCCACAACAGGAAGATCATCTAAAAAACAAGTAAGAATGCAATTTAAAAAAAATTCTCTTACCTTAGAAATTGAAAGTCGTCGATCGTCTGCTAATTCTCTTGTACAATGCGAGAGAGATTTTGGGCTTTTATTTAAAAAAAAAAAAAAAAAAAAAAAAGACTTGTCAATTTTGATACAATTTCTATCAAAATAATTGTGTTTCATCGGGAAATTTTTTACGACTAATATAAGAATTTTGCAATAGCAGATTAAGGTTTGGATATTTTTGGAGGAGGGTGGAAACAAGCCCGAGCCTGCCAGAGCTCGAGCTCGTTTTGAGCCTCAAATATTGAGCTCGAGCTCGGCTCGGGCTCGACTAACGTATATAAGTGTTGAAGGAAATAAAGATCAAAGGCTCGTTAACCAGACTAAGCTAAAGCTCGTTTATATATATATATATATATATATATATATATATATATATATATATATATATATATATATATATATATATATATATATATATATATTAGGGCTTGTTTAGGCTCGCGAGCCTACTCGATCTTTATATATAAAGCTCGGGATCGAGCTCGATTATTAAATAAGCCTAAACTTAAGCTCGAACTCGGGCTCGAGCTCGTTTAGGCTCGGCTCGTTCGAGTTTTTTATCGATCCGATCCTGAGCTTTTCATGAGCGGCTCGGCTCGTTTCCACCCCTTGGTGTAGGGCCACAATTTGGATTTCTCTCAAATTTAAAATGTTTGGTTCAAAGTTTGGTAGTTGGATTTAGGATTTGTTAATTGAAACAGTGCACTTTTTGAAACCTCACATAATAGATTGGATTCGGTGGAATTGTGTACCCATATTAACTGTATCTTTCTCTCTCTTAATCTTTTATTATAAAATAATATTTTTTAATTTAATTATTTTCAATAACTTTTTAAAAATTGTTTTATTAATAAATTATAATTTTTTCTCTCTCTTACTTTTTTTTCATATCAATACTAAATCCTAATTTTATTCCAAACCCATTTACAAACCAAAAGGGACCTAATAATACAAAGCTTCTATCTCATGTTATCGGCTTATTATAACTTCGTCAATGTGTGTTCATGAACTTAAACAAGCCGTAAACTCAAGTTGAGAAAGCTTATTATTCTTTTTAATTTTAAATGAACAAATAAGCTAATTTGAACATTCTCTTAATCTCGTAGCTACACGTGGCAATAATAACCTTCTTAAAGTCAGCTGTAAAGATTACATATTATTTGAAATGAATTCACTTTGAAGGTAAAAGTTCATGATGAAGACTGACAAAAAAAAAAAAAAAAAAAAAATGTTCCCCAAAAAAATCTCAGAGGTTAAAAACAACATAATCACTAAAAAAATATTTGAATATGCATTTAAATATACTAGATGAATACCCATGCAAGCAACGATGTATAGTGGCAGATAGTTATACTTGCAAAATCATAATTCGGTTGACCCTTTATGAAAACTTACGGGCTCAATTTGTAGTCATTGCGAAAAAAAATTCTAAGGGGGTTAAAAACAAAAAATGATAAAAGTTTAAGGATTAAACAATATTTAAATATTAATTTAGTGGTAGATGTTGTTATTACTTTTAATCAAGGGTATAATAGTCCACTAACATTACTCAATTTTAAGTCATTTTAAGTTTAAAGAATGAATATACACTCTTTATAAGTGGTAGAGATTTCAATCATCATGAAATCTTTGTCACCTTTCTCACTTCAAATGTCCTCACGTGATAATAACTCTACGAACTCATATATTGCAATATCAAATCTAAAACTTCTATCAAAGTGTTAGGTCACCCGTAAGGTCAAAGTTCTCAAAGATTTTCTTCAGATAACACTCTTAATCTTGATTATATCGATCCATTTTTTGGTAGTTAAGATTATTCTAAGGGCCAAGATTCGGTTGGTCCATCCGATCCCGTTGAAGACGAGTATCCCGTCGAAGAGATGGCGCCCATAAAAAAGAAGACTACAAAAAAAGTCAACAATTCAAGAAGACGTTTAGTTAAACATCTGAACCATGGAGTCTTCAGGAAGAGATGGCCTTGTATAAAGCTTGGATAAACGTGTTCGAGAATAGCATAGGAGGAAATGTTAAAAAGGCATAAGGGTTTTGGACAGAAGTACTAAAATACTTTGAGAAGGAATCAAAAAGAGGATACGATTCACTGTTGTGCAAATGAAAGAAATATGCTTCGTCTTAAAATTACTTAATTTTGTGCGGTTTACAATACTGTGAAACAGACGATCGGGAATGGGGAATGTGACCAAATAAATAAAGCGGTACGTAGCTGAGTATCGTGGAATGCCTTTCACACACACTGAATGCTAGAAAATTTAGAAGAACCATAGCAAATGGAAATAGGTTGAAATGCCAAGGTTTCACCAGCAATCCAAAGAAGGTAGAGGTTCAAAGAAATCGCGGACATCGGAAACCACCTCACATTCCGACTTAGCACACAGTGGTTTTAATATGAACGACGAAGTAAATGATTCAAAGGAGGTAGAGGTTCAGGAGGTTCAACTAATGGACCAGGACAAGTCTAAGAAGAAAGCCTCATCCTCCCATGCTCGTTCGGAATCTTCAGCTGCTGGTGCACCTAGTCTTGTTGACCGGTTGGTCGGTAGATGGGCAAACGTCGCATCGGGTATTTTTCTCCCAAAGGAAGGAAGCCTCGGTTGAGTATTCGAAAATTAAGAAGCGCATATGGAACTGAAAGAACAGGCGCGTCGGGATCAAGTGGAATTGGAGAGACAAAATCTTACACATGAGAAAGAATTGGAACAACAAAGGCTTGCACAAAGGCAAGAAGAACAACGTCAAATATTTTGATTCAAGCAAGAAAAAAAAGAGGGACAAAGACCTCATGTTCTACAATGAACCCTGTGCTATTTAACCGGAAAACAACTAGAGGCGATGAAGCAGAAATAGCTCAGAAATATAGTTTTGTCTATTAGTTTAACTTTTTAATTTTTATTGTAGTGTTTTTATTTTATTAAAAATTAATATGTAATGCTTTTTTTTTTTTTTTTTAATTATTAATGAAATTTTAATTCTAAAAAAAAGTGTTAGGTCACCCGTAAGGTCATAATTATGGGCATTTGGTCATGTATTTGATCTTAGAGAGAGAAGTTGATGTAATGCTGAGTTGACAAAGTGGTTTGGTTAAGTGTTTGGTCACCATTAGGTAAGAGGGTGTGGGTCACGGGAAAACAAAAGAAACACCTCATTTCATGCTTTCCCTGTAGGAGTACCATACCCACTATTCGGCAACGGACAAAAAAAAAATTCAATGCTAGACTAGAGTCTCGTAAGAATGAAGATAGAGAAAGTGGTTTTTTAAAAGAGAGAAATTAATTTATTGGTTGTTGTGTATGGGGGTGTGTATGGGGGTATTTTTAAATGATAATAAATAAATAAATAAATAAATAAATAAATAAATAGGTGCGACAATGGTTAAAGAAAAATTGAAAGAAAATATTTAGGGGAAAGATGTGGAGTTGATGTTGCGAATGAAACTCCTCAACCATACCCTCCACCCTTAGTATTAGTCTTACACTTTCCCTTAAGTCTAGGTTTAACAATTGGGCTAAGTCCACAGATTGGCCATGAACTTTCTCAAATTTTCAGTTGTTGGTAATGAGCTTTAAAAAATCCTATTAACACACTTGAAACTTGTTACAACCTGCAAAAATAGGTTATATGACCGTGTGGCTACCACGTCAGCTTTATGGGCCCACTTCTACATGTTAATACCCAGATTCCGGCCACCATATCTCCAGATTCCGGCCACCACCACAGACTTCGGCCGTCACGAATCTAAATCAATCATCAATTTCTTCTTCTTTTTGTAGTTCTTTTCTGTTAGATCCAATTATTACATCTACACCAAATGATGACAACAACGATGAACAACAATCAAGATAACACCACCAACAGACAAGCAACCACCACCACTTCGATGAATACTAACCTTGATGGCACAAATTTCATCAGATTCAAACTTAAGAGTATTGATCCTCCGCCACTCTGGTAACAACTTAACATAATCCAAACACCCCCTTCCAAACACAAACTTAGATCCCCATCATTTCTAACTGAACTGATGGAGTTGACCACCCTTCATACCTGTTCGAGTTAACCTTAACATCACCCCTTCAAACTACGATCACCACAACAAAACCACCACTTGATTCCAAGGAAATCATCACACCAGCCTTATCAATTACATTACAACCACCATTTGTGACACCTATGGAACTATTTCAGCATCAACATCAGCCTTATCAATTACATCACAACCCCTAAAACCCAATTAAAATCAGACAATATCAAATCCTTAGTGTTATCAGTCGCAACACTCATATTTTTCACCTTCACCGCCATGAAATCACCAGAAGACCATCTCATCTCCCTCTTTTTCTCACATCCACCACCAGGCCACCATCGCATAAATAATTGATTGTTGGTTTGGGTTTCAGGTAATAATCGTGTTTGGAAATTTATTATGTATGTGACTGATTAGGTATAGTATGTGCGTATAAGATTAATGTGTGTGTTGATTATGTATGTGTGTAAGATGAAGAATTGAAGATAAAAAGGGGTGTTCGGAAATGTGTGTGTTGTTATTTTTTTGTAACAATCAAATCAAATGCGTGTTTTGATTTTGATGTTAATGTTTTGATTTTAATGTTATCTAGGAGGACATCATGTTTTTTAGGGGAAGAAGATAAGGTATGTTTGTCATTTTAGCATAAGTAGACATTAAAATAAAATAAAAAATGACTTGGCATTTTTTTTACCTTTATCAACAGGTAACCCAACAAAAAATGAGTCGAAATTAGTAACATCCTAACACATTTAAGTTTTAATGATACTAAGAGGATAACTGTGGAAAAAAGTTCATTAACTATGTATGGACTTTTTTTTTGGAAAGGTAACTTTTTATTTATTTATTTATTTATTTTATTTATTTATTTTATTTATTTTTTTTATTATTTTTTTATTTTTTATTTTCTTTACTTTTGTGCATTTTAACATAGTTCTTCTTCTTCACCACTAGAGTAGCATCATCATCAACAACAACATCACCTGGTATCAATCCTCAGCAATGAACCCCCCAACCGAAACCCAACAAACCCTCAACCACCTCCTCTCTCTGGGCATCCCCCGTAAACGACGTCGTGGCAGACCACGTGACACCCCTTTCCCAACTCCAAACCCTAACCCTAACCCTAATTCCATCACACCCGACACATCCGACGAAATTATAGTCATCAACAAAGAAGCCACTTCAGAAGCACTTATCGCCTTAACTGCCGGCTTCCCAGCCGACACTTTAACCGAACAAGAACTCGAAGCTGGCGTTGTCTCCGTTATCGGCGGTATCGAACAAGTTAACTATATCTTAATTAGGAATCATATTATTACTAAATGGCGCGAAAATGTGTTTAATTATGTTACTAAAGATATGTTTGTGAATGTTGTTCCTAGTCATTGCCTTAAGTTGTTAGATAGCGCGTATAACTATTTGCTTTCCCATGGTTATATTAATTTCGGCGTTGCTCCCCTTATTAAGGAAAGAATAGTTAGTGAAAGTAATGGAATGAAAAAGGGTAATGTGATAGTCATAGGGGCGGGTATGTCGGGTTTAGGGGCTGCTAGGCAGTTGATGTCGTTTGGGTATAAGGTGACGGTATTGGAAGGGAGGAAGAGGGCGGGTGGACGGGTGTATACTAAGAAAATGGAAGGGGGGAATAGGGTGGCGTTTGCGGATTTAGGTGGGAGTGTTTTGACAGGGACGCATGGGAATCCGTTAGGGATATTGGCTAGGCAGTTGTCGTATGGTTTGCATAAGATAAGAGATAAGTGTCCGTTGTATGGGTTGGATGGAAAGCCGGTTGATGGGGAAGTTGATGTCAAAGTTGAGCTTGCGTTTAATCAGCTTTTGGATAAAGCCAGTAAGCTTAGGATGTTGATGGGTGAGGTTTCGCAAGATGTGTCGCTTGGTGCAGCTTTAGAGACGTTTTGGGAAGCTGATGATTTGGAAGAAACGAGTTTGTTTAATTGGCATCTTGCGAATTTGGAATATGCTAATGCGGGTTTGTTGTCTAGGCTTTCGTTAGCGTTTTGGGATCAAGATGATCCGTATGATATGGGTGGGGATCATTGTTTTTTGCCGGGTGGGAATGGAAGATTGGTTCAGGCGTTAGCTGAGAATGTGCCGATTCAATATGAGAAAACGGTTAATACGATTCGTTATGGTAGTGACGGTGTTCAGGTTGTTGTTAACGGGGGTCAGGTATTTGAAGGTGATATTTGTTTGTGTACGGTCCCACTCGGGGTTTTGAAAAGTGGTAGTATTAAGTTTAATCCTGAGTTGCCTCAAAGGAAGCTTGATGGGATTAAGAGGCTTGGTTTCGGTTTATTAAATAAAGTTGCTATGCTTTTTCCGACTTTGTTTTGGGGGACTGATCTTGATATGTTTGGGCATTTATCTGATGATCCTAGTCGTCGAGGTGAATTCTTTTTGTTTTATAGCTATGCGACTGTTGCTGGTGGTCCGGTTTTGATGGCATTGGTAGCAGGAGAGGCTGCTCATTCTTTTGAAAGTATGCCACCCACTGATGCTGTCACACGAGTTCTTCAAATTCTGCGAGGTATATATTCTTATAGTGGAATTATGTGTATTTAAGACGGTCTAGGTAGTTCTCTTTTCTTGATAATGTTTGCGGTTTTTCTTCGTCTTGATAGTATATTACAAGTACCATTTTTTTTACTGCTTCTGCTTGTATGTTCTGAAAGTTAGAGATGACTAAATCACAAAACGGGTGGGCGGTTGGGTATTGGGTCAAAACGGGTATCTTTGTATGGGTTGAGTTGGTTTAGTCTGAAACACCATCTTGTTCTAATTTTATATGAATAAATTGCAGAAATATTTCCCTGTGGTTTGGTGGGAATAACGGAAGTCCTTCCTCATTGATACTGTTTGTATAAATGGTTTCAATGGCAGTGTTTGCTTTCTCTTTTGGTCCCTCTTATGTGACCCTCTAAGGAAAGCGAAATTATTTAAATGCTTGAGATATCAAAAGTAAAATTATTACATACTCGAGGGACCAAAAGTGAAAGCAAAGAGTGCAATTGGGGAACGCTAATACAAACACGACCGAGGGATGATTGCCTTTATTTTTTTTCTCAAACCTCATGGAAGATATATGTAATTTACTCTCTTTTTTATAAATCGCTACCGTGTTAAATATGAATATAAAAGCTAAATTATTACAATGATAATCTAATATATCCAATAAAATCATATATGGCATTTCATGCATTAAAAATACAGTTCGGACAACTTTCTACTCGATTTCCATTTTAGCTTAATTTTACCCATTTGACTGTTAAAGATATACCTTGATCCAGCATTGGACCAAAAATAAATTTGGGGTCAAATGACCACATCTGCCAAAAAAAATCATATCAAACAGCAGTTGCTTTTCTCAGATCAGCTATTTTACTCTGCTAATTGATGCAGGTATATATGAACCACAAGGGATTGAAGTCCCTGAGCCAATACAAACTGTCTGTACAAGATGGGGAAGTGATCCCTTCTGCTTAGGCTCCTACTCAAATGTTGCAGTGGGTTCATCAGGGGACGATTATGACATTTTAGCTGAAAGTGTTGGAGATGGAAGACTTTTCTTTGCAGGGGAGGCCACCACTAGAAGGTATCCTGCCACAATGCATGGAGCTTTTCTTAGCGGTTTACGGGAAGCTGCAAATATTGCACATTATGCTACTAATCGAGCCCTAAAAGCCAAAATTGCGAAAAACCCATCCAAAAATGCCCATGCATGTGCCACACTCCTTGCAGATTTATTCCGGGACCCGGATTTGGAGTTTGGGAGCTTTTCGGCTATTTACACCAAGAAAAATCTAGACAACAAATCAATGGCTGTTTTACGGGTAGTGTTTAGTGGACCTTTAAAGAAGGCTCAAGAAGGTAATGGACCGGATCATTCTAATAAGCTGTTATTTCAACAGCTTCAGTCACATTTTAATCAGCAACAGGAGCTTCATGTGTACACGTTGTTATCAAAAGAACAAGTGTTTGAACTACGAGAGGTGAAAGGAGGTGATGAAATGAGGTTAAATTACCTTTGTGAAAAACTCGGAGTAAAACTGGTTGGAAGAAAAGGTTTGGGACCTGCTGCGGATGATGTCATTTCTTCTATCAAGGCCGAGAGAAGCAAACGCAAGCCTGCTGTGACTTCATCTACATCTAAATCTGGTGCGTTCCTAAATTCGATTTAACAGTTTCTGAATTTGTACAGTTTCCAGAGATGCAAAACACATATCATTAGGATTTATCAGAGCTGGTAAGATGAGCATGTTGGGAGAGATAACTAACGGGTTTAAACATGATCAAAGTTAAAATGGGTCATTTTATTTGAGTTGAATCGGGATGGGATGAGTTTAGTTGATCCACAAACACTATTGGTCTTAATTTTATTAATGATAATTAATTGGTTTATTACAAAAGCGATAGTATCTATAGCTATAATTTAAATCCTTGAGTCGAAAAGTTCAGGAGGTCTACATTTAAATTCAGTTTGGGGTTTGAGCGACTCCCAATTTAGGACATAGCATGTTGAAGCAGGTCCAGTCAGGTTGGAATGACCGAAAGACCTTTGCCCGCTTTAATTTTTATCTCTAAATAATAAATGCGTTTATTAGATTACAAAAACTATATTAATCTTTGATAAAACAATTTAGGGGGTTGTAATGCATTAAGTTCAATTTTGACCCGTTTCAATCGTTTATCGTACGGATTGAGATATAACACAACTAACATTCGTTTTGACTTCCTTTCTTGGGAAAAGGAGCCTTGAAGCCGAAAGCAGCCTTAAAGCAAAAGTTGGTCAGGTGCACTTTCTCTACCTGCAAATCTTATTTTAAATTATCTGCCAAATCCTAATACCTTTTTCCATCAATTTTGTTTACAGAAAGGCGAAGATATTGCGCAAAAATAACAATAGTCCGCTTCCTCCTGTTAATAGCGAAGGGATAGTAGCTAAAGTAGTTGGTAGTAATGATGGGTCCAATACCCCTCAAATAAACCAAGATGTAGAAACTAAAGTAGCTACTAGCAGTGTTGCCTCCAGTGGCTCTCCAAGTGCTGCTGGTGCAACAAGCAAATCAGTAGTTAATGGCGGCAATGACTCTATTTCAAGTGTAAATGTGAGTGGTCTTGGATCAGTAACCGATAGTAACTGCTCTAATCTTCCAAACGTGCACGGGGTCAGTGCAAATGATTTGGATCTGGTTCCTACTTCAACTGTTGAATTAGATGACAAAATGCAATAGCAGATGGTGACTCTTCTTGTATATAGATGTACCATGGAATAGTATATCTTTTATATGTGTTTAGGAATTTAAATTGTGCTGAGCCTTGCGACTATATGGACCTTTTTAGGATCTAAGGTGGTTGAGACTCTCCATCATAGAACAAGATTTCACCCAAAAGCAAAAGGGTAAGAAGGGCTACATTAGTTTTAAAATGACTTGTGCTACACTTGTATCATATAATGCTTTTGTCATTCTGGATAAAAAAGGTGTTTTAGAGGCTTTTTGCTTTTTTTTGGAGTTGAAGTGATTACTGAGATTCGGTTAAATGTTAAATGGCATCTTCTGAAGTGGGTGTATAAGGAATCTTAGGTTTCTGTGTTTTAATAGAAGCATCTGGATCATGTAACAATATACAGATACAAACGCAAAACCCTATTGCTACAATATGGCTGTATTAGAGGGACATCCTCGGTGACAAGATTCTTGTTGCGACTAGAAAAAATATATTTAAAGTTGATTATGATGAGTTATACGCTCCCCATTTTGTCTCTGACGGCCACTTCTCTGTTAACGGAATAGTCGCCTTCGAGCAACGTCGCTCATGGACCATTCCGTGCTCTTGCAGATTATCTTTGCATTTAAATCGTGAATTTGTCATTTAATCGACTGTATAGCTGCCTTTTATTAAAATTTTTGCAGTATTTGATCTTGAAAGGTGTGGCCATCTTACAGGGCGAACTTGTCAAACTATCCCAAAAGCCAACTATGAGTTTTGTCAAAGGGCTCCAGGGGGTGTTTGCAATCATTGGATGCATCAAACTGTTGTACTGGTCTGCTTCGCGGGCTTGTACGGTTGACCATAAGGGGTGTTAAGATAACACAACCATGAGTTTTGTCAAATGTACACTTAATTTCAAAACAAAGCACAGTACACCATAAGCGTAAAACTGAACACCTGTTGGACAAGTGACTTTTACTGTACTTTGTTTTGAAAGTAAAATGAGTAATCGTAAAACTATTACTAACAAGTCATAATACGTTAGTAACTTGATAAATGTCCATTACTCGATAACAATTTTTACACAGAACAATAAAAGATGTATGTAAATACTCATTTTAACCATTTCTTACCAAATGAGCCAATCTACCAATTAACCCATTTTCTTCATAGCTTTCTTCAATTGTTTTACCCTTTCATAATTTCACAGTACAATATAGCTAGAATTGACAGTTTCAAATAAAATGGGATGAAAACTTCCAACTACAACGAAAAGAGAATCCCAACAGACTCGTCCAAAATCTCAAATATATTTGACTCATTCCAATTTTACAAGGCAACATCAGGGTTTTTCAGTTAAAGTTATCAATGATCATACAAGTAACATCACAACCGGCTTCAAGCACAATTTCTAGCTTTTCTCTACATAATCTTTCCTTAAAGGTTCCAAACCTGGTTATACAGTTTATTACAGTGACTTTACTTACAGACTCGATTCTTTCAAAATCAATCGAGATCTCAAAGTATAAACCTTTATTCAACAGTCCCTCTGTTATGTTGACCATCATTAGTATCATTACCTCCTAACCATTCCTCCAGTTTTGCTTCTTTATTAGCTTTAAACTCATCAAAATTTTCAGCAAGTGACAAATTCGATATCAGATCATCAACTTGACCATCTTTGTCTTGATCACCAATGGAAACAGGGCTAGATATAGGCAACTCTTCACGTGGTTCCGAAGTATCAATTTGGGCCCATTTAATATTAGTTGCCTTGATCACCAATGGAAACAGGGCTAGATATAGGCAACTCTTCACGTGGTTCCGAAGTATCAATTTGGGCCCATTTAATATTAGTTGCCTTTTGTTTTGCTGACTTGAAAACGGATGATAAGTAACTAGTTGACTTTTCAACGTCGTTAGTACTTCCCCAACTGGATGGACCCCACGCCGTTTGAAATGCTGAACTTGGTTTGCCACTAATCACCCCTTTTTTCGGTTGTTTTGTTGAGATGATAGCTAGTGATCTTGTGATGTCTGAAATCATATCATCGACAATAGGGAAGCCACATTCCTTCATTGATCTCACCATTGTGATTGAATCCTCTGTATCTTCTGTATGTAAGCTGATTTCGCGGCTTTTGGTGACGATATTGTTTCTAAGATTCACGAGGTTTGGTACTGCTTTGTGAGTGTGTTGTTGAACGTAGAAAAGACCCACCGAGGGTTCATTTGCTAAGGATTTTATCATGCTTCCCAACCCTTCTGAGATCTCTACAAAACCGTCTACTGGGGAGCATTCATACATTTTAGAGAGAGCAGATCGTACCTCATCATCACTGGTTACAAAAATAGTTAGTATAATTTATTCAATACATGGTAAGACTGACATACTAACATTTACAAGCCAATAACTTTCATTACTTATTACTTTTGAAAATTATACGCATTATATTATCTTCACTTTGTGACTGTAACAATTAGAAGACAAGTGTATATGCAAAACGAGCTAATACCATTACAACTCAATGGAGAGAAGAAAAACTGAAGTAACAAATTCACATCCGGCATTATAACGTGCAGATAGTAGTTATATACGAGAAGTGATGCATTGCCTATTACGAAATAAACAGACACACATGACCAGCAACATACTTGTTAAAAGAATAAAGCCAGTTAAGTAAAGCTAAATATGTTACGGTAAGTCGGTAACAACAAAAAGAAAAACATTAGCAATCACATTATCTAGAAGTCCTACGTACATGGCAAATTTTCATACGCAAATACAACTTGAACAAACACTCATTACCTTTGCAGATTCAACGAAAATGTAACAAATTTCAAACACGACAGGCAGACCGGAATCGCAACAAGATGATTTAAGATTCCAAGATTAATAACAACAAGCTTCACCTAAAACTAAAGGAACATAGCAGCATATATTTTTCTAAAGCTAAAGCCTAAAAATTATAATCCTAATATTAGGCAAACATGTAATCCCATAACCTGCAAATACTGACTAGTGTTACATAATAATAATAATAATAAGAGTAAATGACCTACTCCTAAACTAACTAATTTTATAAATCCATTAAAAAAAATCACTTACTTGAACATAGATCGTTAATTAGCAGATAAGAAATAATCCCTTATTTGGTTGGTGTTGTGATGCGTAAAGTCAATCAAATTGCAGGTGTATATAAGTGATGTTGGAAATTAAGAATCATTGGCTTTTTGTTTAAGAAATTGATGATTTGGTTTGGGGTTTTGTTGGTGAATAAGATGTACGGATAGATAGATATCCTGTTTAAGAAATTGATGATTTGGTTTGGGGTTTGGTTGGTGAATAAGATGTACGGATAGATAGATATCCAAAGGTTACAAACTACACCTTCTCTTGTTTCTACTATGTCTTCTTGTGTGCTTTTTACTTTTTACCAATCTAGGTAATCTTTGTTTGAGTAAAATGCAAAAATCGTCTTTGGGGTATGGCTAAGTTGCACGTTTCGTCCTTTTGGTTCATTAAGCGTCTTTGCGCTATGGCTAAGTTGCACGTTTCGTCCTTTTGGTTCATTAAGTGCAAAGATGGTATGCATTTTTTACTGTTACGTGCACTTTTGGTCCTTCATTTTAACCGGCGTTAAGTGAGTTCCGTTAGCAGTTACATGTTAGCCCTTTTGGCTAAAGATCGTTGCAGCGCCCATCCTTTATACTAACGGCCGTTTATAATTCCATTTTTTTTCGATTTTTTTAAAAAAAACATTTCGTCCGTTATTTTTGAATTTTTTTTTCGTCAAGTAATTTTTTTCGAAAATGTTTTTTATATAAAGCCGTTTTATAGAAAAGTTTTTATATAAAAATGCTTTTCTATATAGAACATTTTTATACGTTTTTATAAAAAAAGTATATATGTTCTGTTGGGAATTAAATGTTCTGAAGATTAGCATTTGGAATTACATGTTCACAAGGTTTGTACTGCTGAGAATAATACACTAACAGTACTAATTGCTAGTGTATATCTGAAGTCTGCTCAAGTTATAACTAACAGTACTAACTGAAAGTTAGTACTGCTGGTACAAAGAAGGTACTGCTGGTGCTCAGAAGGAAAATACTCTAAGTGTTATTCTACTGCTAGTATTGGAGATTCTACTGCTGAATGGATAAGTGTCGCGTACACTACTGCTGGTTAGATAAGTATGAAAAATATATTTTGTGTATAAAAGTCAAGTATATACAGTAGATAATATCTTAGACAAAGTGTTCAGTAAACATGTTGTATACACAGAACAAGTTGTATCTTGGTTACTGACATACATAAACAACTAGTAGTTTGACAAGACTTGACAATATTGTAAAGATCTCTTTTGGACTATAAAAGGGATATCTTAGCTTAGAGATAAGTGTGCTTAATTGATAATACATGTGTCTAGTCTAGAATTGAACATAACTAAAATAGTTATCTTTGTAATAGAGATTCAAGGTTTGTAACCCTAGTGATAGTGAAGATCACTCGTATTATTCTCAATAATATTGAATCATTTGGTAACATACTTTCTGTGTTCATTGTTCATCACACAAGCATAACTGTTCCATTTCCAATAACAAATAACCTTCTAAGTGTGATTAAGTAGATTCCACATACTTAATCATATTGACTCAAAGTATCATATACACACGTTACAAAGGACTTACATCCTACCAAGTGTATCAAGAATCCTCGCAATTGGTATCAGAGCAAGGCTGATATATTTGATTTAGAAGAAGAAGAAGAAATGGAGGTGGAGAATACTCAGGCTACAAGTATTGCTGCAAAGTTGCCTATGCTCAAACATAATGAGTTTGAGTTGTGGAGGCTAAGGATTGAACAATACTTCATGGTTCAAGATTATGCCCTCTGGGATATTATTCTGTATGGTGATTCTTTTACACTAGGTTTTACAGAATCCATTCTTGAAGGCAAAACAGTTAAGAAAAGGAACACTGGACCAGTTACCAATGAAGAAAGGATACAGAAGAGGAATGATCAAAAGGCAAGAAATTTGCTGCTTATGACCATTCCTGGTGAACATATGCTATCTTTTAGCAAGTATCCTGATGCAAAAACTCTTTTTGAAGAGATATGTGCATGGTTTGGTGGTAATGAAACTACCAAGAAAACTCAGAAGACATTGCTGAAACAGCAATTTGAAAACTTTAGCTCAAACAGCAATGAATCTCTTGATAAGCTGTTCTCAAGATTACACAAGCTTGTCAGTCAGTTAGCAGTGTTGGGAGTTGAGATAGCCAAGGAAGATCTCAACATGAAGTTTTTAAGAAGTCTACCTGAAGAATTCCATACTCATGTGGTTGTCTGGATGAATAAGCCTGACATTGAAACCATGAAACTCAATGATTTGTACAACAAATTCAAAATTGTTTAACAAAGTCTGAAGAAGTCTGGAAGCCATAGTACTAGTTCTAGGAATATGGCATTTATGTCATCTCCCAACATTAGTAAGTCAGAGGAGGTAGATAATGATGAAGGTGTTTCTACTAATACTTCACAAAAGAATATTGCTAGACTTAGAGATCCAACATTCTATGTATTCCTGACTAGTCAAACTAGTGGTTCACCTCTAAATCATGAAGACCTTGAACAGGTGGATGATGATGATTTAGTGTAACACCCCCAAAAATGTGGTATTGCGGAAGCATTCGGGTCCTGGGGTGTTACGAAATCAATATACATCGCAGAGTGATATAGTACAATGCCATAATTTAAATTTAAAGAAATCGTACATTAATACAACATTGTTTTAGCCAACAACGACATTTGAAACATAAAAGTTTGTTTCCAAAAGTTAACATTTTATTTCATCCAACTAGACATGATAGATGAAGACTCCTTAGTGCTAATGTCTTCATAAAATACACTTACTGGCGATCACCTGAAATGCATGAGAAAACAGGTCAACTGTAACACCCGTTTCCCAGGTGTTGGGACCCCGCCCTAGATGAAAATGGATAAAGACCTCATGTGATTAGCCAGTCAACATTTGTTGCACAATGGTCAAACCCGATAGTCAAAATGATAGTCAAAGCATGTATTATAAGATTATGAAAGTATTATGTGGCAAGAATAGAAAGGGAATAGACTTAAGGGACTTATGTTGTCATAAGTCAATTATGTTATAAAGTTAGTTGTGGCTAAAATAGAAGGAAAGAAACTAGAGGGGCCATTCTTGCCAATGGCCCAAACTTGTGTTTTAGCTAGATATATCCAGGGATTTCTAGAGAAATCCATATTATTCTTGAGTCCTTGGGAAGGCCGGTTCTAGAGGGAGAAAAGGGTGGGAAAGGTTTAGCTTGATGGCTTAGAAAAGAAGATGATCAAATCCTAGTGCTTATAGCCACCCTTTGCTATGATCATTTCAAGTAAGTATCTATGATCTTGATGTTAGTGAAGTTATAGATTATGAGTTAAGTGGGTTTTCATCATATGATAAAGATATGATCATATGATGATATGATTTGGAAGATAAGTATGTTTTATGGGTCTTGTTAACCCTTGTTTATGTATTTGATTATGATGTTGTTAGGTTTTGGTATATTATGAAGATTAATGATGATGATGGAAGATTGTAATGATGATGATGTTCGTTATGTAGCTTGGATTAAGGTAAGTAAAATGATGGTAACATGTGTTATATGGATTTCTAATATATGTGTTATGTATGTTGTATGACAAGTGATATGGACTTGAGTTATGATTATGTGATGCCATGAATGTGGCTTATGTGATGATTTGATGCTATGGAACATGTTGATGTTATGTGTTAGATAAGACTTGAGTAGTAAGCCATGAAGTAAGTATTTTATGTATATGATACTTATGTGGATTGAAGTATAATTGTATGTTATTATCGTTTTACTTGCTAAGCCTTTGTGCTTACGGTTTAGTTGTCTAACCGTTTTGTAGGTTGGCATGTTGTTAAGGAAGGCTTGGATGTATGGTATAAGGATTTGGATATGAGAGATTAAGGTAGTATGTGTAGGAGCTTAGGTAGAATACCGGGCTCATGTGTAAGTTTGTACCCCCGTTGGTCTTTTATGAGTTGGTAAAGTGTAGCCGTATGGTAATTTGTATGTTAAGGTCGTCCAAACGATTTGGTAGTCAATTGGTGTGTTAAAGTGTAGTTTATGTGTTTATGCGTAAAGTTAAAGGGGCGTTTGGATTATGTGTAAAAGTACCCACTTTGGGTTGTAAACGGGTTAAGTAACCTTGAAACATGTTTGTTATGTTAATCTTATGCTTTTGGTAAAGTTTGATGTAAAACGGAAGTCGTATGTGTTGTTTGTAGTGAATATGGGTCAAAATGGGTTATTTGCATAACCCGTCTCATTTGTAAAGTACCCTTTCGGGAAGTCGTTCGGTAAATGTTTTTGTATGAAAATGAGCCCATTGATATACTAAGTAAATCTGGAAAGTTTGGTTCGATAACGAGTTCGGGAGGTCGGGTTTCCAAGTGCGGGACTTGAAAACCACTTCCGGGGGACAGTAGGTCTGAGCCGCCGCGGTTCAGACCTGATTTTGGGGTTGAACCGGCGGTTGGGTTTTCCCAGCCGGCGGTTTGGAAGAATTTTCAGATTTTGGTAATTTTTTAAAAATCATATCTTTTAAACCGTAAGTCGTCACGGGTCGTGCCACCTGTCGTTTTGAAGGTAATTGAGTCTACTTTCATTTAAAAATAGTCTCAAGTGCTGAATGTTCATAGATTTTTGTCATTTGCCAAAAGAGTGGCAGAATGTCATTAAAAGTCAAGCGTTTCTGCACAAAAAGTTTTAGTTTTTGGTCTAAGCGGGCACGGGGTGTAACATCAACTATGAAAATAGTTGGTGAGTATACAGGTTTTGTCCAAAAGAAGCCAAAGGTTTTTGAAAAAGGTCCAAATGGTAGAGGTGGTGCCAAACCCTTCAGTTACAAGTCCTGCCCATACAAGACTTGTAACCTATGGTTTCACAACCATTATATAGAAAATTGTACATCTGGTAGTCAAACACACATGCTCATTAAATTCATAGTAAAGGACTAGGTATATAATAATGTATGCGGCAAAGCCCCTAAAATAAATAATATGCATTCCGTAGACAGGGGAATGAGAGGTTGGCCGACCTCTAATAGCGCTATCCATACTACCTACTGCTCCGCACAAGGGAGCCGTACGAACAGTACGTCTAAATTGGAGTGCGAACGGCAAACCAATCGGGGACTAACAATGCGAATGTACGAACGGTACATCATACCAACTACTATATACTAATTAAATCAAGCCTGCTCCGTAGACAAGGGAGACTAACATTTAAGTGCGTATGGCACGTCAACAGTTCAAAACAGGTCATAAGCTCAAACAATATTTTAAAGTTCAAAGTCAATTTTCAAAGAGTTCAGGTAAAAATATATGTCATAAGTTCAAATAAAAATTTAAGTCATGCATTCCACCCCAAATATAGTAAAGCAGTAAAAAGGGGGCTGTGAATACTCACCTCGGCATATAGCAGTCAGATAATATGACAGTTCAGGTAAAGTTCAGCACCAACACGCGACCTAGATTAGTAAGTGTATAACACTAGATCTATCTTTATCACACAACTAACTACTAATAAGGAACGTGACACTCAAAAGATAATAGAGAAATGTAGATGAAGAGAATGGATCTTAAACAGTGACTGAATATATATTAGCTTGAAAGAGAAGCCAATCACATACAAACAAAAGATAGCTCACACTCTCTCACCTATTCTTTATCTCCGAGGCACCCTTTGTTTTGTGTGAGAATGTGCTATTTATAGCCACAGCATGTGACGCCCTAGCTCCATCAATGGGCTTTTGCTTGGGCTTTGGTTGGGCTTTGAATACTTGAACAATACATGGACTTTGACTAACAATATACTAGCTTAGCCCAACCATAAGCCTTCATTCACTATTCTATTTCATTATATCGACACACACACACATACAAAGATACAAAAAGATAAATGACCATCACTTTAATACAATTTAAATGTTAACAATCTCCCCCTAAGGGATGTTCATTTCAATGAGGCTCCCGGTGATAGGTCTTTTCTCTTCAATGTCTTGAACTTTGTGTGTCAATGTAAAATAGTATTCATTCATCGTTCCTTCATGCTATGTGATCTTCAAAGTAATCGCCTTTAGGTCGTTCTTGCCTTGATCAACATCTTCATGTGTTAATGCGTCGTGTCCTCCAACATACTCATACATCTTGGACTTTATACTTATGCTAACAATCTCCCCTTATTCCTTCATCATTTGATGTATGAACTTGTTCTTGACATCTTGATTAGCTGTTTGACTTTGTCGTTCCACTTTGTCTTTAACTTGATCCTTTTGTATTGAACTTTTACACTTGAGCTTTGTTGAGGATGATCTTCATAAGTATGAGTATGCTGAGGTGAAGATGTTTGATGTATCGGATGATGGTTGATGGACGTTTGTCGGTGGCTGCATAAAACAGTTAGCAATAATACATCCAGCACTTACAGATTTGAACTTTGAGATCGTCAACAGCATAGTGTGAAGACTTTCTCTAATCCAAACCCAGGTCGTTCTGAACCGGATACCCCCGAGAGGGCTTACACAGACACACCGAAGTGCACCCACGATTCAGTGAGTCGCTGGAGATCACCCCACGACTGTAGACCGTTTGAAGCATATTAACCATCATGATATAAATGGCAAGATCCTTGGATCTCATTAAGACTCATATACACCTTGTGTCCTTTTTGGTAAACACAAGGGTATTCTTTTGGAAGTGTTCCTAAGAGATTTTTGATGAATCTCATGGCTCTAGACTCGATAATGTGCGTTTTAGTTTTAGTAGTCGGAGGCATGGAGCAGAGTGCCACCTTTTCAATATCAACACATCTCGGAATGAGAGGCCGATAGATTATGTAGTGTTCTCCGTGAGAAATGAAACAAATATCTTTTAAGAGATATCTGAGTGGCTAGGAGGGGTTTGTGCAGCGCGTCACTGGGTCCATGACGTCTTTTCTTCAATATCAGTATCATCTTTGTGATAACTGATAGCAGATGTATTGACCCGGTTTCTGCCCTAAGTTTTCATGGAGGGCTATTTATTTTCACCCTTCCAATCAACTTTTCTTTTTAATTCTTCAACCCCTTCTTTCCCTTTCTCATTTACTCTTTTTTTTTAATCTTACCTAAGGACTTCTAATTCTAATCTATTGGAATTGTCCTTGGGTAGATCCCTCCGGCTCTGGCGGATCATTGGACATTACCTAACCATAATCAGCTTATTACTCCATGATTATCGTAGATTTGTTGATCACTTGCCATAAAACCTTTTTGTGAAAATCTCTCAAAATGTTTTTGAGTAAACACATTTTTGGTTAACACTTCGAGAGTTTGCCTTTTCTAAAATACTCCCCCTTCACATGTGCTCATGTATTTTTAATATAAATTTGCACATGTTGGGTAGAGTTCGCACATTTTTAAATGATTGATTTTCAGTTAATATGACCATTGCGAGACACACTTACATCACTAGTTTGACTAGCTTGAAATTATTACCCGTCCCGGTCATATTAAAAGATAATCTCTCGAATTGGTACATTCTACTCAGACAAGTCCTTTGTGAGACACGTTTACATCACTGGATGAACCAGTTTGAAATTATTACCCGTCCTGGACAAGTCTTTTCGATTACTAACATTTAACTTTCGTCAATTCGAGGGTTAATCTGAGTCGAGCTCTTTTTGAGATTCAATCCACGATCACATTTTAATCACATTTCTCCCCCTCAAAAATAGCATTTCGATGGTATTTTTGATACCAATTGATTAAAATCCTTATTTTTGAAAAGCTAATAGGGAGAAACGGATTAGCATGAACTTTTTGAAACAAATTTGTTTTTGAAATACTCCCCCTCAAAACTTGCATCGGTTCTGACATATTTAAACTTTGGAGTGAATTGGGGAGTAAATATTTGAAAATCTTAAGCAAAATTTTTGAAAAGTTTTGAAAAACCTTTTGATAAATTTTGAATAAAATTTTGCTTAAGATTAAGAAGTTTGAATAAACATTTCATGAAAACTTCTTTTCTTGTAAGGATTGTTGTAATAAAACGTACAACAGGGTCCTTTCTTTGAAAAACGGGTTATGCACTGTTATGTGTGCATAAGCCATAATGGTTAAGCGCGGGTTGTAAGCTGAAATACTTACAAGCCATTGAAATTTTTAGGATAAGTGCTCGAAATTTTTGATTAGGCACTTTCCTTTCTTTAAAGCACGGGTCCTGAACTGATGTGTCCAGAAGCCATTGTGTTTTTGGGATTAGACAACAACCTTGGGAACCCATTTAAGCACGACGTCAATGGGTTTACCATATTTTGAAATCCATTTGTAAGCTGTGTCAATCCGATTCAAAGAATTTGAATTCCAACGAGGACTGAAAACCGGTGTTTCATTTTGAAATAACACTCGTGGAATCAACGATGATTTAAAACTCTTTTTCTTGTGAAAATTGTTTGAGAAACCCGGTGTCTCTCTTGGAGTTTTAAAACTTGAAGAAGAAGTTTTCCATCCATTTTTGAAACCCGGTGTTTCATTTCGAAAATTCGTTTTTGAGATGAATGGAAGCCTTCCGGAATTTGTAATTTTCAAAGCAGAGTCATTCTTATGTTGCAGCGAAAGCAGTTCTGATGTTGAATATTTGAAAGGTTTTGAATGACTTTGCTTTTGTCTCCACACTTGCTTTACCGGTGTAAAACGAGAGTGTGGAGTTTGAAAAGCTGGATTCTTTCCATTTAAAGTATGTGACCTTGAAAGCTTTAGTGGAGTAAGTGTTTCAGAAAAAGTTGGTTTCTTCGAAAACTTCCTTCCTTTTTGCAAAGAATAGGTTGTAAACTGGGAAACCTTTTTCGAAAATGGTTTTGAAGATTCACCCGTGTAAACCTTCTTTGAAGCACTCACTTCTGGTGTAGAAAGAGTTGAAATAGGATATTTTCCTTTTGAACGGTTAAGATCATCAAACTTTGTTTTTAAGGCATTGTATGACGTTCTCAAATCACTGTATTCTTTTTGAAGAGAAAGATGATCTTGAGATGCCAATTTTGATTCTAAAGAGGCGATTTGTTTCAAAAATTGATCTTTTTCAGCTTTTGAATCATCCATTTTACGTGCCAATTTCCGTTCGAACTGAATATTTTCTTTTTCAAGTCTTTCAAAATATGTTTCGAATTTGGTCGTTTTGTTGAAAAGATTAGTTTTGGCATCCTCAAGATCGTTTGTTTGTTGAACTAAAAGTGTTTCAAGCTCAATCACTTTTGTTTGAAGCACATGATTTTCATTTTCCATTTCCTTTTCACAATCTGGAGTATTAGAATCAAACAGGGGATTTGGAAAGGAAACTTTTGTGATTTGAGACTCAATCTTTTTCATCTTCATTGATTCAATCTTTTGCAAAACATTTTCAAACTTTTTATCAGCGAATTCAGACAATTGAGACGTCAAAACTTCAGTCTCTTTTTGTTTCATGTTTGATTTTTGAGTCTGAACTCGTGAACGTTTTATTGAATCAAACAGGTTTTTGTAAGTCTGTTTCAAATGATCATTTTCTTTTTGTAATGATGCCACAGCATGTTCCAATTCATTATTTTTTGTATCAAGTTTGTCCAAATCAAACTTGATTTTGGCATCATCACAATTTTCTTCAAAAATCTTTTCCTTTTCTTTAAGCACTGTTGTCAAAGAGTTTTTAGAAGAAGCTTTCTGTTCCTGCAGTTTGAGTTGGAAAGAAATACTTTGAGCTTGGAGTTTTGTAAAGTCTTTCTCAAACTGAGCAGTTCTTTTTGACAATTTTTCTTTGACTTCAGTTGCTTCTTTTGAAAGTTCAGTGATTTTCTTTTTGAGACAAAGATTTTCAGATTTCAAAGAAGATGTTTGTTCAAAATCCACATTCTCATACTCATGGCTGACAGATACTGACTTGAATGACTCTATTTGATTTGTGAAAAATTCTTTTTGAATATCAAGTGTTAAGCATTTTTCATCAAATTCGTCTTCTAGAGAATGAATGTACTTTAAATCTTCTCTCATTTCAGTGACAAGATATTTTTCAAAGTATTCAAAACTTAAGTTGATGTTTTTCACACAAGGTTCAATCTCGTCTTTTAAAATCTTACTGACTTCCCTTTTTAGGTAAGCGTCCGGTGAAAGAAGATTATAGTAATCACTATGGGTGTATTGTTGCTTAGACCAAATGACCTCTAACGTATGCTCAATGTGATGTTTAAGATTACAAAACTGTTTCCTTGCTTTATTTTGCCATTACTTAGCATCATAAGTAGCAAGTTGGGCTTCTTTGAAATATCTTTTCACATTTGTGTCTTTTCTTGTCAAAGGTTCTTTTGGTATATCTGTTAATTGTGTACTACCATACACAAAGCCTTGGTACGAGAATGGGCTTTTTCTTTGTTTGACTCTTAAACGTTTTTCCTTTTCAGATTTATCTTCATCTTCTGAAATGAAGAGAACATCAGTCAAAAAAAATTTATTTTCCACATGATCTGTATTTTCAAAACCAAGTCTGGATTTTCCTTGATGAACTTTCTCAGCTTTAGGAAGCATCATTTGAAGAGTTTGAGCACTTTGTCCTGTTTTACGAAGTTTTTCTTCAAGATTGTTTGCTCGTTTAAAAAACTCTTGATTTTCATTTTCAAGTTTTGTTTTAACAATCTGAAAATTTGAATTGGTTTTCTGAAGCATTGAATTTTCATTTTTTAACTTAGAGTTCTCTTTTAAAAGCGCTTGAACCTTTCTGTTGTTAAGAACCATTTGTTCATCCAGTTTTTGAATGGAACGTTTTTCACGATAAAGAGCTTCTCTATACCCAACTTCAAGTTCTTCTTTTCGTTTTAAAAGTGGTGTGACAAAATCTCCATTCATTTCAAACTTCCAAGCTTGAGTTTTAAGGTTTGTGATTTCAATTTCAAGTTCAGCTTTGCTTTTTGTTACTTTTTCAAAAACTTTTTCCATATCTTTAAATCTCTCAAGCTCTTTGGTCAATAAGACATTCGCTTGCTTAGCTTTGCGATTGTCCTCTGTGCACTTTTCAAGTTCATGTTTGAAATTTTCGATTAATGAAGCAAAGAAAGCACGATCTTGTTCATAAGAAGATCCATCCTGGGCAAGCTCACCTCCATTAGGATCCATATCTGGAGTAATAGGAGTGATATTACTATCAACCTGTTCCACCACATATGTGTCACTTATGGACTCAGGGTGCGCAGGATGTGTCTTATCATGAGCAAACACATTATCGAACAAAACAACATTATCATTATCGTTTGAATGTTGTACCATAGCCAATATCTCTGTGTCAGATGAAGTGATCTTGAAGTAAGCACCAATTCCAGTGTGCTCATTTGACTAAGCAACTGATTTCTAAACGTTTCAACTTCCAGGTATCTAATGATGCATTCACTCCATATTTGGCTTGTTGTTTCATAATCTGGAGAATTTTTGATCATTCTGAAATCTAAGTCGAGAAACCATTTAAACTGCGTCTTGAGTGCTTGATATGCTACTATGCAGTCACTTCCTTGTTCAATATGGTACTCAATCTGAAATATGTTATGCAAGAGTTTCCCTCTGAAGGTTGAAAAGTCCATTTCGGATCCGAAGAGTTTTTTAAAAACTCGATGAAATGAATATGGATTCCACAATGGTAAACTTGCTTCTGATATTGCCACACATTGACTCTTAACTGCTTTAAAGTGTGCTAGACAATGTTCCTTCGAATGAATAGCGTTTTGCACAACTTGAGGCATCTTTCCCTCTTGAGAACTTGATTCCATTCAATTTCGGTGTGTGATAAGGTTGATTCAGTTGATCCAGGATCGTTGCAAAGAAATAGGTGTTGTGGTTGTTGAAGGTTAAGCTTAGTTGTTGATGTGAAGTCTTGGTTCTTTGTTGATGATCGTTGAAGTTACAATTTAGATAAACGAAACAAATTAAATAAAGTTACTAAATTTGACTAGACTATAATTTAGACAAGATCAAAAATTCATAAATTCGAGAACGTTATGTAAATTACAATTTAGATAAAATGACAATTTCTATAGAAATTTCAATTTAGACCAAAATTTATACAAATTATGGCAAAATTTCAATTTAGATAGAATTTATCTAATTTATATAAAAAATCTAACTATTTTATTTAAAATAGTAGATATCCGTTAGTCGAAGTATTTTTCACACTTATACAAGCGAGAAAATACCGAGTTCGTGATCCTTGATGTTGTAGAAATTACAAGATTAATCGAATTTATAAAATTTATTTAAGTTGGAATGCGTTTAAGTCAATTGCGAGGGCTGAATCTGCCAATTTTGAAACTTGAACAAACTGGCAACTGCGAAGGACCAAATCTGACCAATTGCGAAAGCTGCTCAATTCTGTCCGAGAACCAATTGCGAAACAGCTTTGTCCGAGAAACAACTTTGCCCGATAACCAATTGCGAAAGCAGCCTTTGTTGTCCGATATCCAATTGCGATAAGAACTTTGAATTGCGAAAGCTTGTCACTAATTGCGAAACCTTGTCACCAATTGCGAAAACTGGCAATTTCGAAAAGTCCACACCAATTTCGAAAGAAGTGAATTTCGAAAAACCCCTTTCTTTCGCAAATGAAATGCGAAAAACCCTTGGCTCTCGTAATTCAATTTCGAAATACCCTTTTGTATCTAAATTTCTTATACAAGAAACTAGACTTATCCTTGAAGATGTAGAACCACTTTTTATTACAACTCTTATACAAGATATGTAATAAAAACTTGATGCAAGGAGGATTCGAACTTTGGCCTTTTTGTAACACCTTTTTTCACGATCACAACTTCACTTCTCACGTAAAAAAAACAATAAAGCTCACAACTTTTCTTCAAAAACACACGTTAATCACAAAAAAGCTTGTGACTTTTTCTTAAAAACGTACGTTAGATTAAAAAGCTACAAACTTTATCTCTAAAACACACGTAAACAACCAAAAGCTTCAACCTTTTTATCAAAACCTTACTAATCTCCACGTTAAACTAAAAAAGCTATAAGCTTTTTATCCAAAAACGAACGTTACAATAAAAAGCTACAACTTTTGACTAAATAACGAGAAAATAACAACACAACTAAACCTACAACTTTGTTTGGCGGATGATACCACTTTTATAGCACTAGATCTATCTTTATCACATAACTAACTACTAATAAGGAACGTGACACTCAAAAGATAATAGAGAAATGTAGATGAAGAGAATGGATCTTAAACAGTGACTGAATATATATTAGCTTGAAAGAGAAGCCAATCACATACAAACAAAAGATAGCTCACACTCTCTCACCTATTCTTTATCTCCGAGGCACCCTTTGTTTTGTGTGAGAATGTGCTATTTATAGCCACAACATGTGACGCCCTAGCTCCATCAATGGGCTTTTGCTTGGGCTTTGGTTGGGCTTTGAATACTTGAACAATACATGGACTTTGACTAACAATATACTAGCTTAGCCCAACCATAAGCCTTCATTCACTATTCTATTTCATTATATCGACACACACACATACAAAGATACAAAAAGATAAATGACCATCACTTTAATACAATTTAAATGTTAACAGTAAGGTTTGTTTTAGTTCACAGACTAAGTTTAAGACTTAAGTTCAAAGGTTTTAGTGAGTTTATGTTATTGTTGTTGGTGTGACAGTATTTAGGATTAAAATCATTTTCTAATCATTTGAAAGTATTGGCTTTTGGAAGTGCTTACGGGTATGACAAGACGAATAATATCTAGTTTGACAATAACAGAAAGACTATGTACGGGACAACTAATAATTAAAAGACGTTGACGGCGAGAGGGAAAGTGTTATAGTCGAGTGAGTATTTATATTACAAAGTGCGCGTGAGTGTGTATGAGAAATAAAGAAAATCGCGTGTGTATATATATGTGTTTATAGCATTTATAAAAAAAAAATGTTTTGATAATAGATAATTTCATGTGCAAAATATTACATCGAGTTTAATAAGTTTGAAAACATATATATCATAGATTGAGGCATTTACATGTATTTTAATAAACCAAACTTTTTGAAGTATTAAATGACTTACAAAATAAATTTTAATATGACAATTGAAGTCTAACGTCAACAATGTAGTTTTTATATATATATATATATACTATATATATATATATATATATATATAATATATATATATATATATATATATATATATATATATATATATATATATATATATATAGACAATTCTCAAACTAGGCCAAAAGTTTTGGCCCATTTCAAGAGGAAGCCAAAACCAAGTGCTATTTCCCATTTTGTCCACGCTCGACCGCTCGACTGCTCGACCCCATAAACCTTGCGACACGTGTCATTCCTTTCTTGACACGTGTCATTCTTTTATTTTTTTATTAATAAAAATTTGGCCCACAATTGACCAATAAATTTGGCAACATTAGACCCTTAACCAAACAAGCGTTTGCAAAGTTAGTCCTTTTATTAACGGCCATTTTATTTTAGTCCATTAACCAAACAAACGTTTGCAAAGTTAGTCCTTTTTACTAACGGTCGTTTTATTTCAGTCCATTAACCAAACAAGCGTTTGCAAAGTTAGTCCTTTTACTAACGGCTGTTTTATTTTAGTCCATTAACCAAACAAGCGTTTGCAAAGTTAGTCCTTTTCATTTTTGGTCCTTGCGATTATTATTATTATTCAAAAAAATTCAAAAGAATTTATAAAAATTCCAAAAAACTTATAAAAATTCGAAAAAAATTATAAAATTTAGAAAAGTTTTGAAAAAATTTATAAAAAATCGAAAAAGATTTAAAAATTCGAAAAAACTTATAAAAATTCGAAAAAATTTTAAAAATTCGAAAAATTTATAAAAATTAGAAAAAGTTTTAAAAATTCGAAAAAATTAAAAAAAAAAATCGAAAAATTCGAAAAAATTCGAAAAATTTTTAAAAATTCAAAAAATTTGGAAAAATCCGAAAAATTTCAAAAATGTATAAAAATAGGAAATTTTTTAAAAATTCGAAAAATTAGAAAAAATTTATAAAAATTCGAAAAATTCGAGAAAATTTATAAAAATTCGAAAAATTTTTAAAAATTAAAAAAATTTGGAAAAATCCGAAAAATGTTGAAAAATTCGAAAAAACCTATAAAAATTCGAAAAATTTATAAAAATTCATAAATTTTTTAAAAATTAGAAATAATTTATAAAAATTCAAAAAATTCGAAAAAATTTATTTGAATTCGAAAATTTTTAAAAAATTCAAAAAAAATTATAAAAATTCGAAAAAACTATTAAAAATTCTAAATTTTTTAAAAATTAGAAAAAATTTATAAAAATTTGAAAAAATTTTAAAAATTAGAAAAAATTTATAAAAACTCGAAAAATTCAAAAAAATTTAAATAAAATCGAAAAATTTTTAAAAATTCAAAAAATTAGAAAAATCTAAAAAAATTCGAAAAATTCAAAAAATTTATAAAAATTCGAAAAAAATTATAAAAAATCAAAAAATTTATAAAAATTCAAAAAATTCGAAAAAATTCAAATAAATTCAAAAAAAATTTAAAAATTCGAAAATTTCGAAAAATTAAAAATAATTCAAATAAAATTTTAAATTCGAAAAGAATTATAAAAATATTAAAAATTTATAAAAATTCGAAATTTTTTAAAAAATTTATAAAAATTCGAAAAAATTTATAAAAATTAGAAAAAATTTAGAAAAATTCAAAAAATTCATATAAATTCGAAAAAATTTTAAAAATTCAAAAAATTCGAAAAACTTAAAAAAATTCAAAAAAAATTTTGAATTCGAAAAAAAATTATAAAAATTCGAAAAATTTATAAAAGTTCGAAAAAGTTTTAAAAATTCGAAAAAATTTTAAAAATTTGAAAAAACTTATCAAAAACCTAAAAATTTTTAAAAATTCATAAATTTTTTAAAAATTAGAAAAAATTTATAAAAATTCAAAAAATTCGAAAAAATTTATTTAAATTCGAAAATTTTTAAAAAATTCGAAAAAACTTATAAAAACACGAAAAAATTCTAAAAATTCGAAAAAACTATTAAAAATTCAAAATTTTTTAAAAATTAGAAAAAAATTATAAAAACTCGAAAAATTTTATAAAAATTCGAAATTTTTTTAAAAATTAGAAAAAATTTATAAAAATTCGAAAAATTCAAAAAAATTTAAATAAAATAGAAAATTTTTTAAAAATTCAAAAAATTGGAAAAATCTAAAAAAATTTCGAAAAATTAGAAAAAATTAATAAAAATTCAAATTTTTTTTAAAATTAGAAAAAAATTATAAAAATACGAAAAAACTTATATAAATTCGAAAATTTTTTAAAAATTCGTAATTTTTTTAAAATTAGAAAAAATTGAGCAGTTGAGCAGCGGTGGTCGAGCTGTTGAGCAGGTGAGCAGCGGTGGTCGAGTGCTCGACCACCGCTGCTCAACTGCTCAAATGCTCAATAATTTTCGAATTCGAAAAGAATTAGAAATGTGGTGGTCGAGCGGTTGAGCAGTTGAGCAGCGGTGGTCGAGCGCTCGACCACCGCTGCTCAACTGCTCAACCGCTCGACCACCGCTGCTCAACTGCTCAAATGCTCAATAATTTTCGAATTCGAAAAGAATTCGAAATGTGGTGGTCCAGCGGTTGAGCAGCGGTGGTCGAGCGCTCGACCACCGCTGCTCAACTGCTCAACTGCTCAATTTTTTCTAATTTTAAAAAAAATTCGAATTTTTATAAATTTTTCGAATTTATATAAATTTTTTCTAATTTTTCGAAATTTTATAAATTTTTTCTAATTTTTATAAAATTTTCGAATTTTTATTGTTTTTTTCTAATTTTTAAAAAATTTTCGAATTTTTATAAATTTTTTCTAATTTTTTGAATTTTTATAAATTTTTTCTAATTTTTATAAGGTTTTTCGAATTTTAAAATATTTATGAATTTTTATAATTTTAAAAAAAAATCAAATTTTTATAAATTTTTCTTTTATTTCGAATTTTTAAATTTTTTTCGAATTTAGATAAATTTTTTCTAAGTTTTATAAAATTTTCAAATTTTTATAAGTTTTTTCGAATTTATAGGAATTTTTCGAATTTATGTGAATTTTTCGAATTTTTAAAAATTTTTTGAATTTATATAAATTTTTTCCAATTTTTCGAATTTTTATAAATTTTTTCTAATTTTTAAAAAAAATTCGAATTTTTATAAATTTTTAATATTTTTATAATTTTTTTTCGAATTTAAAATTATTTTTGAATTTTTTTAAATTTTTCGAAATTTTCGAATTTTTAAAATTTTTTTGAATTTATTTGAATTTTTTCGAATTTTTTGAATTTTTATAAATTTTTTCTAATTCTTAAAAAAATTTTGAATTTTTATAAATTTTTTGATTTTTTATAATTTTTTTCGAATTTTTATAAATTTTTCGAAAAAATTCTAATTTTTCGAAATTGTTTTAGATTTTTCGAATTTTTCGAATTTTTATAAATTTTTCAAATTTTTATAAATTTTTTCTAATTTTTAAAAAATTTAGAATTTTTAATAGTTTTTTCGAATTTTTAGAATTTTTTCGTATTTTTATAATTTTTTTCGAATTATTTAAAAATTTTCGAATTTAAATAAATTTTTTCGAATTTTTTGAATTTTTATAAATTATTTCTAATTTTTAAAAAATTTATGAATTTTTATATATTTTTCGAATTTTTATAGGTTTTTTCGAATTTTTCAACATTTTTCGGATTTTTCCAAATTTTTTTAATTTTTAAAAATTTTTCGAATTTTTATAAATTTTTTCGAATTTTTTGAATTTTTATAAATTTTTTCTAATTTTTCGAATTTTTAAAAAATTTCCTATTTTTATACATTTTTGAAATTTTTCGGATTTTTCCAAATTTTTTGAATTTTTAAAATTTTTTCGAATTTTTAAAATTTTTTCTAATTTTTATAAATTTTCGATTTTTTTTTAATTTTTTCGAATTTTTAAAACTTTTTCTAATTTTTATAAATTTTTCGAATTTTTAAAATTTTTTCGAATTTTTATAAATTTTTCAAAATTTTATAAGTTTTTTCGAATTTTTAAATCTTTTTCGATTTTTTATAAATTTTTTCGAAACTTTTCGAAATTTGATAATTTTTTTCGAATTTTTATAAGTCTTTTGGAATTTTTATAAATTCTTTTGAATTTTTTTGAATAATAATAGTAATCGCAAGGACCAAAAATGAAAAGGACTAACTTTGCAAACGCTTGTTTGGTTAATGGACTAAAATAAAACAGCCGTTAGTAAAAGGACTAACTTTGCAAACGCTTGTTTGGTTAATGGACTGAAATAAAACGACCGTTAGTAAAAAGGACTAACTTTGCAAACGCTTGTTTGGTTAATGGACTAAAATAAAATGGCCGTTAATAAAAGGACTAACTTTGCAAACGCTTGTTTGGTTAAGGGGCTAATGTTGCCAAATTTATTGGTCAATTGTGGGCCAAATTTTTATTAATAAAAAAATAAAAGAATGACACGTGTCAAGAAAGGAATGACACGTGTCGCAAGGTTTATGGGGTCGAGCAGTCGAGCGGTCGAGCGTGGACAAAATGGGAAATAGCACTTGGTTTTGGCTTCCTCTTGAAATGGGCCAAAACTTTTGGCCTAGTTTGGGAATTGTCTCATATATATATATATATATATATATATATATATATATATATATATATATATATATATATATATATATATATATATATATATATATATATATATATATAGTATATATATATATATATATATACTAGTTGTCGAAGCCCGCCCGATGGGCGGGCATGACTTATAAGCCCTCACGGGCAGATAAGCCCGCCCGTTGGGCGGGCATGACTTATAATTATCGTTGACATACGCCTCAGGCGGGCATGTCTTATAATTATTGTTGGCATATTTTACTATAGCGAAAGAAGGGTAGTAGAAAATGATCATCTGATGCATGTTAATATATATCCATTCATCACATCACTGAGTTTTAAAAGATCTTCGATGTTGATAGCACAATCATATCTTAACATAAAGATTAAGGAAATTCTTCATGTCATCAGTATAACATCAGTCAAATGACAGCTGCCTATGTAATTGAAATATGTCGTGTTTCTTTTCAAGTTGTTAAGATATGATTTGAGGGTTTTGATGGACTGCCATTATACCATTCATCACTGACATAAGGTTAGTTTTTAATTCTAGTTGCAAAGCCCGCCCGGGAGTCACATCAAACAAAAGGATATCTACACACAAACACATTAGTATTAAGTATTGTGTTGTTAAGAGATAAAAGAATATGAATGAAGTTATACCTTTATTTTCATTACCGATCAACACGCTCAAAATGCCTCTTGAACTGCACCAAACGCAACAGCCGCATCAACATGATATGAATTACACTTTCTCTAACATAAGTACCCTTTCAAAATTTATATTTAAAAAAGTAAATAGGATACAGATAAGACATATACTTGAAGAATGTACATGGCCTCATCAAAATCATAATAGCAAGAGATGGTTAGGCAATCCGTATGCCGATTTCGTAGCAGGCAATACTATCATGCTTATTTTGTTCGGTATCTCTAAAATACCTCAACAATCTCAACAGTTCAAGCTTAGCCAATTTTTCAGTATCATAATCATAAAGAAGATTAAAAAGAAAACACATTTATGGTTTCCTAATTATAGACTTCTCTATAGTCACCTATTTGTATTCCATTAATCACTATTGACTGGGGTATGTACTTTCAATCATCAACTTGATACAAAAATACATATTTCCTTTCATGTGCACCTCCCTACAACAAACTAAATGCTATTATGAAGAAAAATTTTAAAGTGTATAAAACCATCCAACTTATTAATGAAAATATTGGGTTGAATAAAAAATACAAATGTTTTTTGACGTCCTTGCTATATTATTGAAGACTATTAAAATATTCACTAAACATTTTTGTGAAGGTCTCTGAGATCAATGATTATAATCCTAAATAGTAACACATCATTGTTGCATATACTTAATACATTGCATAATAGAACTACAAAAAAGTTTGTTGATACATTAATGGTTATAATTCGACTCTTCTGAATCACTTGGACGTGCCACTCGTCCAAGGGTATTTATGCTAGACCCATTACAAATTGAAAATCACATAGCATTGTTCAAACCCAAATACGTTGTAACTAAATAAGATTATATGCTAATGGTCAAAGCTTAATGAGTACTTTTGCAAGTTCGTGTTAAAGCTTACATATCTAACAATAAGTACTTAATAATATAATCAAAATGAAAAATAAGTGTGTCATGATTGAAAGTTGTCAAAATATGCAGACGAATTTCTATAAAGGATACTACGCAATCATCGTATTTTTGGTATTTGATAAGTACGAAAAATATTGATTGTGATCTTACCTCATTCGGATTGGATGTGTATGTTTTTAACCCTAATTCTACATTATATATATGGTTTATTGTTGGGCAGGCATGACTTATAATTATCGTTGACATATGTTTGTATAACGTAAGAAGGGTTTTAAAGAATGGTTAAGTATTTCTGCTGCTATTTTCTACTTATGTAAGTAATTGAGATATGATGAAACTAAATATGTCAAAACTGAAATATGTCTCTATAGTGAAAGAAGGTAGTAAAAGTACATTTTAGAACATACTCCGTAGGTAATAATCAAATGAACGTATGTTTATAACTTTATAAAACGGGTGGTTCAAACTGGGTTACAAAGGTTTTGGGCGAGATCCGGTTGAACCTTATATGCCCTTTCATAAAGTTTTCCATTTTTATAAAACCGTTAATTTGCGACGATACATTGAGTATTGTTGTTAGAGTAAAAACGCGTAATTAGGGGTTGTTTGTTTCGGCTTATATACAAATACTAATTAACCATATCATAAAAACTTTGACGCCAATGAACAATTAGAAAAACTTAAAAACCAATTTTAAGAAAGTTTTTGTGACCATGTATTAGATGCAGTGATGAGAAAGCTAACATGTAAGAAAATACTTAACTTTGTGTTGTGTATTTTCTATGAAATATTTTTGTTACACTTGGCTTCTGAGCATACCAAATTTCCCAGAATGGAAGATTTTACAGTGTGGGCTCAAATCCTGTTGATTAGTTGCCGAAAGTAATAGAAAAAAGTCTAATTGGTGAAACATAACATAAATATTTAATGTTCAAAACTGATAAAAGGCTTATAAGCTTTATACATTTGAGGAAAAAATTAAAGTAACCCATTGATGGACTCTGAAACTTCATCATAGTATGTTATTGCGAAACGTATCCATATAGTCAATTAGAAATTAAAACTATACACAGATCCTGCATTGCTCAAAACATAGAACAACATTTTTCATGAATCTGCAAATGCTTAAGACATATGCAAGGAAGATTTAATAATTTAAGTTACAAAAAGAACCAACAGTGACTGTATTGTTCAAAGCAGAGACCACATTCTTTCAAGAATACTCGTGAAATCAATCGTCTAGAACTTGGTTAGGCCTTATAAATTAACCAAGCCTTATATTTTACCTACCAGGCGTCTTCGTGAAATCAAACATTTAGAACATGATCTGGCCATTTCCTCTTCACTATCTTCACTGTCCAAGACAATCACACCTTCAGGATCAGCCAATCCTTCTTGTTCGGAAATGTCTTCATCAGATCTTTCGGCGTTATGTTTTGAATTCAGCATTGCAACGTCTGCTTTCACCTTCTGTTTATTGTTATGTGTTTCTTTGAGTACATGGAGTGGCTTTCGTGGACGTTTTATAGGATTTGAATTTGCACTGCTTTGATCAGCTTGTGGTGCCTTTAACATGCTACTAACCCCTGGATCCATTTCCCCATTATCGTTGTTTTCTTTATTCTTGTTTAGGCCTAAAAACCTGAAAGATGGTTTCTTGCCAGCTAAACCTAGTTTTTTGCGTTTTGGGTTACTGAAGCAGCTACTGTCAGTTGGGTTCTTTTGAACCTCTGGCAAGTTTTCTTTTTGCGCATTAAGGTCAGTAGACACCGTGTCATTTTTTCTTTTGGTCGACTCTTTCTATAAACTCTTGCTAGAAAGATAAAGTTTCTTCGAGCTAACGGCTGGTGGTTCGGTACCTTGATCATGATCAGAGTTCATCATGGTCATAACCTGATCTTTACTGTACTCAAATGGCGTTTCTTTGAAATCCTGGTTTGGTTCTTGTATCTGTGATTTGTTTGAAGGTGCTTTGTTCATCCCCATATCCTTATACCGTGTGTTTGATCCTAAAGCATCCAATGAAAGTTTTCTATCGATCCCTGAAAGCCTGTTGAAACCTACAGCATACTCGGTCATATCAGTTTCCTTACGAACCTCGAGCAAGTTTTCCATTTGCGCACCAAGATCTCTAGGCATCACATTATCATGTCTTTTAGTTGGATCAGGGAATTCTTTTTGTTGTTTCTTGTTAGAGAGACGTAATTTCTTTGAGCTAATGATTGGTCGTTTGGTAGATCCTCTATCTGGGAAAAGTACATGTTGGCTGCCATCATTCTGGCAAGTAAGCAAACATCCCTTGTTACCTCAGGTGTCACCCTTGGATTACCTGCATTTCATATACGCACACCTGCTTACCTTTGCTACCTGAATCACTCGCGGAAACACATATTACACACATATATGCACACGCAGAAACATTTATGCAAAAATATTTCATCTATGCACTTTCACAAACATATATTTCATCTATGCACTTAACCATCTACATATATGCACACCAGCTTACCTTTGCTACCCGAAACTCCTTTTTACTTTTCTCCAACCTCAGCTTGTTGTTTACATTTGTTCCTTCCGCTTCTTCTTAAACCTAATATGTATACATTAATAGATTTTTAACTCAAAACTTTTTATTTTTAATAACCACTGATTTTTAAATAAACAATGTATAACAAACTATCGAATATCTACGTAGCATATAAATATATTTTTTTTTTTTTTGTTTATTTTGTAACAGAAATTTGGATACATAACCAAAAAATAGTTATCATTTACAATAAACATAATCAATCATCTAGAATTGCCATATATTGTATCCTTATCCAACACCTGAGTGAGCAGGTTACCTGAAGTAAATGCAAGGATCCATTCCGTGTTAACAAAATCATCATCTATTTCCTCTTCTTCTACATTGATTGTTTCATCACTGTTATCGGTTTCATCAACTGGTACATTTCCTTTGCTCCTCCCGCTTCTTAAATCTAAGAAGAATACATTAAAAAAATGTTAACTTGAGACTTTGTTTTACAATAACCCATACTTTTCATCAATTCATTACTCTAAACATCAATTTAACTTCAATTAACCATAACAATTACTTATTCTCAATATCTGTTATGCTATCTTGCCTATATCCAAACACCCATGTTAATGCTTCATCCATGCTTATTTCAAGTTTTTTAGCAGGTTAGTTCACTATAAACATCAATGTTACTTCAATTCACTCTAAACACAAATGTTACCCATTCATAATCTCTGTTATGCTATGCAAAAAATAGCTTAAATTTGCGTCAGTTGGAGAACATACCATCACGGTCACCACCTATCCGTGAAGAGAACTGAATAAGAGGAGCATTGCAGGGAACACGTTCATTGATCCCAATGTTCTTAAGAGCCGTGTCAACACGACGTAAGAATTTAGGAACACCCTTCCAGATTGTTTCATGGAAGTAGCTCATTCCCGCTCTCATCTCATCTTGTGGAGTTGGAGGAGTCCTCCTAATCTCATCTGTACGGAAAGCAGCTTGAATCTACAAATTACATAACACCAATTAATAAAAATAATATATATATATTAAAAAAGGCATAAAGGATTTGATAGTATAGACTTGGTTATTGGTCAGATCGTTAGTACTTACTTCTCTATGCAAAGCCTCATCAAGTTCCTGCTTATCATCAGGAGTGATGTCTTTGGCATATAACTGAGCCAAAACAGTTCCGGATCCTGAAAAAGAACACCCAGGATCTAAACTTGTCAAAACACTATGTTAATAAACAGACGATAATAGTACAGTGATAGTTATGGGGTGTTTGGGTGTACGTTTGTCACAAAGGTTGTTTTGACTTGGAAGAATTAGATAATCCGGTTGATTAAACTCATGCAAAATTTTCTTATAAATGGATCGATTTGGCCATTTTTAAAACTCATTTGGGTTATGTATATCCCAACCGTGGTCTAAAGAAAAATAGCTACAAACCGAATGTGGCAAAAGTTGCCAAAGTGAATTTGTAATGCGTATAAACTCCTATATCGCTTTATTAGAAAAGTCAGATAACTATTGTACCATTTTTTATTTTTTATTTTTATTTATTTTTTTTTACAAATGGACAATGAAGTGTTTGCAGGTAGCCCAATATGACATATATTTGTGGATTTTCTGATTATAATATTTTATTAGTAGAATAAAAAGATAGAAGCCACAAGGATCTCAACTGACCTCTTCATTATACAATTCTTCAAATTTTTCTGCTAGTTCGTCAATCAACTTGATGTAATCAGGGCTGTCATGATAAGCTATTCGTAAGTTCTGCCAAACCTGAGAAAAGACCATACATGTCAGAGACTGAAGACATCACAAGTATCATTAATTTCACTTAAACAATTTTAGCAATTTAATATGTAAAAGAATAATTAAGGGATACCTCATGAACATCCTCAATGAAAGCTTCATGTGAAACATAGAAGCCTGCAGCCAGTCTAAGGTCAATTGTCCTGAAGTCCAATGGGCGGGAAACCATTGTTGGATACCCAAGGATGCCCGTGTCATCAGGATCATTTGGTTTCAAAACAGGTCTTGACAAAAGATTGAAAAAAATCCGGTCTTCGTCAGCATTAGCAACAGTTCTTAACACCACACGACACCGTTTCATAACAAAATCAGACAGTGTTTTCACACCAGTGTTTTCCTTTTCTTTCTTCTCAACGGGCTTCGGTTGTTGAGGATGTTCGGCTCTCACTTGCTCCAGAACCGATATAACAGCTCTCTATTTTCGTTCCAATTGGTCAGTCGTAAATGAAGATCAATAATCTAAAAAATATTAAGAAAAAATAAACCACCTTTGTGGGTCCAGACGCATTTCCTGTAATACCCGAAATTCTTAAACTTGCAAAATGACAAAATTACCCTTGGATTTAAAATTTTATTTATTGATTATTTAAAATACCAAATAAGTCCCAAACGCTTGGAATCGAATATCATATGAAGTAAAATTTATTGTACTTGAACATCTTAACATTTTAGATGTCATAAAAATATTTGTAATAATTATAAATTTATATATGAACCGGTTATGTATTTATTTATATTAGATATTATATTTTCTTAATTAAAAACTAATTAAATATAAGATAAATGCAAAATAATTAGAGATAAATAGGAAACAAGATTTTTACCTAATCAAAACTCTTAAACCAACATATTCATGCCCTCTCCTCTATATTAGGATCGGTTATCATAATTTTCTCCCTTATACGATTTCTTTTATCCCTAAAAGTCGACAACCCCTCCCAAAAATCCCATACGATTCTATAGAATTTCTGGAGCAGCAACAATATTTTTCTTGGGTTCTAATACGTGTTAAGAAGTCTGGAAAAATAGAGGTTCGATTTTAGAAGGCTTAGTTCGAGTATTCTTGATTTTCTTGTTCGAAAAACCCTAGCCGAGAGGTACAATTTTCTTCCTGCTCATTCGTTGGTTTTTAACCTTTCCTGGTATTTTTGTAAGTTTTTTTAGGTCATATATAATCAGTATAAAATAGCTAAAAAGATCCATGCATGCTAGTTGATGGTTTAATAATTAACGAAGCAAATAAACCCTAAATCGAACATAAAACTTAAATCGACTAAACAGATTTTTGTGAGCCTTGAATATATTTTTAGTAAGTCGTATATGAACCTAGTAACACTATAAAAATAGTCCTTGAATTTATAGAAGCTTGTATCACCTCTTGTCGAATTATTCTATAATCGGTCAATGTGGAAAATCGAATTAAGAAAAGAAAATAGGAAGATGAACTAGGGCTTGTTCTTTGGTGAATAAAATAAGTTTAATTAATGTGTTTTAATGTGTAATGATTGAATAATAATGAGTGTTTGAATTAGGGTTAGGGTTTGTGGAATTTTGTTAAAACCGATTTGCATATAAACAGTTTTGGGTGAGTTTTGTTATTATATAAACATAAGGGTTATTTTTGTAAAATAATATGGACCAGAGGTATCTTGTAAAAATTATAAAAGGAGGGGCTTATGTGTAAATTTGGTAACTTAAAGGTTTAATTGGTAATTTGGAATAATAAATAAATCCGAATGGAAATTAATAAAATAGAAGGGCTAAACGTGTAAATTTGGATAGATTAAGGTTAATTCGTGTAATTAATGATATTAAGGGTGTAATGAGTAATTTTGGATAATTATTGGCTTAAAAGGTAAGTATGAATACTTTAAGGACTTATATTGTAATTTGGATCATTATAAGGTTTGAATTGTAACTTAATAAAGTAAAGGGACTAAATTGTAAATTGTTAATAATAGAAGGATTGGAATTGTAATTATGGGTAATATTTAGATTAAATGAGTAATTATGATATTTACACTTTAAACCTTTGATTTTGGCATAATTGCACTTTAAACCCTAAAGTATGAAAGTTTGTCATAATTAACCCTCAAATAGTATAAGGTGATAAAAGAAACCCTAATTCCATAATGATATTAAAGTAATGACTTAATCTAAATTCATGATATTAAAATCTTCCTAATAAGGAAACTTACTTAAAATGGAAAGATAACTAAAGATCACTTGTCATTCTGTCTTCTACTCCTTTAGGTTCGTGAAGGGAGTAGTTTGATCCTTGTCATATGCTATTCTTGAGTTCTGCTAATAAGGTACAGATATTCTGCCCTTCTTGTAAGGAGCCTTCATTCTCTTGATCTCTTGTTTTGATTCGTTTAGGATTTCCCCAAGCCATTGCTATGTTCCCCTTGTTTCGTGAACCTTTGTCTTGAACCTTTTTCTTGAACCTTGCCTTGAACCTTTGTTATGAACCTTGATATGAACCTAGCCATTGAACTTTGACTTAAATATGGATATGGCCTACTTGAACTAAATTTTGAATTGAACCCATTGATATATAAACATGAACTTGAAACTTGAACTTAACTTGTACACTTGACCTTGACCTTGACCCACAGTTTGAGACTACGAGCCATACTAGGCATGAGGGTTTCATGTCCTTGTCATTGTTGCACCAATGGCTTGACTTTTGGGTAGGAAAGTGATTACCTATCCCGTCCCTGCCATGACTTGATACTTGACTTGCGCGTAGATGAAGACATTATGGCAGCCTACAGGGGCGCATGGATGCATCCTAGATTTGTACTTGACTTGACTTGACTTGATTACTTGAATTGTTTAGTGACATGATGGGTGTGTGCGATACACGTCATTCACTCTTGGGAGCTCATGACTCCAACCCTTGGAGGTATCCCCTCATATTATACTTGACATACCGAGGTCACCCCTCCGCATACATGTATACTTGTTTACTTGATATGACTTGATATGATATGTTCTGTGCTCGTAGAGGATTGCTGTTTACCTTTCTGTTTACCTTTACCTTTTTCACCTTAGTTTCATTTATCCATTGCCTTATTCCTACACCTTGACTCTTGATATTGGACTTGACTTGATTCGACTTGGGCTTATGGTGGGTTACGGTTTATTTTACACCTACCTATGGTAATCGTTCATTGATAAAAACCTTTTTCATTTTCTTTCCCACTCCTGTTGCACCTTGAAATGTTCACTTACTTCACTACCCTTTATTACTGCTTTGTTATCGTTATATCTGTTCACTGAGCTCTCGTAGCTCAGCCGCATTTCTTTTCCTGCGGCAGGTTTTAGTTGGAAGCTGGGTATGAGTGGAGAGTACTTGGATTTAGAAGACCTTAATAGCTATTGAAGATGATTAGAAGAAGTTATAGTTAGATTTGAAATTATTGTATTATAACCTTGTAGTTTCAGATTTTCCTTTGTAAACCTTGAATTCTATTGTATTATTAATGTCAAATGCTTATGTTTGTTATGATATGTAACCATTGTTGTGACATCTCTGCCCTTGTCGGGTCGGGGTGTTACATTTCCATTATATACTTCTTTGCTAATGGAGTTCTCCAGCATCTTTTTTGCCCATTCAGGTGGATTTCTGTCCAAAGCTTCATTAATGCATCTCCTGATTCTTGCCCCCACATTAGTTGGTAACTTTCTTGCAGGTTCAAGAGCCTGAGCCCACTCAGGGATGTCGACATTAATTATAGCTGTATCTTTGGCAGAGTCTCCTGGATCAATATCTTTCTGATCTATGATAAAGTCGACAACAATACTGTTCACAGAAGAAAAGATTTTTTTGGAAGCTTTGGCTAAAACCTGAAGATAACAAAATAAAAATCTTCATATTTTAAATGCTAATTAAAGTAAAAAAGAAAACGGGTCGAGCATGTTAAAAGTCACCATAGCATACACAAGTGTTTACAAACCATTGTGACATGTTACTAAAAAATAGATCCATCTTACCATGGCATCAGCCTCCATTGCAGCCACTCCTGTAAGTGAACCGCAAAGTGTGCCACCATCACCATACATACATTGAAGCAGTTTATCACACTCACGAGTCATGACCTCTGAAGATTCAAGGTTGCCGTCCAAGCATAATGCAATCAGAATTAATCTCCTGGCTACTTCAGACCAAGTAAATTCATTCACGGGGAACATATCAAGATTTATTTTCTCAACATCGACATCTTTCTTCCTCCCTTTTCTTGACTTTGACTCCAAACTACCAAATGGATCGAAGATTTCCTTAACTTTTGCCGACACTTCTTCTAATATCACCTTCAGTAACGTCATGTGAAATTTTGCCAGTTCAACACCTGTACATTTGCAAACTGCTTCTGCTCGAGAATCATCACCCTCGTATTCTTCTGCTGGATCAATAAAATGGTCACCAGCAAAGGAGGAATTGCCATCTGGTATGGCAGGTACATAGGTGTTTATAATCACATTCTTCTGAAAATCATTCGTAGATCCTGTCACTGGTTTTAAATCTTCAACCCATGGATTCGACAATTCCTGCTCCAGCACTTGTCTAGACACCGGTGCCTCCAAGCCCAAAACTTCGTAAAAACGCAAGCAAATCTCATAGGTCTACACGAAATAAATAGCAACCTCAGGCATAGAGCTGTACACCATATTTCACTAACAAATTTGAAAAACATTAGGTGTGACATGGGTTAACCCTGTGGGTAATATAAGGGATAAAAATGGTAAAAATTTTCCACGCCGCAAAAATGCCAAAAGTTTTTGTCCATTTTGTAGTATATAAAGATAGCTATATTATCATATATGATTCCACAAACTATTTCAATAAAAAAACGATTTAAAAGTTTGTAAACATTTGAATATATCTTAGGCAAATTTTAGCCCGTTTGACCCATTTTTATTTTTAGTCAAGTATTCTCTTTTTTTTACTTATTTGATAACGACAACAAAAATCCTAGCCAAGCCATTTGGTAAATGGTCGAAACTGCCACTTTTACAAAAATATATTACCTAAAGAACATCACCCATCAAATGAGGAGGAAGGTTTGACTATAGAAAAATATACCACTGATTGAATATGTGTCGTCCCTCTGAAGGTATACGCAGTCTCTCAAGAAGCTTATCCATCTCCTCAATTAGAGCTTTATTATTTACAGACTGCATTTTGAGCTGGTTATTCCGTGTTTCTATCTGTGATTACATAAAAATATTATGTAACTGTACACGATTTATAAGTACAGAATAATTAAAGATATACATACTTACTCAATGTCCTCTCTCAAATGTCTCAGTTTAACATTAAAAATCCCTAGCCATTCGTCCATGTCATCAACACAACTTGCGGCTGCCTCAAGCCCCTGCAACACCTGAAGGACATTAAAACAGAAGAATTAGAAAATACCTCAACTGAACATGGTGTGGGAAGTTAACTCAATATAAGCCAATGGATCAGCAAGATCCCTTCTTATAAAGCAATTAATTACATGATGAATGGTATAACAATGGTATCCTCATTAGTCATGAGTAACAAAATTCATCTCGGCTCATTTAGTAGTATACTGTGAATAGCTAATTGAACCTAAAAAACTTGCTAAAAAATAAAATGTAGCAACTTTTATGGACAGATAGAGTACCATGGAAAATTGACTCATGTTTGGTTGTGACCTACAGATTTTCTCACGGTTCTTCCTCCGAAGAAAAGAAGCATCCTGCGCAACTTGAAAGGGTTTCAAGTAAGACTCCACAATATGCTTATAAGGGGCTACCACGTTTGCGTAAATTTGACAAGCTTTTGGAGTATCACCTAAAATATGCAACTATGAGAATAGATGCATTCACCTCTTCCCGAAGAAATCTAAAAGCATTGGGATGGTGCATTGAAATTACATGATCACATGATCTCTTCCAGAGTTCTTTTGCCAATAGCTAGAATTCCTCAAGAAAGTATATCAACCTGCAATCATAAGCATTAGTTAAAGATGAATTCAGTCATACAAAAAGTAAAATGGTCATTTCAAGTTAATATGTGTGAATAATCAAGGTGTCATCAAAAGTATCTAGGTAAAAACATTCAATAAGCATAAACAACTTCTTTTTATAACTTCTTATATAATCAGAATTTACCAAATGTACCATGTTATCTTATAAGACTGCTTGATTTCTGTTTTCTAAGGGAGTGCTTGTTTAGGCTTATTTGTTTGGTTTCTCAGGTGTTTGAACTTTAGAAAAGCTAATAAGCCCAATTTTTAGAGCTAATTAACTTGAGCTTAAGAACTTATTTAAGTTCATAAGCTCACATTGATAAGCTAATAAGCCCCAAAAATTGAGCTTATTAGCTTTTCTAGATTTCAATAAGCGCATAAGCCGAACAAATAAGCGTAAACAAACGCCCTTTAACCATCCAATATCAATAAATCGCTTCCAAAACGGACATCCAAATATCTAGCAGAGAAGTCGATTTAGGGTTTTGGGGTTTTGGGAAGGGTAACAAATATTGATAAGAGACGTTTAGTTATGCCCTGATGGTTTTTCCCCCGTAATGTCACAATCAGTCCCTCTGTGTTTAGCTTAATCTCTTTTGTAGAGTTTTTTTTTTTTTTTTTTTTTTTTTTTTTTTTTTTTTTTTTTGGTCCTTGATCACAATCAATGGCTTGGCTCCATTGGTTGAGACATTTGCATACCATGTAAAAGGCACAGGTTCGAACCTCATTATCCTCATTTTTAAACTAATTAATCCAAATTTTTATGAATGTCAAAAAATGCCAAGTGGCATAGTTTATGATTATGTGGCATTTTTATGATTATGTGGCATTGAGGTGGCATTTATGTGGCATTATCTATGTGTAACGCCTCCTGTTATATATAATGTAGAGATATATATATTGCGAGATTGTAGTGTAACAAATTAAATGTCGGATTATGAAGCATAAATTTTTGTAATAGACGTGTTTTATAAATTTGAAGATTTTGACGACGACTTTTATATATTTTTCGAACATATACAAAAACCTGGGGTTGTGAAGTAGGTTGCGGCCCACTTATTAAATTCTAGTGGGCTGTTGGAAGTTAGGAGTGGGCTAGGCCCAATTTGGCGAAACAAGTCAACAGGCTTTGGCCTGTTTAACGCAAGGCTTAGAAAGGAAAGTAAGACAATTGGCTTTGGGCTTGGCCCATATGGGAACTGAAGTTAACAACAAAGACTAATTTCTCAGTACACAAAGTTTTGAAGTCAAACACACCAAAAGCCATTGTTTTGACCTCTTGTTTTGCACGTTTGAATGTAACCGGGGAACACTCGACACTCGTTTTTGACAAATGGCGTACCCATTTCGAGGGTTCTTGGGGGAACTTTTTGACCGAGCAACCAGACACCCTTTTTGGGGGTGATATTTACCAAGGCTACATCACCAATTATACCATTTACGAGGTAATCACGTCACCCATTCGGGGTGATGATTGAACCAAAGGAAATGAAATAACGAATCACCTTTCTTGGTGAGTCCGAGTACCCTCTCGGCTCACCTATAGACCAAGACGCACTCGCATTTAGTTTGACACTCTCGGCCAAAGTGGCTTGCCACTTCAAAACACATCCAAGCTTAACTAGCCATCGAACACAACTATGACCATATCAGTCAAGATTGAACACTGATGTAATTACATACCTCGCAACCAAATTCGAGTGCAAGTAAAGTACCAACAGATTTCGAGCACAACCCAACGAGTTCGAGTACAACTCGAACACCCAACTCGAGCATAAACCCAAGCATAACACAGCTGATGCTAGTGTATACCAGACTATAACTCGAGTACAACTCCACAAATCCAAGCCTAAACTCAGTTTTGACCTTCCTAAATTAACTACTCGATCTAGAACACGAAAAACCAAACACTTCCATAAATGAGCCGAATCAAATACGATTTATTTTCAGGTTTAGTTTTTTTTTTCCAGATTAAGTAGAGTCACACCAACATAATAATACAATTAAAAATCCATTGGTTCCACAATAAGAACTTTTCGACATAACATAAATAAGAACAACAACAAATCGAATGTGTGTAGCAACTTAACCCAAATGACACTTAATCAACATATCATAAACATAATTACATTCGAATTAGAAGAAATTAAGATTTTTGGAATCCTTACAACTCGATCGAATGGTTACAGGAGGTTGAGGAGAGGAACATAACAATCAAACCCGATTCCAAGCAAACCCACTTCCTTTTTCTTCACCAAGCTATCGTGCTTGTGATTTTGTGAGTGATGGTGATTTGGATGCGTGGAGGGTTGCCTGGGAATCGAGTAGGGTTTATAGCACTTAGACAAGGGTTGTTTGATTCTCCTTTCCTGAAGATCAGACGCTCCTATGGCCAAATAAGGAAGCCATGGTCCTCGTCTTCGTTATCTCTTTGGCTCAATGTGTTGACTCTCGGACTCGACAAAAAGAGTGGGAGTCATCCTTCTCTTGGACACAAAGAAGAGGATAAAGGAAAACCTGACTTTGTTTCATCACTATTTGTAGTTATCGATCTGAGGATATGGATAAAGGAGGTGACGATTTCGATGATCTGAGGAATCAGAAGAAACAGATGAGGAGTGAGGGAGGAGAGAGAGGCGTGACTGTTTTTGTGGGATAAGGGTGGGGTAAATTTGTTTTATGTGTATTAATTGTACTCCATGACCCGTTAAATCCCGGTGTCACTCGAGATTTCCGGGTTGTCGTGAGCGCGAAGAATATAATTCGGGGGACATTTTTATTAAACTGACACAGAGTAAATTTTTCTTGATTCAGATATGGATTTATAAATTAACCTTTACTGGTGTGGTGTCGGTACGCGTGTAGTGTCGTTTTCCAGGAAAAACGAGATAACCTCTCGTCTTTAAATCATTAATTGTCAGAAAATATTTAATTTACATTATTTGTCAAAAATAAATAGTAGTACGATTTAAAATAATTGTCTGAAAAATTACGGGTTGTTATAGTCTACCAGCCTTAAAAGAAATCTCGCCCTCGAGATTTAGTTCGTTCACTCTACTGTCGTTCGTCCTTGTGGTTAGATTTGACGGTCAACTTTTCCATTCTCGAGCTTAGCCCTCAGGTGACCTTTAGTTAGTGTTTTCCGACTTAATCTCACAACTCCCCGAACAGGAACTGTCATGAGTTTAAGTTAAACAGATTGCATGACAACTTGATTCTATCCTGATTTTCGTAACTCATCAAACAAGAACTGTTACTAAATCAAGCTGGAACTAAGTTGTTAGAAGGGACGATTTTAACATCTTAGTTGAAGGCCTGTTGAAGGTTTGGCTCAAGTTTGGAATCGTCTAAGCCAAATCAAATCAACGAATAGCGATAATTTAGGTTAGCAAGAAGACTAGAAGTTCAGTCAAGGCTTATGACGTTAGGTCTTACATTAGCCATTGTCATAGGGAACAAAAGTACATCCTACATCAGTACCAAATAATACGAAAATAAAGTGGCTGTTCAAAAGGATGTACCCGTCACGATGGCTGGGTCCTAGCGAGCTTCCTTGTTGCCTAGAAAGTATACTCGACCCCGAGCTGGGCTGATATTGCCTCCACGGTTTGGGTCATTTTCACCAATCGCCACAGCGAGAGTTGGATTCTCCCGCACTGGCCTTTGTGCCCTATTCAAGTTAGGACACACATTCCGGAGGTGATCCGGACTCCCACACTCGTAGCATGTCCGCTTTCGCTCTTGGTCTCCATTTCTGTTTGGGCAATTCCGACTAAGATGACCCATTTGTCGGCATCCGTGGCACCTTGGGCAGTCTCCTGAGTGATGAAGGTTACATCGTGTGCACTTAGGATGTGGTCCTGCATACCTTCTGTGCTCCTGAGTTGTTGCTCCATAATTCCTAGCCACTCATTGTCGCTTATCCTGCTTGTCCTGGTCTCGGCTTCCCTGCTGATCCTCCCGCCGCTTTTGTCCATTGTCATTTCCTTTTGTTAACCTACCAGATCTGATCATTTGTCAAGCTGTATGCCATGCCTACAGCGTCCTGAAGGGTGGTTGGTTTGGATGAAGTGACATCTCTCCTGATTTCAGGGATCAAACCCCAAATATATCGATCAATCAGCTTCTCCACAGTGGAGACCATGTGAGGGACCATTCTGGTCAGCTCATGGAAGCGGGCCGTGTATTTGTCAACTTCTACTCCCACCATCACATGGTTCCAAAATTCAACTTCCAATTTCTGCACCTCGTCTTTTCTGCAGTACTCCTCAGTTAGTAATTTCTTGAATTTCGCCCAAGACAATCCATTTGCAGCTTCTCTTCCTCTAGTCTATAGTTGGTTGTTCCACCAAGTCAATGCTCGACCTTGGAGTAGACCAGATGAGAACTCAACCTTATCTCCCTCAGCACATTTAGTGATGCTGAGTTTGGCTTCGACATTCTAGAACCATGATAGCAGGCCAATGGCACCCTCGGTGCCTTAAAATTCCTTTGGCTTGCATGCCATAAAAGTCTTGTAGCTGCATCCATGGCCGTTGGTCGAGGTACCAGCTCCTTCATTGGTCCGTCCTGCATCGATGTGTGCAACTATCTGAGTTAGAAGATCCGCCAATCCCACAGCGCCGTCTCTTGGGGTTTCATTGTTGATGCTTCCCGAACGAGTGTTCCTTGTAGCCATGCTTCTATAATAAGCCAAAAACATTTGGTTGTGTGAGTTATACGTGGACGATGGCGGATGGTGTTGCGGGACAACGACAATTTTAGAGACGTAGTAATTGTGATACGACGGGAACAAGAACGTGCTTAGTCTATCAAGTCGTAATGTAGCAAGAAAGAGGCATATATATGAATATATCTATATAAAGTATAGCAATATAAATGGGGTTGTTCGAACATGACATGCAAACACACACAACTAATGCAATTTCAGGTGATCAGACTCTTAAGACCCGACCAAAACATGATCCGAGACTTCTACTCCCATCATTGCATGATTCTTCCCGAATTAGGCATAGGTGATCAGGCTATGCATAATTGAGGAGTAATGATGCAATGCTCGGACTAGTCAACTCGTATGATGTTTGGTGTTTTAAGAAAACTTTATTCTGGTTATAGTTGCGATTTTTATTTTAGAAAAATCGGCATTCTCTATAACAGCCTGTCTCTGATACCAATCTGTAACACCCCCAAAAATGTGGTATTGCGGAAGCATTCGGGTCCTGGGTTGTTACAAAATCAATATACATCGCAGAGTGATATAGTACAATGCCATAATTTAAATTTAAAGAAACCGTACATTAATACAACATTGTTTTAGCCAACAACGACATTTGAAACATAAAAGTTTGTTTCCAAAAGTTAACATTTTATTTCATTCAACTAGACATGATAGATGAAGACTCCTTAGTGCTAATGTCTTCATAAAATACACTTACTGGCGATCACCTGAAATGCATGAGAAAACGGGTCAACTATGAAAATAGTTGGTGAGTATACAGGTTTTGTCCAAAAGAAGCGAAAGGTTTTGGAAAAAGGTCCAAATGGTAGAGGTGGTGTCAAATCCTTCAGTTCCAAGTCCTGCCCATACAAGACTTGTAACCTATGGTTTCACAACCATTATATAGAAAATTGTACATCTGGTAGTCAAACACACATGCTCATTAAATTCATAGTAAAGGACTAGGTATATAATAATGTATGCGGCAAAGCCCCTAAAATAAATAATATGCATTCCGTAGACAGGGGAATGAGAGGTTGGCCGACCTCTAATAGCGCTATCCATACTACCTACTGCTCCACACAAGGGAGCCGTACGAATGGTACGTCTAAATTGGAGTGCGAACGGCAAACCAATCGGGGACTAACAATGCGAATGTACGAACGGTACATCATACCAACTATTATATACTAATTAAATCAAGCCTGCTCCGTACACAAGGGAGACTAAAATTTAAGTGCGTACGGCACGTCAACAGTTCAAAACAGGTCATAAGCTCAAACAATATTTTAAAGTTCAAAGTCAATTTTCAAAGAGTTATTGTAAAAATATATGTCATAAGTTCAAATAAAAATTTAAGTCATGCATTCCACCCCAAAATATAGTAAAGCAGTAAAAAGGGGGTTGTGAATACTCACCTCGGCATATAGCAGTCAGATAATATGACAGTTCAGGTAAAGTTCAGCACCAACACGCGACCTAGATTAGTAAGGTTTGTTTTAGTTCACAGACTAAGTTTAAGACTTAAGTTCAAAGGTTTTAGTGAGTTTATGTTATCGTTGCTGGTGTGACAGCATTTAGGATTAAAATCATTTTCTAATCATTTGAAAGTATTGGCTCTTGGAAGTGCTTACGGGTATGACAAGACGAATAATCTCCAGTTTGACAATAACTGAAAGACTATGTACGGGAAAACTAATAATTATAAGACGTCGACGGCGCGAGGGAAAGTGTTATAGTCGAGTGAATATTTATATTACAAAGTGCGCGTAAGTGTGTATGAGTGATTCATCCAAATCAATACGTAATTATTTCCAAGGAAACACAAGTGAAGTATGTGTAACCCGGGTCGTTATCCCCAACGAAGGATTGAATGGAATTTGAGAATTCGAAGCATGAATCGTGTTGTGAATAGTGAAATGAGTGAGATTTTGGATTTCTATGCTAAAATGAGTGAACATAAACTAAAAACGACTAAATAGGCAAGTTAAACAATAATCTAAAACACACGTGATTAAAAACGTAGAGGAAATCTAAAAACGAGTTTAAACCGGGAAATCTTGAGCCTAAAACGTCAAAATGATGAAATATAAACTCTACATGTACCAATTTATTTTTCCTAAGTTCTAAATAATAAAAGAAATTTAAAAAAAAAAAGAATTATATTTTTCTGATTAATATTTAATTTATTATGATTTAAAAACTGAATTTAAAAGAAAAATAAATTAAAAGTACTAAATGGAAATGAAAAATTAAGAAAAATTACAGAAAGGTGTTAAAAATTCTACTGAATCTAGGAAAAATAAAGGGAAGATGCCAGCTTATTTAGATAAGCTGTTAATAAGCAAAGGATATCAAAATTGGGTTAAATAAAACTGGGTGAAAACTATAACCAAGACAAGTCCCTAGGGCAGTTGGTTAAGCGTGTGGTGTGAGAGGCTTTGGAAGGCTAGAGACCAGGGTTCGAATCCCTGGCTCAGCCTTTTTGCTAAACTAATTTTTTTTTTTCTTTTGAGAATCCTAAAAAGCACTAAAGAATAAGCAATGTTTGCAAAGACAACGATTTTTAAAAACTAAAAATAAAGACAGAATAAGCTCTTAACATCAGATTAGTGCACAAATAAAGAAAACAAGAAAAAGGCTAAGAAGCAAAGGGCTGATAAGCTAAAATAAACTGACTATAGACTGAAATAAGCTAAGGCAATATGGAACCATCCTAAATAAGCTAAGGAAATGATATTAAGCAATAAACAAAGCAGATAAGCACTGATTAAACTCAAATAAGCAATCCGAGGGCTGCTGATGTGCAGGGCATGTGCAGTCCTCACAGGGCAACTTTGAGCTTATTTTAAAGCTCAAATAAGCTCAAAACTAGGATCCACTTTTTGGAATAACAAACTACACCTAACAGACTACTTATATTATGAAAATCAGATGCTAGCAACATTGAATAAGCAATTGAACTGTCCTATGAAACTTAGTGCAGACTGCATATGGTGGTTCTGTGCAGACTTGAACTAGAAAATGGTTAAAACAAATTAAAGCCTAATGAAACTCAACCAATGACTGAGAATCAACTTAACCTACTGTAAGGACTTCAAAAACACCACAAACAAGCACCTAATAAGCTTAAGCTTATAAGAAGCTTATTACCTCAGTTTTCATTCTCAATCTCATGACAACCAACTTAAATCATAACAACCTATAAAAACAGATCAAAAGCTTCTACTAACATAAATAAGCTAAACTAAGCTACTACTAATCAAACAAGTTAGATAAGGACAGCAGATAAGCACAGGAATAAGCAATAAGCAATGTTGACTTTAGTTGACTTTTTGGCAAATTTTGGAATTAAAACTGAATAGACAGAATTAAATTCAAAATAAGCTTTTAGAAGCTTATTTGAGCTTAATTAAATAGGAAATGAAGCTTTTAAAGTTTAAACAATCATGAATTCGAATTTCTGAATTGAAATTAATCTCGAATTTAATTAAAAATGAAAACTTACAATGCTTATAGAAATAAACTGAGTTCGAAATGAAGATTACAATACTCTGAGAATAATCTAAACAACCTAAGCTTCCCTATATTTGGCTAAATTACACTACGACCTAAAATCTAACTAATAACTAACTAACTCCTCTTCTGTGTGTGTGAGGAGGCTTTTATATCCTTCAAAAAAGCTTCTCTGATCTCTCTGGGCAAATCCCACCCCTTGGATTGACTTGATTTAATCTCAGCCCTTAAATGGGATTTTGGCGCCAAAATCATCTTGGGTGGATTTCCAGCTGGCAATGGTTGACTTTGTGATTATGTGTTGGGTTGGTTTTTTTTAGTTAAGATCCGGTTTGTAGTAGTTTAGGATTAGACTTGGATTTAGTTTTAACTTTAGGGACCAACTTTGCCAATTCTGTAAATTCAGGGACCATTTGTGTCAATTCTGAAAAATATTTCCAAGGACCATTTTTGACATCTTGAGGGTTGACTTTTGACAACTTGAGCATAAATGTGGTCCAAACTCGTAAATTCTTCCCCGGCTTCGGCTTTTTGAACCCTTTCCAAATCTCGTGCCCGTTTTTGTCGTTTTCTCGTGATTTTTGTCGTTTTTCATAATATCCGTACCTGCACATGCATAAACACAAAAACACAACATATTTGGCATATTTGGTTAGTTTTTAGTCTATTTGGTCCGTTTTATCAGGTAAAAGGTATGTGTAATTTAACACATACCAAAATCCCCAGACTAAGGTATTGCTGTGTCCTCACGCAATGTTATCAACTCACGCTTTTGAAACCAAAAATTTCAAACATCTTTTTACTAACTTTGAAAAATAGCAAAATATTCAAAAGAGATTTAAGAAATCAATAGTTCTAAAAACCCCCCGTTTTTCCATTTTATTCACACTTACACTATTTTTGTATTTTTTTCTTTTTTTCTTGTAACGGGATGTTGACTTTCATTATTTCACAATAACTTTTAGGATCACAGAGTAGGAAACACAACTCATAAAGAAGTGACCATACGGATAAAATTCATCGTCCCTGATTTTTTACAAGTCCCCAAACCAAGCTTAAAAATGAAATAATTGTTAAATACAAGTTAAGATGCTAACGCTACTCATGAATGTAATTTGTAAACTTTTCACTTCCCAATTGTTCTATAAGTTTGACAAGTGTGCTCATTTTCAAAAGTTTGATCACAGAAATCGATATTATTATGGTTGTTACTTGTTTAAGTCAAATACTAATTTACTGGGAAACTCGAAAATCTAAGGATCAAAAAGGGCCTTTTCCATGTAGCGGCTTTCTTCTCGGCACATCCCAAACCAGTTCGTTTTAGGTGACCAGGCTTTTGACACCCCACAGAGAATAGTACCGGAATCAGCGGAATTTCGATTTCAAAGATTTTAGATATTCCCATTAAGTTGGTATTAAAAACTTAAATAAATAACATCAAACGATCATTTAGAGATTAGAGACTCAAAGGTGAGATCACTCCATGTAACGGCTTTCTTCTCGGCACATCCCAAACCAGTTGGTTTTAGGTGACCAGGCTTTTGACACCTCACAGAGAATAATACCGGAGCTTTCGGGGTCTTTGAAATCAACAATCTACCAAATTACCGTTTAACCTTTATGACAAAAATGACGAATACTAGTTCAACTTCCGATTTAAACATAAGAAAAAGCAAGTTTCCTACATTTATTCAACATATAAACAACATATACATCTTTACTTTTGCAACATTATCACTTATTTCATTTTGCAATATCATTCCATTTTCTTGTTTTGCAATATCATTCCATTTTTTTCATTTTTTTAGTGTATAGGAAAATATGCTTTCTCAAAAAATTAAATAAAAAGTTGAACTCGGACTCTATATCAAAATTGAATAAAAGTTTATAATAAAACGATTTCTAAGTTTAAAATTTTGAAAACAACACTAATTTAACTTCTGGGAGGAAAAACTACAAATTACACTGATGAACTTTTAAGATAACCAACTAATCCTTGCTTAGCATCACAACTTATAATTAACTCTAGCATTTCTCGTTCTTCGCAAATTTAAAATCTTTAATAAAAAGATCCGCGAATGCTTAGTCAAAAAGGTTAAGGGGACAAGCTAGAGCTCAACACGCCTAGTCAAGTCAAAATTTTATTCCTACTCTAACCATCGAAAAGTCAACAATGTGTCAAAACACTTATGATATTTTTGCAAAATTTTTTAAATTTTCTCATTTTTTGGATTTTTGGTGGAAAAACAGGGTTGCGAGGGTAAACGACAAAATGCAAGGTAAAATCAAATCGAAAGACCACCCCCCAGACTAAAACGAAACATTGTCCTCAATGTTTTAAAGGTAAGGGTCGTCCTACGTAAATCTAAGGCCGTTTATGAATTATGCCAAATAGATAACGTTAGTCGATAAGATTAAGGATACCGGATTTCCTGTATGATGAGACTCGAGTGGAGGTAGACAAAACCATGAGGACGAGAGTCTTCACATGTCGGGCAAATCCTGCACAAGACAACAGACACAAAACACAAGAAATGGAAGAGATAGAACTCCTCATGTCACACTTATTAGAAAGAAAATAGAAAGAAGATAGAAAGATAAGCATGGGATGCCTCCCACGAAGCGCTTGTTTTTTATCGAGTTGTATAGCTTGACTCGCCCTGAATTTAATTGTTCTTGGGGGAGCATGTGGAAAAGATAATCTCCATCGGACCTTCGTTCAATATGTTTGGATAAACATTGAAGCATACGAAAGTTTCGCACCGATGAGATACCCACGGCTCTAAAGAATGAGAGATGCCGGGGTCAAAGATGGCGTCTTCACTCACAAAGGAATGAAAGAAAGGAGAAGTCCCCGGATGGGTGAAGAAAGGGAGAAATATCTTAATAAAAATTGTGAGATAATCGTCATCCTCACTCCCAGAAGAAATAAAAACGGTGGGTTGGGTGGGTAAATATTAGGTATACGAACATAATCTTCAAAAATCTCATCCACCACTTTAAAAGTAACAATACCCGTATCAGGCTCAATATCAGAGAGAATTCCATCATCTGGTGGTTTATCAGGAGGGCGAGGGGATGATGGATCAACGTGAAATGACTCAGTTTCAGAAAGGGGATCATTGTTAAGCAATTTTTCAAGAAAAAGAAATTCCCCTTCTGAGTCATGGGAATCATCCATAATAACCGTATCCTCATAATCGTCGGGGCGAGGTATAACAAGTAAAATCAGCTCATCAAGTTTAGAAACAATAGAGTCCTCGCCCTCAACGTTCTCTAACACCCCATCAAAAAGAGGATTAACGTCGCTAGAAGTGTACTCGTCATTAAATTCAAAAGGAGGGTTAGATAAAATCCCGGAAGTAACCTCAGAAACGTCAAGAGAATCTCCACAAAATTGCAAATCACATTCACTGTCGAATATTTCCTCAGACTCACTTGGGATTGGGACAAGGTTCTCAGCACTAGACTTTATGAATTCGTCCGATTCCTTTTCAGGAATAGTGCTAAGATGCTCATCCCCCATAATGAGAGAGTCCTCGGAGTCCATAGTCGGTAAGATGGATGTGATTCCAGCTGACGAATTCTCATAATATTCCCGCATTTGGATAGAATCCTCATCATCATCGTCGAGAATGGCAGCCTTGAGAAATATGGAACGCCTTTGTGCTGCTTGTTCTTCGGCTAGTAATTCTTCCATAGATTTTTCATGAGGATCTTCTTGGGGAAGTTTATTAACCAAATCCTTAATTTCTTTTATTAAATCAAGAACATGGAGAACTTCTTGAGGAAGTGGCTGAGGTTGTGTTTGAATCATTTGGTACTGTGGAGGTTGGTCATGATAAGAATAATCATAATTGTTACAAGGGCCATGCTCATAGACAAGCGGGTTCCTCATTTGACAATCGGAGTTATAATGCGGACCTCCACAGTACTCACAACAATGTGATTGATTCAGTGAAGTATGTGGATATTGGTCATAACCAAAATTTTGATTGTTATACGAAACCTGCTCATAGACAAGCGTGTTCCCTGTTTGACAATCAAAACCTTGGAGAGGATCTCCACAGAATTCACAAAAATATGTTTCCATCTCATGGTGTGGGGGTTGGTTAAGGAAATTGGTTGTTTCATTGTAGGAATTTTGGTCATAGACAAACCCGTTTTCCGAATTTACAATGCTAAAACCGGGGCAATTTCCAACATTTGGAGGTCCCCCACACCATTCACAACCATAATGGTAAGATGAAGACATAAAAAGAATTAAACGGATAGGAGGAATGAGAAGATTATTTTTTGATTTTTATAATTTACAAACATTTTGAAAAACACAAAGGGAAAGAGGAAAATAAATTTGAAAAGAAAATCTTTTTGGGTGTTTATAAGAAAATATTTACGAGAGAAGCCAAAAATTGATTCGTCCAAATCAATACGTAATTATTTCCAAGGAAACACAAGTGAAGTATGTGTAACCCGGGTCGTTATCCCCAACGAAGGATTGAATGGAATTTGAGAATTCGAAGCATGAATCGTGTTGTGAATAATGAAATGAGTGAGATTTTGGATTTCTATGCTAAAATGAGTGAACATAAACTAAAAACGACTAAATAGGCAAGTTAAACAATAATCTAAAACACACGTGATTAAAAACGTAGAGGAAATTTAAAAACGAGTTTAAACCGGGAAATCTTGAGCCTAAAACGTCAAAATGATGAAATATAAACTCTACATGTACCAATTTATTTTTCCTAAGTTCTAAATAATAAAAGAAAATTTTTTAAAAAAAAGAATTATATTTTTCTGATTAATATTTAATTTATTATGATTTAAAAACTGAATTTAAAAGAAAAATAAATTAAAAGTACTAAATGGAAATGAAAAATTAAGAAAAATTAAAGAAAGGTGTTAAAAATTCTACTGAATCTAGGAAAAATAAAGGGAAGATGCCAACTTATTTGGATAAGTTGTTAATAAGAAAATAAGGAAATAAGCAAGGGATATCAAAACTAGGTTAAATAAAACTGGGTGAAAACTATAACCAAGAAAAGTCCCTAGGGCAGTTGGTTAAGCGTGTGGTGTGTGAGGCTTTGGAAGGCCAGAGACCAGGGTTCGAATCCCTGGCTCAGCCTTTTTGCTAAACTAATTTTTTCTTTTCTTTTGAGAATCCTAAAAAGCACTAAAGAATAAGCAATGTTTGCAAAGACAACGATTTTTAAAAACTAAAAATAAAAACAGAATAAGCTCTTAACATCAGATTAGTGCACAAATAAAGAAAACAAGAAAAAGGCTAAGAAGCAAAGGGCTGATAAACTAAAATAAGCTGACTATAGACTGAAATAAGCTAAGGCAATATGGAACCATCCTAAATAAGCTAAGGAAATGATATTAAGCAATAAACAAAGCAGATAAGCATTGATTAAACTCAAATAAGCAATCTGAGGGCTGCTGATGTGCAGGGCATGTGCAGTCCTCACAGGGCAACTTTAGCTTATTTTTAAGCTCAAATAAGCTCAAAACTAGGATACACTTTTTGGAATAACAAACTACACCTAACAGACTACTTATATTATGAAAATCAGATGCTAGCAACATTGAATAAGCAATTGAACTGTCCTATGAAACTTAGTGCAGACTGCATATGGTGGTTCTGTGCAGACTTGAACCAGAAAATGGTTAAAACAAATTAAAGCCTAATGAAACTCACCCAATGACTGAGAATCAACTTAACCTACTGTAAGGACTTCAAAAACACCACAAACAAGCACCTAATAAGCTTAAGCTTATAAGAAGCTTATTACCTCAGTTTTCATTCTCAATCTCATGACAACCAACTTAAATCATAACACCCTATAAAAACAGATCAAAAGCTTCTACTAACACCTAACTTGGACTAAAATAAGCAAGATCAAAAGTAACTAAATGGCACATGAATAGTTACTACCCGTTTTGACCTATGTTACCCTTTGACCCAAACAGTCCTTAATGGGACTGTTTGCTTTTAAAAGTATGTTTTGAGACACTAAACTGAAAGACAAAGCATAAATAAACTAAACTAAGCTACTACTAATCAAACAAGTTAGATAAGGATAACAGATAAGCATAGGAATAAGCAATAAGCAATGTTGACTTTAGTTGACTTTTTGGCAAATTTTGGAATTAAAACTGAATAGACAAAATTAAATTCAAAAGAAGCTTTTAGAAGCTTATTTGAGCTTAATTAAATAGGAAAGGAAGCTTTTAAAGTTTAAACAATCATGAATTCGAATTTCTGAATTGAAATTAATCTCGACTTTAATTAAAAAAGAAAACTTACAATGCTTATAGAAATAAACTGAGTTCTAAATGAAGATTACAATACTCTGAGAATAATCTAAACAACCTAAGCTTCCCTATATTTGGCTAAATTACACTACTCCTAAATTACACTACGACCTAAAATCTAACTAATAACTAACTAACTCCTCTTCTGTGTGTGTGAGGAGGCTTTTATATCCTTAAAAAAAGCTTCTCTGATCTCTCTGGGCAAATCCCACCCCTTGGATTGACTTGATTTAATCTCAGCCCTTAAATGGGATTTTGGCGCCAAAATCATCTTGGGTGGATTTCCAGCTGGCAATGGTTGACTTTGTGAATTATAGCTCGTGGGGGGGGGGAAAGGTGGCTATGGCAGTGAAAAGAAGGAGACAAGGATGTCTGGGAGATTGGGGGGGGACATGGTTGTCTGGTTATCTTGGTCTGGGGAATGGAGAAAGCGGGAAAGGAGATGGGGGTTGACCTTTTTGGTTTGACTGGGATTTATTTATAAAAAGAGTGGATTGGGCTGATGATGGGATTGGGCTGGGATTATGTGTTGGGTTGGTTTTTTTTTAGTTAAGATCCGGTTTGTAGTAGTTTAGGATTAGACTTGGATTTAGTTTTAACTTTAGGGACCAACTTTGCCAATTCTGTAAATTCAGGAACCATTTATGCCAATTCTGAAAAATATTTCCAAGGACCATTTTTGACATCTTGAGGGTTGACTTTTGACAACTTGAGCATAAATGTGGTCCAAACTCGTAAATTCTTCCCCAGCTTCGGCTTTTTGAACCCTTTCCAAATCTCGTGCCCGTTTTTGTCGTTTTCTCGTGATTTTTGTCGTTTTTCATAATATCCGTACCTGCACATGCATAAACACAAAAACACAACATATTTGGTTAGTTTTTGGTCTATTTGGTCCGTTTTATCAGGTAAAACATACCAATGAGAAATAAAGAAAATGGTGTGTGTATATATATGTGTTTATAACATTTATAAAAAAAATGTTTTGATAATAGATAATTTCATGTGCAAAATATTACATCGAGTATTATAAGTTTGAAAGCATATATATCATAGATTGAGACATTTACATGTATTTTAATAAACCAAACTTTTTGAAGTATTAAATGACTTACAAAATAAATTTTAATATGACAATTGAAGTCTAACGTCAACAATGTAGTTTATATATATATATATATATATATATATATATATATATATATATATATATATATATATATATATATATATATATATATATATATATATATATATATATATATATATTGCGAGATTGTAGTGTAACAAATTAAATGTCGGATTATGAAGCATAAATTTTTGTAATAGACGTGTTTTATAAATTTGACGATTTTGACGATGACTTTTATATATTTTTTCGAACATATACAAAAACCTGGTGTTGTGAAGTGGGCTGCGGCCCAATTATTAAATTCTAGTGGGCTGTTGGAAGTTAGGAGTGGGCTAGGCCCAATATGGCGAAACAAGTCAACAGGCTTTGGCCTGTTTAACGCAAGGCTTAGAAAGGAAAGTAAGACAATTGGCTTTGGGCTTGGTCCATATGGGAACTGAAGTTAACAACAAAGACTAATTTCTCAGTACACAAAGTTTTGAAGTCAAACACACCAAAAGCCATTGTTTTGACCTCTTGTTTTGCACGTTTGAATGTAACCAGGGAACACTCGACACTCGTTTTTGACAAATGGCGTACCCATTTCGAGGGTTCTTGGGGGAACTTTTTGACCGAGCAACCAGACACCCTTTTTGGGGGTGATATTTACCAAGACCACATCACCAATTATACCATTTACATGGTAATCACGTCACCCATTTGGGTTGATGATTGAACCAAAGGAAATGAAATAACGAATCACCTTTCTTTGTGAGTCCGAGTACCCTCTCGGCTCACCTATAGACCAAGAAGCACTCGCATTTAGTTTGACACTCTCGGCCAAAGTGGCTTGCCACTTCAAAACACATCCAAGTTTAACTAGCCATCGAACACAACTATGACCATATCAGTCAAGATTGAACACTGATGTAATTACATACCTCGCAACCAAATTCGAGTGCAAGTAAAGTACCAACAGATTTCGAGCTCAACCCAACGAGTTCGAGTACAACTCGAACACCCAACTCGAGCATAAACCCAAGCATAACACAGCCGATGCTAGTGTATACCGGACTATAACTCGAGTACAACTCCACAAATCCAAACCTAAAATCAGTTTTGACCTTCCTAAATTAACTACTCGATCTAGAACACGAAAAACCAAACACTTCCATAAACGAGCCGAATCAAATACGATTTATTTTCAGGTTTATTTTTTTTTCCAAATTAAGTATAGTCACACCAACATAATAATACAACTAAAAATCCATTGGTTCCACAATAAGAACTTTTCGACAGAACATAAATAAGAACAACAACAAATCGAATGTGTGTAGCAACTTAACCCAAATGACACTTAATCACCATATCATAAACATAATTACCTTCAAATTAGAAGAAATTAAGATTTGTGGAATCCTTACAACTCGATCAAATGGTTACAGGAGGTTGAGGAGAGGAACACAACAATCAAACCCGATTCCAAGCAAACCCACTTCCTTTTTCTTCACCAAGCTATCGTCCTTGTGATTTTGTGAGTGATGGTGATTTGGATGCGTGGAGGGTTGCCTGGGAATCGAGTAGGGTTTATAGCACTTAGACAAAGGTTGTTTGATTCTCCTTTCCTGAAGATCAGACGCTCCTATGGCCAAATAAGGAAGCCATGGTCCTTGTCTTCGTCATCTCTTTGGCTCAATGTGTTGACTCTCGGACTTGACAAAAAGAGTGGCAGTCGTCCTTCTCTTGGACACAAGGAAGAGGATAACGGAAAACCTGACTTTGTTTCATCACCATTTGTAGTTATCGACCTGAGGATATGGATAAAGGAGGTGACGATTTCGATGATCATAGGAATTAGAAGAAACATATGAGGAGTGGGGGAGGAGAGAGAGGCGTGACTATTTTTGTGGTGATAAGGGTGGGGTAAATTTCTTTTGTGTGTATTAATTGTACTCCATGACCCGTTAAATCCCGGTGTCACTCGAGATTTCCGGGTTGTCGTGAGCGCGAAGAATATAATTCGGGGGACGTTTTTATTAAACTGACACAGAGTAAATTTTTCTTGATTCAGATATGGATTTATAAAGTAACCTTTACTGGTGTGGTGTCGGTACGCGTGTGGTGTCATTTTCCAGGAAAAACAAGATAACCTCTCGTCTTTAAATCATTAATTGTCAGAAAATATTTAATTTGCATTATTTGTCAAAAATAAATAGTAGTACGATTTAAAATAATTATCTGAAAAATTATGGGTTGTTATATTTAGAAGAGATGGTTATCAAGTAGCAGGTTGCTTTACTGAGCATAAGGGCTAAAAAGTTTTGGCAGAGAACTGGAAAGCAGATTACCATTAATGATAATGAAACTGCTGGGTTTGATAAGAAGAAAGTAGAGTGTTTCAATTGTCACAAGGTGGGACACTTTGCAAAAGAGTGCAGGAAGCCAAGAAAGCAGGATAATATGAGCACATGGTATAAGCAATACAAGCAGAAGGAAGTCACAGTGGAAGAGCCAAAAGCTATGCTAGCTATTGATGGTGTCAGCTATGATTGGAGCTTTATGGCTGATGAAGAGGAAGCACCAACAGAAGCTGCACTGGTGGCAACTGAGACTACATTGATGGCATTTTCTGATTCAGAGGTAAATTCTATAATCAAATGTACTGAATCTTGCTCTGCTCTTAAAGCATTTGAAAAACTTAAAAAAGAATTTGATGATCAACTAGAAGAGCTATATGATACAAGTTTTAACTTATCTAATCATAAAAGAGGTCTAGCTGTTCTTGAAACACAAATTTTGCATTATAGAGGAAATGAATCTAAGTTTAGTGATGACATAGCTGTATTAAAAAGATATTTAGAGTACAAAGAAGATGTGATTTGTGTACTGAAAGAAGCACTAGAAGAGCACAAAAAGGCAAATGAAAATGTTAAGATAACAGTAGATACACTAGCTTATGCCTCAGATGGAATCAATAAAATTTGGGAAGCTCAAGTTGTCAATAAAGCTAAGTCTGGTATAGGTTATAAGTCTGTTCCTCCACCATTCAGAGGTGTTCCTTCACCTCCAGGTATTGACCTAGCCCACACAGGATTAGCTGAATTTCAAGAACCAATATTTGAATATGGTTCTAAGTCTACTGAGAGTCCTAAAGAAGTTTTTGAGAGTGCAAGTGATGCTTCACTCCCTAAGGATAAGGTGTCCTCTGTTAGGAAATATGAACAGGTTATGTCTAAACCTGAAGTGGTTAAGAAAAAAGGAACAAGTGTTCCTAAATTGGTCAAACATGATACTGAAAGGCCTAAGACACATATTAAACATGTTAGGCAACCAGTAAAATATTGTGAGCTATATAGAACCACAAACAAGCCCAGAGGTAACCAAAGAAATTGGAATGACTGATGAGTGGCCTTTTACTCATCATTTTAGACCCGAAAAACCCCACAAAAACGACCAAAAACACCCAAATGGACCATATATTATATCAAATATCCTTGGATTGTGTTTTAGTTGTTGCAGGTACAAAAAGGATTGAAAACGAGGCAAATGAGGCAAAACCGAGCATGGATTGGACAAGAGCTCAAAAGACGGGACCCGGGAAGAAATTCACGAGTTTGGTCGAGTTATTGTGCAAAAATTCCTAAAAAGGCCCTTGGATTATTTTTATTTGCCAATATTGGACCCTTGAAGAACTTTGGTATGTTGGCAAGATTGGTCCTTGAAGTTTACAAGATCTACACCTTTGGTCCTTTTATTAAATCATCTAAACCCATTTTATCCTAACTACAACCATAGCCGGATCCCAAGTTTTGCTACAACCCAATTCCTTAAACCCAATTTACAACCCAACTAAACAATTAACGCCCCACCAAACCCAATCCCTTCCATACTATAACCGGCCCAACACTAAACTATCCCCAACCCACTTTAAAAGCCCAACCAAAAAAATTAAAATACCCAACAAACCTAAACCCGACCGACCCACACCACTAATAACTAAAAGCGGATGAAACTAAAAAGGTCAAACCCCCAACTTTGGTTAGTCAAAATCCCTAGATCACATCTAACCTCCGCTCATCTCCTTCTAATCTCCTCCAAGCCCGCCGCTAATCAACCTCTCACCACCTTCGCTACAAGCCAAAGACATCACATGACTTTGTCCATGGTCCCCTCCCCTCCACCTCAGCGATCCGAGGGAAACAAAAGTAATCCAACGATCAAGATTTCAAGATTTGGGGAGCACGTTTCATCCAAGGGTCAAGATTGATGCAAAAAAAGCACAAGAAGGGATTGTCTCACACAACAAACACACAAAGAGAACTAGGGTTCGGATGTTTTAATATAAATAGACAAGTAGCAGTCGAATAGAGTTTTTTCTTCTAGGTTTATTTTAGCGTTTTTTTTTTAAGGTAATTTGTATTTTATTTTTAAGTTGTAATTTACTCTTGTTTTAATTTAATTTAAGTCGAGTTTTTTTTTGTGTTTTAATTGCTGCTTATATTTACTTCGCTGCTTTTTAATTTATGCGTATTTTGTGTTCTAAGTTTATCATTTTAAGTTATGTTCTGGATTATTTCTTTAGTTTAAGATTTGCATGAAGTTTGGATGAATTGTGGTTTTAGTTTGGATAAATTGTAGTTTTGTGTAATGGATTTTAGTTCGTATGTGTATGATTTAGCTTGTGGATGATTCGAACTCTCGACTGATTCTTGTTTTGTGTGTTTAAGTTTGCTAAAGATATAGCTTCAAAATCAGTTGTTTGTGTTTAAGTCTGTTTTAGTTGTGTTCAAAAAAGTTTAGCCAAATGTTGTTGTGAGTGGGATTCGATCCTGTGATATCTTGTTGTATTCTACACAAACCTGTGATATCGTTTGTGTTTGTTATATTGTTTGTTGTTAAGCAGTATTTAAAAAGCAAGAAAAAAATTAAAAGCAAAAAAATTGACAAGCGTGAGGTTCGAACCCAGGGTGGTCAGTCAGCACCCAACAAAAACAAACAACCTTACCGCTGCGCTCTTAACTCTCTTTTAGTTAAACACTACAAAAATTTTAACTTAAACCTCTTTGTTTTTCTTTTTTCTATTTAGCTTAATAGAACTGTTGGCTTAACTTTAGCTTATTTCCAAAAGCTTTTTCACTTTTTAAATTTTTCTTAGCTTTCTGGTAGTATAAAGTATTTTAAGGAAAATTTTCAGATTTTTAAAAATAGTTTTGGTATTTTTAGTAATTTAAATTAGTTTAAATAGTTTTTAATTCATATAAAATTATTAAAAAATCAAAAAAATATTTTTCTTTTTTTCCAAAATTTTCTTTTTATATTTAAGTCGTAGGAAAATTATTTTGATACACGTAGGATTAGTTTTTCAAATATTTTACGTTTTTACTCGTTCGTAATTTATCGTTTACGTTATTTACTTTTCGTTTTAATAGATTTGAGTAACAAAACAAACTCTCGTCTTTTCAAGCATTTTAATACCGAACCGAAAACGATATTCTCAATTTCACGCCTCGCAGGGAGAACGACCCGGGTACACGCTTATCCGGTTATTACAATTGGTTGTTTTTGAGTTAATGATTTCAAGTTGACTTTTCTTCGTGAGAAGTTTGACTTGTGATTACTTTGACCCGAATTCGACCCGATATCAAATTGGCGCCGTTGCCGGGGAGGTGTGTTGCGACAATATCGTCACGGTTTGACGATTAGTGACTTGAAGAACCTTCCTCGTGAAGTTTCGTATATATCTTGTAAATATTTTTTATCCAAAAACCAAAAAAAATTAAAAAACCTTGAAAAACCCAAAAAGATTTTTATTTCAAAATTTATTTTCCTTTTTCCTTTGTGTTTTTCAAAATGTTTCCAAAAATCCAAAAATATTCTTCGTATCCCCTCTATTCGTTTAATTCTTTTTCTCACCCTCTAAATGTTCAATTCTATCTTCTTAATCCTCTTTTCTGATGGAATCATTGATTCCTTGTGTCGGTTGTGGAGAGCCGCTTTTCGGTTTACCATGTCGTTGGTGTACGTGCGAACGATGTGGTAATGATATTCAGAACGGAAGTTGTTTGTTTTGCGGTTCAAGTAATTCAATTACTTATGATCCAAATCCAAATTCATTCAATGAACCGACAAATTTTTCCGACTACTCTCCACAGCCCCAAATGTCTCCATCTTACAACTATGGTTGTGAATGGTGTGGGGGACCTCTAAATGGTGGAAATTGCTCCGGTTGTAGCATTGTGAATTCGGGAAACGGGTTTGTCTATGACCAAAATCCCAGCAATGAAACAACCAATTTCCTTAACCAACCCCCGCACCATGAGATGGAAACATATTCTTGTGAATATTGTGGAGGTAGTCCTCACCCGGGTTTTGATTGTCAAACAGGGAACACGTTTGTCTATGAACAAGTTCCATGTTATCAAAACTTCGGGTATGACCATTATCCATATAATTCACCGAATCAGTCACAACAATATTATTGTTGTGAGTATTGTGGAGGTCCTCACTATAGCTCTGATTGTCAAACAAGGAGCCCGCTTGTCTATGAGCACGGCCCTTGTGACACTTATGACTATTCTTATCATGACCAACCTCCACAGTACCAAATGATTCAGCCACCACCTCAGCCACCGTCTCAAGAACTTTTAGAAGACGTTCTTCATATTCTTGATTTACTACAAGAAGTCAGGGATTTGGGTAAAATACATACCCAAGAAAATCCTCATGAAGAATCTTGTGCAGAATTACTAGCCAGAGAACGAGGAGCAAAAATGCATTCCATATTTCTCAGGGCTGCCCTTCTTGATGACGATGATGAGGATGAAGAAGACGAAGAGGAGAGTTTTATTCCCTTAAATGATACCATTTCTCAACCCTCTCAGTCTAGACCCGAGGACTCTCTCAATATGGGGGATGAGCATCTTAGCACTATTCCTGAAAAGGAATCGGACGAATTCATAAAGTCTAGTGCTGAGAACCTTGTCCCAACCCCAAGTGAGTCTGAGGAGATATTTGACAGAGAATGTGATTCTCCAATTTTTGGAGAATCTCTTGACATCTCTGTGGTTACTTCCGGGATTTTCTCTAACACTCTTTTTGAATTTGAGGACGATTGCTTTTCTAGCAACGTTAATCCGCTGTTTATTGAAGTGTTAGAGAACGATGAGGTCAAAGACTCTAATGTTTTTGAAAATATGACCTCAATTGTTAATCCCGAGAATCAAAAGAATATTCTTTCTCCGACATATGTGACAGTGCCTTTTGGGGATCGCCCTTATATTGACTTCACATATGTCGTTCGAGTTTTTCTACCTTTCTTCTCTTATAAGGTAGATTGTCCTTTCAGTCACTCGTTCGGGAGTGAGGACAAAATCTTTGACCCCGGCATTTCTCATTCTTTCAAGCCGGGTCTATCTGATCGGAGTGGAACTTTCATATGCTTCAATGTTTATCCAAACATCTTGAATGAAAGTCCGATTGAGATTATCTCTTCCACTTGCTCCCCCAAGGACAATTAAATACGGGGTCGAGTCAAGCTCATGTGACTCGGTTACCAAAAACAAGCGCTTCGTGGGTGGCAACCCATGCCTATCTTCTATCTATTTTCTAACACTAAGTGTGGGGGAGTTCCTCTACTTGTTGCTTTGTGGATTGTATGTTTGCCTCTGTTTTCAGGATTCCCGTAGATTGTGATGATTGACGCGCCTGTTTTCAATCCAGTCGCCCAATATCCTATCTTTGTATTTATGCTTATCCAGGGATATCTTAAAAATCCTTTTTGTGAAAACCAAGATTTCGTTTCCACACTTAGATTGTAGTATTTCCTTTTTACGTTCTATAGTGTCGGCTCAGGCCGGTACTTTGAATATTGAGGGCAATATTCATTTCTAAGTGTGGGGGAGGGATTCTTGCGAATTTGACCCAAATTTTAAAAATTTTCACAATTTGTACCTTCTGGTCCCCTAGCACCCCCGTTTTGACCAAATTTGATATCGGGTCGAATTCGGGTCAAAGTAATCACAAGTCAAACTTCTCACGAAGAAAAGTCAACTTGAAATCCTTAACTCAAAAACAACCAATTGTAATAACCGGATAAGCGTGTACCCGGGTCGTTCTCCCTGCGAGGCGTGAAATTGAGAATATCGTTTTCGGTTCGGTATTAAAATGCTTGAAAAGACGAGAGTTTGTTTTGTTACTCAAATCTATTAAAACGAAAAGTAAATAACGTAAACGATAAACTACGAACGAGTAAAAACGTAAAATATTTGAAAAACTAATCCTACGTGTATCAAAATAATTTTCCTACGACTTAAATATAAAAAGAAAATTTTGGAAAAAAAGAAAAATATTTTTTTGATTTTTTAATAATTTTATATGAATTAAAAACTATTTAAACTAATTTAAATTACTAAAAATACCAAAACTATTTTTAAAAATCTGAAAATTTTCCTTAAAATACTTTATACTACCAGAAAGCTAAGAAAAATTTAAAAAGTGAAAAAGCTTTTGGAAATAAGCTAAAGTTAAGCCAACAGTTCTATTAAGCTAAATAGAAAAAAGAAAAACAAAGAGGTTTAAGTTAAAATTTTTGTAGTGTTTAACTAAAAGAGAGTTAAGAGCGCAGCGGTAAGGTTGTTTGTTTTTGTTGGGTGCTGACTGACCACCCTGGGTTCGAACCTCACGCTTGTCAATTTTTTTGCTTTTAATTTTTTTCTTGCTTTTTAAATACTGCTTAACAACAAACAATATAACAAACACAAACGATATCACAGGTTTGTGTAGAATACAACAAGATATCACAGGATCGAATCCCACTCACAACAACATTTGGCTAAACTTTTTTGAACACAACTAAAACAGACTTAAACACAAACAACTGATTTTGAAGCTATTTTAACCAATCTTTAGCAAACTTAAACACACAAAACAAGAATCAGTCGAGAGTTCGAATCATCCACAAGCTAAATCATACACATACGAACTAAAATCCATTACACAAAACTACAATTTATCCAAACTAAAACCACAATTCATCCAAACTTCATGCAAATCTTAAACTAAAGTAATAATCCAAAACATAACTTAAAATGATAAACTTAGAACACAACATATTAATCTTAATACGCATAAATTAAAAAGCAGCGAAGTAAATATAAGCAGCAATTAAAACACAAAAAAAAACTCGACTTAAATTAAATTAAAACAAGAGTAAATTACAACTTAAAAATAAAATACAAATTACCTTAAAAAAAAAACGCTAAAATAAACCTAGAAGAAAAAACTCTATTCGACTGCTACTTATCTATTTATACTAAAACATCCGAACCCTAGTTCTCTTTTTGTGTTTGTTGTGTGAGACAATCCCTTCTTGTGCTTTTTTGCATCAATCTTGACCCTTGGATGAAACGTGCTCCCCAAATCTTGAAATCTTGATCGTTGGATTACTTTTGTTTCCCTCGGATCGCTGAGGTGGAGGGGAGGGGACCATGGACAAAGTCATGTGATGTCTTTGGCTTGTAGCGAAGGTGGTGAGAGGTTGATTAGCGGCGGGCTTGGAGGAGATTAGAAGGAGATGAGCGGAGGTTAGATGTGATCTAGGGATTTTGACTAACCAAAGTTGGGGGTTTGACCTTTTTAGTTTCATCCGCTTTTAGTTATTAGTGGTGTGGGTCGGTCGGGTTTAGGTTTGTTGGGTATTTTAATTTTTTTGGTTGGGCTTTTAAAGTGGGTTGGGGATAGTTTAGTGTTGGGCCGGTTATAGTATGGAAGGGATTGGGTTTGGTGGGGCGTTAATTGTTTAGTTGGGTTGTAAATTGGGTTTAAGGAATTGGGTTGTAGCAAAACTTGGGATCCGGCTATGGTTGTAGTTAGGATAAAATGGGTTTAGATGATTTAATAAAAGGACCAAAGGTGTAGATCTTGTAAACTTCAAGGACCAATCTTGCCAACATACCAAAGTTCTTCAAGGGTCCAATATTGGCAAATAAAAATAATCCAAGGGCCTTTTTAGGAATTTTTGCACAATAACTCGACCAAACTCGTGAATTTCTTCCCGGGTCCCGTCTTTTGAGCTCTTGTCCAATCCATGCTCGGTTTTGCCTCATTTGCCTCGTTTTCAATCCTTTTTGTACCTGCAACAACTAAAACACAATCCAAGGATATTTGATATAATATATGGTCCATTTGGGTGTTTTTGGTCGTTTTTGTGGGGTTTTTCGGGTCTAAAATGATGAGTAAAAGGCCACTCATCAATCCCCCACACTAAGCAATTGCTAGTCCCTAGCAATCCAATCATATAAAGTAATGAAAGGATCAAAAATATCAAGGTTACCAAAAATATACCACCCCGTTTTGTCTTTATAAAATGCAAGTAACTAAAACGAGAACAAACGTAAATAATATGCTTGATTTTCAAAAGTGGCATCATGGAACGGGAATCACACAAAATGGGTGACTCCGGGGAATTGTAATCGTCATCCTCTTTTTATACTTCCCAACTAAGTCTAAAAACCCTTGTGCAAACGTTTTTGTAAAATGCTAACGCTACTTATATTAGCAACCTATGTAAGCCGAGGCTTAACTTTTCACTCCCACAATTTTTCATAAGTTAGGTGTGTGTGCTTGTTTTCAAAGTTTTGATCGTAAAAATCGACATTTATTAGGGTTAAAAACCGACAATGATTTAGAAATTAGAGATTCAAAGGTGAGATCACTCCATGTAGCGACTTTCTTCTCAGCTTATCCTTAGTAAACTTAGGAGGCTAGGTTTTTACACCCTTGAGAATAGTATCGGAGCTCACGGGATCTTTGAAGTCAACAATTTCTAAATCACCGTCCAACTTTTAGACAATATTGACGAATACTAGTTCAACTTTCGATTTAAATTTAAGAAGAAGCAAGTTTCTCACACTTATTCATAAACAAACATAAACATTTTTTTTTTTTCATTTTTCATCACTTTTTTTTTTTTTTTTTCTAACTTGTGTACCCTAAACGACGGACCTTCACGGTTTAGTTCCAAGACCTTAACGCCTTTCGGAATAAAGGATCCAAGGGCCGTTACAACGGAGAGTTCCAAGACCTTAACGCCTTTCAGAATTAAGGGTCCAAGGGCCGGTGCAAGAGGGTAGCCAAGACCTAAACGCCTTTCGGAATTAAGGATCCAAGGCCCGATCTCGAATCCGTAGCTTAGAGCACTTATTTATTCATACTTAAAACTTTAACTTTTGCAACTTTCAAGCAATTGCTCACTTTCATTTTGCATTCTTATTGGGTTTGTAAGAAAGCATGCTTGTTCCAAAATTTAAATAAAACTTTGAACTAGTATTCTAAATCAAGATTGTATAAAAATTTATTTGCTTAACAAAAACGGTTTTTGCGTTCAAAAGTTTGAAAATAGCACTAATTTTAATCAGATTAGGATCTTCTGGGAGGAAAAGCCATAGATTACTTATATAAGCTCTAAAGAGAACCAACTACTCCACGCTTAGCATTTTCATTTGCACAATTCGTAAAAACTTAGCCTAAACGTTAAGGGTAGCAGCTAGATCAACACTCTAGCAGAGTCGGGATTCCCCTTGTTCTAGCCTAATCAAGTCTAAACTTTCATTAATACCGAAGCATTAATGTATAGCAAATTATTTTTATTGTGCATAGCACTTCTTTTAGATGCAAAATACGATAAAAAATTTTAAAATTTTTGGTCAAAACGGGGGTGCTAGGGGACCAGTAGGTACAAATTGTGAAAATTTTTCAAAATTTTGAAATTTAGGGTCAAATTCGCAAGAATCCCGACCTCAAGTCTCACCAACTAGGTGATGACTTTATCTTTTATAACAAAGCTTGTTACACTTGTGTAAGTTTTGATCATCTTAAAGCTTTCTGCAACCAATGGGTATCTGGGTATACAAACAATAGAGTGAATTTAAAAAGGCATACAACTCAAAGTCACTCTAATTTTAATAGAACAACCCCCAGAACAGTTTCATTTAAGTCTGGCCCAAAATCAGTTTCTACTGCTAGACCAAAAGTTTCTACTGCTTGCCAAGCAGTTTCTACTGCCAGACCATTTTACTCTGTTTACCCAAGATCAACAGTTAAAGGTGAAAAAACAACTTCCAAACATGCACCAATAACTGCTAAAAGACCTTTTCTAACAAAAGCAGTGGTCCAAAAACCAACTTGGAAAACAAAGGGTACAACTGCAAAGCTAGCAGTTCATACTGCTAGGCAAGCAGTTCATACTGCTGCTAGGAAAAACATGGCAAATGCTGTTAAGGCCTCAACATGTTGGGTTTGGAGACCAATTAAACCCAATGGTGCATCAATCATTTTAAAGAAAATTGATTACATTGATGCACGAGGCAGATCCAAGTCAGTAATGGCTTGGGTCCCCAAAGGAAACTAATTTCCCTATTCATGTTCAGGAACATTCAAATGCTAAACAAGAAAATCAAGGATACTCAGATAATGGATGACCGGATCTACACACACTCCTTGTGTTAGATGTGATACAAAGAATTATACTTAGTCTAGCACGCGGAATTTACTAGCTAGTACTTAGAAGATCTTATATGTTTTGTACGAATTGAATAAACAAAGAACACAGAATAAATAACTTCCAACGATTCAATATTATTAGCAAATAATACGAGTGATCTTCTTATCACTAGGGTTTACAACCTTGAATCTTTCTAATACGTATATAACTCTCTCTGTATCATATATAAAACCTTAACCTAGGCAATCCTTTTATAGACTAAGGATTTCTGTACAAGATAACTATCAATCTATTCTTATACAATATACACAATATATTTTCCATAATTATCTACTTTACATAAATCATAAACCATCTGAACTTCTATACTCAGCAGTCTTAACTGCTCTTGTCTTCAATACTCCTTCAGCAGTCTTAACTTCTTCCTTCAACAGTTCTAACTGTTACCTCCAACAGTCTTAACTGCTTAAGCTTAATTCCTAACAATCCTCCCCTAAACTTATGATTTCCTCCCAATCATTAAGTTTCTTCAAATTAAGCTTCTTCTTCTTAATGCTGAAAATTCTTTCAAATACCCATCAAGTAAATCTCTTAGATCTAGCTTTTACTTCTTGTGCAAGGTTGAATATCTTCGTTACCAGCATATTAGCCATCTCAGACTCTTCATTAGCTTCTAGTTTAGTAAATACCAGCATAGTCAAAACACCTGGTCTGAGTGGATAATTCTTTTCAACCAGCATATATATCTCTATTCTATCCTTTGTAGGTACTCTGTGTACTCCACATGTACCAAATAACTTCCAAGAGATATCCTTGACTTGAGCTTGAAATCTCCAAATCGATTCTCCACCATCTGGTTCATACAATCTCTTCAATTATACCCATAGTTCTTTGTCTTTATCTTCAACTGGATCAATATCTCTGAACTTCTCTTTTACTAAACTCCAAAGTTGATTTAGATCTTCTCTGTCAAAGCCTTTAAGCAAATCTTCAAACAACTTATATCTTTCAGAAATATCTCCTAACCTGATAATCTTCCAACCCTTCATTCTACCATCAGTAAACACTTCCCAGTCAATAATTGGATGTTTGACCTGTAAAGGTTTAATGTAAGAATACTCTGGAATAATCACCATCATGCTTTTAATCTTCTCATCAGTTAATCCTTCTTCATCACACTTTTGTTTCTTAGCAACTTCTGATTCTATAGATTCTGCTTCCCTCTTCTTATCTGTTTTGACACTTCTTTTTGGAGAATTCAAAATAGCATAAGTTTCACAGAATTCTTTTTCAATAATAGCATAAGACTTTCCCTTGAAATCTTTCATTAAATAATTTGCTGAGTTCTTCAGATAATGCTTCATATCCTCAACAAGTTCCTTCTTTGTTGGTAACTTAGTCTTGTACCCAGACTTCTGACTTTCTCTTATTCTATGAACCAGATCTTCCCACTTTTTAACTCCATTCTTCTTGAGTATAAATTCCTTAAGCTCCTCTGTCTTCTCATCTTCATTTAACTCTTTATCTCTAAGAACCATAGAAGCTTGTGCTCTTACCATTACATCAGAGTCTAGAAAATATTGCAACTGATCATTGAATTCTTCTACATCAACTTCATTTGATCTTTTCCTTCCCATGAATTCAGCTATATTCCTTATATCATCAGCAGCTAATTTCCTTGCAAATTCTTCATCATGATCCATCTGGGCTTGTTTAGCTTCCTTTTCAGCTTCCTTATCAGCCAAATCTTCTTCTAACATTAGCCTTGCAATCTCTGCATCATGATCAATCTGTTCTTTAGTTTTTGGCTTCAACCTTTTAAGTCTTTCAAGTTCTTAAACAGCAACCACTTCTTCAGATGTCATAGGTTTCTTTCCTTTATTTGCTCTTCTCCTTTCATATTCTTGTTCAGCAGAAGTTTCTTCAGTTGGAACTGCTTGTTGTTCTGACTCAGCAGTTTGAACTGTTACTTGCTCTGTCTCTAGCTCTGTCTCAGCAGTTTGAACTGCTTCTTCATATGGAACTGCTTCAGCTGAAACTTCATGAATATTACCAGAACCTGAACCTTTATCATAACCTTTTTCTTGTTCAGAACCTTCTTCATACCTCCCCTGAGATCCTGATCTATCTTCAAACTTCCTTTCTTTACCAAACTTCCTCCCCTGTTTGGAAGAATTTTCATCATCCTCGTCTGAACCATCTGAATCATCATCATCAGAATCATCATCCACTATCACTCTTGTCCTCTTTCTCTTGTTCAACTGTTCTTCAAGTTTCTTCACCCTTTTTGTTAGCTTCGTATAAACATTGGCAAAAGTGTTGGGCTATGAAATATCAAAGTACTGCTATTCAAGTCAAAGTACTGCTAATTAGTCAAAGTACTGCTGCTCGTTGAAGGACTGCTATGCAAATAGTTTAAGGACTAATGTGTAATTCTAGAATGTTCGTATTAGATTAGAGTTATAATTAGAATTACTTGTTATTCAAGTTTGTAAACCGACTAGGGTTTTCCTTGTGCCTATAAAAGGATCCCTAGGTTGGCATTAGAGATATGTGTTTTAGAGAGACAAGTATATGCGATTAGAGATATACGATTATTAGAAGTATTAGAGTTTAGAGTTTGTTAGTGAATCTGTGTAAGAAAGCAGGTTCAAGGTTTTAATAATATTCAAAGTCGTTTATTAATTCTTCTTAGCTTTGTTGAAGTAGATTCCGCATACTTAGCAAAGTATATCAGTGTTTCATTATTAATAGTTTTGAATTCATTCAAAGTTGTTAAACCGTAGACAAGCTACAAGTTAGTTTGGTCAGAGTATATCGATCCAACAAGTGGTATCAGAGCTTGTGTGGAGACTCTGATTAAGAAGAAACCCTTAAAACCGATTTATCAACAAACCCTCAACAATGTCGACTGAAGCTGCACCTATCCCATCCATCACCTCACTCAGAATTCCTATCATCAAGAAGGGAGAATATGATCTCTGGAGCATGAAGATGAGGCAGTACCTTGCTATTACTGACCATGCTCTATGGGATGTAATTGTCAATGGTAATGTTGTTCTTGATGAACCTCTACAAGTTGAAGGACAACCCAAACCACCTCAACCAACCTTACCAGCAGCTACAAAGAGAAATCAAGATAAGGCTCTCAACATACTGCTGTCTGCTATTCCTGATGGTCACCTACTGAAGTTCCATGATGCTAAGGATGCAAAACAATTATGGGCTGCGATCAAGACAAGATTTGGAGGTAATGATGCTTCAAAGAAGATGCATAGAAACTTATTGAAGCAACAATTTGAAACCTTCACTGTTGGTGAAAGAGAAAGTCTTGATGCTGCCTATGACAGATTCCAAAATCTACTTAGTATGCTAGAACTGTATGGAGCAGAGGTATCTGTTGAAGATGCAAATTTGAAGTTCTTAAGGAGTTTGCCGTCTGTCTGGCATGTGGTTGCTACTATGATTAGAGGACAACCTGGATTGGAGTCTATGGACTTTGATGATCTCTATAACAATTTGAAAGTGTACGAGCAAGAGATGAATGGTCACAGTTCTCAGAAAACTCACAACATAGCTTTTGTGTCTTCTGAAAACAGAAGCAGTACTTCCACTAAAAGTACTGCTTATCCTTCTCAAAGTACTGTTGGTGATTCACAGCATGTACAACATGTTTGCACAACCACAACTACTCCCAACCCATCACCAACAAACAAAACCAATTCTGATGAAGTTGTATGTTCCTTCTTTGCACAACAAGCCACTTTACCTGTTACCTATCAAGAAGACTTGTTGCAGATTGAAGAAGATGCTTTAGAAGAGATTGACATAAGATGGCAAGTAGCTATGATCACTGCTAGGATCAAGAAGTTCATGAACAAGACAGGAAGGGGAATTGATTTCAAAGCCAAACAAGGTATAACTTTTGACAAATCCAAGATTGAATGTTTCAATTGTCAAAAGCTTGGACACTTTGCAAGGGAATGCAAGTTTGCAAAATATCAGGCAAACAGGATGATTGAACAAACCCAAGGTTGAAAGAAAGGAGGTTCCTATTACTGAATCACAACCAAAAGCTCTGGTGGCTCAAGAAAATTTAGCAGAGATTGACTGGAGTGCTGAATTTGATGATGAACCTGTAACCTATTCTATGGTTGCAATGGAAGAGTTTGATTGGGGCACAGCTTTTGATGAGGAACCTGGATATGCTGCTTTGGAATCAAGAGATGGTCTTGGAAGCTTTGACTGGAGCATGGAGGATGAAGATGAACCTGTTCAAATTGCTATGGTAGCCACTTCACCAAGTTCATCCAATGTCTCTGAGGTATGCTCTAAGTGTAATGATGTTTATCAAAAGTTGCTTAAAGACTATGTGACTGAAAGAGATAATTGTAGAACAGCTAGGTCTGAGGTAGCTGGTTATCAATTAACTTTAGAGTCAATGGAAGCCAAAATATTAACACATGAAAATAATGAAATGGCTTGGGCAGAAAAATATGAGCAACAAGATTACCAATTGAAATTAAGTGAATGGAAGTTAGGATGTAAGGTGTCTGAATTAGAAAAGATTACTAAGGAAAGAGATACTTTGTTAGAAAAACTTGGTAGTATTAAACAGGCTGGTCTATCACATGTTCAATTTGTTGAAAAACAAAGAGTCATAAACAGTAGAGCTGGACTAGGTTATGGTGAAGATAGTAGTTCAGATGAGACCTCACCTAGTGATAAGGAAGAGACCCCACCTAGTGCTAAGGAAGAGATTCCACCTAGTGATGATGACCTTACAAGCTCAGAAGAAAACACATCTAGGAATGAGGAACCAATTAGTGAATCACCTCCTGAGTTTAAGAAAGATAAGGAGTACCACTCAGTTCCTCCACCCACTGGTCAGTTTCAACCTCTTAGGACAGATGTTTCTCGTTATGGTGTAGACAACCTAGAGTTTAGGAAGAAGCTTAATGGTCAATTTAGTTCTGAGAAACCTAAGAATGATTTTCAAAGGGGTAATGATCAAAAGTTTCCTACAGCTTTTCAAAAACAAGCAGTACCTCCAAAACCTTTTCAAAGTACTGCTGGATATTCAGCAGTACCTCCAAGAGAAACTTTTCAAAATACTGCTCACTATAGGAAATCTTTTAATCATAGAAGAGGATTTGGGAATATGGAGAGAAAGTTATGTTATGTATGCTATAGTCCTGATCACTTGATTAAGCACTGTGACTTACACTCAGAATACTTAAGTCAGTTTCCAAAGAATAGATCTACCACCCATAAGCCAAGAGAGACTAGACCAATTTGGAATCACTCAAATAGGGTCAACCATAGTAACTTCTCAATAGACTATAGGTACCCTCACCAGAAAAGAATGTTTTCCAAATCACCAGTACCTTCACACACTGATAAGTCTCAAGAAGTACCTTTTCCAAGGACTGATAAGTTTTCACCCACTCATGGTACTGCTAACACTTTTTCACATAGAAGACCTAAGAGATTCAATTCATATAAAAGGTCTTACAACTCAAGCAGAGTACCTCAATCAGAGAAACCTAAGGTCAAACGAAATTGGGTTAAGAAAGAAAGTACTGATGGGGAACAAGAAGTACTTTCATCAGATAAGGGTGAAATAGGGAGTGTTGTTGATATTACAACACAGGACATGGGACCAACTCAAATAATCATTGACCATGCCTTTAAAACCAGTGGAGATTACATACTGAAGGAATTCAAGTATGTCACTCCACAAGGGGAACACAAGTCAGTAATGGCTTGGGTTCCTAAAAGAAACTAACCCTTTTCTTTAATGTGCAGGGCAACCCAGAGGAGGAGCTTAAAGATCATATTATAGTTGATAGTGGTTGCTCTGGCAGCATGACAGGGGACAAGGAGATCCTGTCAGATTTTAAGGCATATTATGGAGGAAGAGTTGCATTTGGTAATGATCCTAATGGAGGAAGAATCACTGGCAAAGGAACAATCAAGGCTGGATGTATTGATTTTGAGAATGTTAGATATGTGAAGGAGCTAAAGTTCAATCTTTTGTCAGTATCTCAGATTTGTGACAAGAAGTACCCAATTCTGTTCACTGATACAGAATGTCTCATTCTCTCCCCTGAGTTCAAATTTGTTGATGATCACTTGGTGACATTGAGAGTACCAAGAACCAATGATGTATACAGTTTAGACTTAAAGAGTCTCAATTCTGCCGGAAGAGCAACATGTTTAGTAGCAAAGGCATCATTGGAAGAAGCACATCTGTGGCACAGAAGACTAGGTCATGTTAATTTTAAGAATATCAACAAGCTGGTCAAAGGAAATTTAGTTAAAGGTTTACCTTCCAAAACATTCAAGACTGATCATTCATGTTTGGCTTGCAAGAAGGGTAAACAACATAAAGCCTCATGTAAGAAGCTTGGGGAAAGAGATATTAGAGAACCTTTGGAGTTGCTACACATGGATCTGTTTGGACCAGTTTCAGTAGAAAGTTTAAACAAGAAAAAGTACTGCTTGGTAGTGACAGATGATTGTAGCAGATTTAGTTGGGTCTTTTTCTTGGGATTCAAAGATGAAACCTTTGATGCTATCCATGACCTGATAGTAGCCCTTGAAAATCAATTAAGACTCAAAGTAAGAGGTATTAGATGTGACAATGGAACAGAATTCAAGAACAAGCATATGGATGAATTCTGTGCCAAGAAAGGGATCAAGAGAGAGTTTAGCATTGCTAGAACACCCCAGCAGAATGGTGTTGCAGAAAGAAAGAACAGGACTTTGATAGAAGCAGCTAGAACAATGCTTGCAGATTCCCAATTACCTATTCTCTTTTGGGCTGAAGCAATAAGTACTGCTTGCTATGTGTTAAATAGAGTTTCAGTAACTAAACCTCAGATGAAGACACCTTATGAGTTACTAATGGGAAAGAAACCAAACATTCGTTTTCTAAAACCTTTTGGCTGCTCTCTGACTATTCTAAATACCATTGACTCTCTGGGAAAATTTGATGGTAAGTCAGATGAAGGATATTTATTGGGTTATTGTACAAATAGCAAAGGATTTAGAGTTTATAACAGGAATACCAAAAAGGTACAAGATTGTCTTCATGTTGAATTTTTGGAAGATAAGGAAACTCAGAAAGGTAAAGGTCCTGATTGGATGTTTGATCTTGATCTCAAGCTCACACCATCTATGAATTATGTTCCTGTTAGAGAAGAGAATCAGGCTAATTACAAAAAAGATGATTCACAGTACATTGTTCATGGAATCAATGTTACACCAGAAGATGTTCCTGACAAAGAACCTGAAGTTCCTGATGAGGAACAAAGTACTGCTCCACCAACTAATACAGTATCTGATGAAGATCAAGCCATACAAGATGAACTTAATAGGATGCTTTTTCAAGAAACCATAGCACAATCCTATGAAGATGAACAAAGGAAGGCTTATGAGGCTGCAAAGAAACAGGATAAAATTCAAGATACTGCCCACAGTACTTTAGATCAAAGTACTGCTGATCCTTTTGGCAGTACTTCTAGTGTATTAGAGCAATCAAATTGGAACAATGCTGATGATTCCAATGTTGATGATGATGATATGGTTAATGCAAACATTCCTGGTTTAGAAGAAGTTGATGATGAGCTTAATCCAGAAGGTATTTTCTCCAATGAAGGCATTGATTTTACTAACTTGGAGTCTGATCATCCAGTACCACCAACTCCTACATTGAGAGTTCATAAAGCTCATCCTCAAAGTAACATTATTGGATCACCCTCTTCAGGAGTGGTTACAAGGAACAAAGTTAAAGGACTTTCTAAGCAACATACTGCTTTACTTAGCTTTGTTTACAAACAAAACAGGATGAATCACAAGGATCAACAAACATGCCTGTTTGCTTGCTTTCTATCTCAAGAAGAACCCAAGAAGGTAGCTCAAGCTTTAGCTGATGAAAGTTGGGTTGAAGCCATGCAAGAGGAGCTTCTACAATTCAAGCTTCAAGAAGTCTGGGTATTATGTGATTTACCATATGGCAAAAGAGTCATTGGTACAAGATGGGTTTTCAGAATCAAAAGGGATGAAAGAGGAAATGTTATCAAAAATAAAGCTAGATTAGTTGCACAAGGATATCGCCAAGAAGAAGGAGTGGATTATGATGAAGTGTTTGCTCCTGTTGCAAGGATAGAGGCAATAAAGTTATTTCTTGCCTTTGCATCATACATGGGATTTCCTGTCTACCAAATGGATGTGAAAAGTGCTTTCCTTTATGGCACAATTTCTAAGGAAGTTTATGTTAAACAACCTCCTGGTTTTGAAGATCCTGCACATCCAAACAAAGTCTACAAGGTGATCAAGGCACTGTATGGCCTTCATCAAGCTCCCAGAGCTTGGTATGAGAGACTCTCAAATTTTCTATTACAACATGGTTATAGGAGAGGAGCAATTGATAAGACTTTGTTCATCAAGAGATATAAGAAAGACATTATGTTAGTCCAAGTATATGTGGATGATATTATATTTGGAGCTACAAAGAAGTCTATGGTGAAAGAATTTGAAGATCTTATGCAGAAGGAGTTTCAAATGAGTTCTATGGGAGAATTAACTTTCTTTTTGGGTCTTCAAGTTAGACAAACAAGAGATGGAATCTTCATTAACCAAGAAAAGTATGTTGCAGACATACTTAAAAGATTTGACCTTCCAAATCTCAGGCCTGCCACCACACCCATTGATAAAAATAAACCCTTAGGCAAGGATGAAGATGGACAAGCTGTGGATGTCAAGCTTTACAGATCTATGATTGGTTGTCTTATGTACTTAACTGCATCAAGACCTGACATCATGTTTGCTGTTTTCTTATGTGCAAGATTTTAGGTTACACCAAAGGTTTCCCATATGTATGCAGTCAAGAGGATTTTTAGATATCTCAAGCATCAACCAAAGTTAGGATTATGGTATCCTAAGGAGTCACCTTTTCACTTGGAAGCCTTTTCAGATAGTGACTATGCAGGGGATAACTATGATAGAAGATCAACCTCAGGAGGATGTCAATATCTTGGAAGAAGATTAGTCTCCTGGCAATGTAAGAAGCAAACCATTGCTGCAACCTCCTCTACTGAAGCAGAATATGTTGCTGCTGCTAGCTGTTGTGGACAAGTTTTGTGGATGCAAAATCAACTCTTGGATTATGGATTCAACTTAAAAAAATACTCCTATCAACATTGATAATGAGAGTACCATCTGCATTGTGAAGAATCCAGTTTATCATTCCAAGACCAAGCATATTCAGATTAGGCATCACTTCATTCGGGATTGTTATGAGCACAGGCTTATAAATGTGGTTAAGGTTCACACAGATGATAATGTAGCGGATCTACTCACTAAGGGATTTGATGTTTCAAGATTCAACCACTTAGTTGTGAGCATTGGGATGATTAACTACTAGGCTACATTTGAGGGGAGGCTTTAGTATTAGTTAGTATACTTTCTATTAGTTCTTAATAAAAGTATTGGTTTTTAGTAGTTTAGTTTAGCCTATATGTTGTATTTGAGGGGAGGCAACATATGCTATTAGTTAGAACTTAAGCATGAATCATTTACAAGTTCTTGGTTTTAGTTTGGAGTATAGATTGTGGATAAAAAGATGGAACGTACTACTTTGTTGTTTAAAGTACTGCCTTAACAAAGTACTGCTTCAATGTACTGCTTACGTGGACGTACTGTTCCAACGGTCAAAAAATTGTGGGGCTACGGTTAATTAATTCCTTACGGCGGAGATAATAAGTTAATCCAAACGGTAACTTTATTATTATGAGTTTGATTTCTTTCCATCCTATTTAAAGAAACTCACTCCTATTTCCCCGCCTTTTACCATATTTGAGATCCCTCATTCGCTTTTACACCCCAATCTTTTTATCGAAACACACACTCAAAGCGAATTCTTCTCTACCACTCATCATGGCTAATCGACTCACTGTTAGCAAACACAATATGATCGCTAATTTGGACAAGACAAGGGATAATGTTGATTTTCATGCGATCATTGATTTCTTAACTGGGTCTTCCATCAACTACTCTATTTTAGTTGACCCTGATGTTATTGGTCCTTGGATGCAAGAATTTTGGGATACTGCAACGATTGAAGATGATTCGTTGATTAGGGCTACGGTTGCTGGACGAACTATTCGGATTTCTGAAACCACGATTAGGGATGTTTTGATGTTCAATGATGAAGGGGGGCTGTTCGTTTTGAAAAACAAGTGCTTTGGGACACTCTAAGTCATATTGATGAACTCAAATAAGTACATTTTATTACTATCATTTATCCTAATAATTTGACTTGTTTTACTGTATTATGTATGAGGATTGATACTTAATTGTTTACTTTTGTAATTCTCAGGTAAAAACAAGCATTTGGTGAAACTTAGCGATTATGGACTAATTATGGAGCAAAACGTACATAAAGTGAAAGTCTACTGACATGGACAAGATCAAGTCAATTCTGCTCCAGATGCGCCGCATCTCACTATCAACATGCGCCGCATCTCTATCAAGATATCACCAGATACGATCCAAGATACAAGAGGACATGCGCCGCATCCTAATCAAGAGTTACGCCGCATCTTCTGGCGGTGTACGAATATTCCTGAATATTATAATCTTGGACCCCACGCGAAGTTAAGTACATGCGCCGCATCTACTTAAGTAGATGCGCCGCATCTTCCCTCAGACAGAAACTATAAATACCCCGTAGACCAGACGAATTTAAGAGTTCGAATCCCTAAAACCGAAGTTCGGACAGCAGAGCAAAAGGACGAATTCAGTCAAGGAGGCAGCACAAGACACACCCAAATCGAAGATACAAGAGCTGTAAGAAGGTGCTGCATGTATTTAATTCATTAAGTAGTTTTGTTTTATTGTGTTAGCAAACTTTAATTCATCAGGATTGGTGGCTTGTGTAATGTGACAACGAAAGATTGCACTCCCTTTAATACTTGCTTTCCCATCAATTAAAGTTTATATGTTGATGTCTTTGGTTACTACTTATTAGTGCATTGATAACCTCTGTGTTTATTAGTGGCTTGCGGGCATTTGACTGCGGGACAAGATGTGGCTCCCACGGTTGTTTCTAAATTGATCACTTAGGAATAACTTTTAGACATAAGTAATCATTAAGGGTTTACTCGCCGATGAGAATAGGACCAACGAGAAAGGGTTAATTACATACACTTTATATAAAGCTATCAATAAAACAAGTGACAATCTACTTAATCATAAGGACAGCCCTCTTATTGTCTCGAGTATCTATCTGTGTACGTTTGTGCTACTTGCTGATTCGTGCCTATTGGTTTATTTTATTATTTACTTGCAAACAAAACTGTGCCAGTCTCTCAGGCTGAAACCCCCTTGCGTTAGGATATTAAAATACTGATTAGAATAACTAGATAATACGTTCCACTCTTAGTGATCGACACTCTACTTACCATTATCTTCATACTGACCGGGTACACTGCTCGTTAAGTGTGTGTGTTATTGATAAGTCGGCTAAATATAAATTTAAAACTTGAGTAGGCATTAAAACTGCTAAACCGCAACGACACATCACGCGCATCAAGTTTTTGGCGCCGCTGCCGGGGAGTGAATTGTTATTATCTGTTAATTTGATTAGTATTTTAATTAGGTTTTTTTCTTTTTTATTAGATTAATTGCATCATTGTACTATTTTGCATATTTGTTGTATTGTGTGTTATTTGTTTTGTGTTATTTGTTTGCTTTATTTGTTTTTATTTTTGTTTCGTGTGTTTAATTTTTGTTTTAATTTTTTCGTATTTTCTGTTCTGCAATCGTTGTACTGTGCTAAATCAAACGATACGGCGCATCTGATCTCTCAGATACGGCGTATTGCGTTTAATTTTTTTACAACGCGTTTAATTAATTCGATACGACGCATCTTTTCCCCAAGATACGGCGTATCTGTTTTTAATAAGAAAATTTTTTCTAAGCGATAAAGTAATACGACGCATCTGCTTTTGCAGATACGGCGTATCTGTTTTTGATAAAATTTTTTTTCTAAACGTTAACGCCATACGACGCATCTTCTTTTGAAGATACGGCGTATCTATTATTTTAATTAAAAACAGTTTGCGAATTATTAAACAGATACGGCGTATCGATCTCTGTCGATACGGCGCATCTTACTGAATCAAAAATCTTTTATTTTTAAACGTAACGAAAATACGGCGCATTAACTTTCGTTAATACGACGCATTTAATTTTAATTAGATAAGTTGATTTTTGATTAATTAATTCGATACGGCGCATTCTTAAATTCTAAAGCGGCGTATCTATTTTCTGAATAAAGTCTGATTAAATTTTAACGATTATAAGATACGGCGTATCCAACTCTTTGGATACGGCGCATCGTCTGCAGATATCAGCTATTTTTATTCTTATATCCGTTTCTATATTCATTAATTTCTCTTCTAGCGAACAAATCCTACTGATGATTTTACCTTGGATGACAGATTTTGCTATGGAAGACATGTCAGTTAACGGATATCTTGCTAAGGAATGCTTGTTTTCAGATTCATTCAATGTACTCATGATCGATGCAGATTTATTCTCCTGGGAGACTCCTCTTGAAGCTGCTTTTAAGGAATTCATGCGTTTGTCCAACATTGACGAGGAGGTGTTCTCTTATGATGTATTTATGAGGTACACTGGAGATGAATTATCGCTCTTATGGCCTAACATTGAGTCCAAAGGATTGAACTGGACTACTATCGAAGAAGATGATGGGAAATTCTCTCTTGCATACATGGACTCAAGCAACAACAACTGTGGTGGAGGCAATACCCAAAACTCTTACATGCCTTATTCCGAGTGGTACTGGGGATTAAATGAGAACTATTAGGATAATGACATGAATTATGCTTTGGCGGAATTACTGTTTCATGGCAGATTGGTAAGATTGATAGACCTCTCCCTCAATGATTGGCTAGAACTCAAATATGGTAGTCCGGAATTTGCCCCTGTAAATGAAGTCAAGGAGATTATGACTTCATGGTTGACACGAAGTTTTAAGAAGCAATTTAACGAGTTCATGGAGATAAAAAAGAATATGATTGGGAAGGTTTGCTTTGACGTTAACCATGATCCTAACGATGTTGATTTTTCAGAATGGTTAGCTAGTAAGTTTAATAACCACAAGAGCATGGATCGTGCTACTAAGGATGCATTATGGGTATATTGGATGAGGGGAGAAGACGAAGAAGTAGAAAGCGATTATGGGTCGTCACATCATGATTCAACAATCAATGAGGGCATTGAAGAACTTTTCAGAATTGACATTGATTTGTTAGAATATGAGACACCCTTGTGCAAGCAGTTCAAGGAATTTAACTACCTTCTTCAAGTCGACGATGATGTGCTTACTGGAGATCTACCAGGATTTAAGACTTATGACGATTTCAAAAACACCTGGTACTATGAATGGAATGACCAAGTACCATGGGTATCGGATAAACCATGGGAATTTGAGCACATTAATCATACCTGTACACCCTTCGTTTTCAAGGACGGGAGTAGTGTTTGGCCGACCTGCGATTATAAAAGTGACGGAACCTGTAATGGGGGAAGTATAATTGGGATGAAACGGGTTGGCAACGATGTAACCTTTGAAAATTATGAATGGTACGATAATATTGAAGACTGCCCACAAAAGGCGGAGGCTTTACAAGAAAAGGGCAGAATTGAACGCTTGAAAGGACTTAAGGGGACATCGGATACTACTTTCTGGGAATGGGTGCATGAACAGTTTGATGATTTCACAAAGCTTAGTCGACGGTTACAATATGATTTGGAAAGAGAATGGGAGGCGATTCAAGACGATAAGTCACTAATTGAAGAACTAGATGATTATTTGATTAAGGATCCTTATTTTAAGTTTGTTGATAAAGACGAGGAAGAATTCACCAAAAGAAAGTGTCAACTACTTGGGATTCCATACAATGAGCCACCTATGATTATTTCTGAAAAATTTAAAATCATCAAATATTCTTTGGGTCCTGATGAAGAATATACTGCGGTGAAAACAAAGAGTTATATAAGATTAAGTCGAACGGAAGAAAACGTCGCAGAGATATACGGGAAAATCTTTCGGATGAAGGACGAAGGATGGACCGTGACAAGGACTTATTGCTGAGCTGAACGTGAGTCTAACTTGAAGACTCTGGAATAAAGACAAGTGCTTACCGGGAGACAACCCGGATTTATCTTTTATTATTCTGTTTTCTGTGTCGAGTCAGTCCAGGCCGCACGAGGATACGGCGCATCTCAGTCCTGAGATGCGACGCATCCTCTGCAATGGTCATATCTTATTTTATTTTTCTGCATTTTTATTTTCGACTTTAAAACTATTTATCAGTTTATTTTAATGCGGCGCATCCCTGGTTAAGGATGCGGCGCATCTTTATTCTGATCCGTATTTATTCCAGGCTCGATACGGCGTATCTTCTTCAATAAGATACGGCGCATCGACTGACCTGATGATTTTCAGTTTTAATTTTTTTTTAGTTTTATTTTTCCTAACTACTAATGTGTTATGCAAGTTGAACCTTTCTTATCTTAGGTGTGTTTTAAAGTGTTGGTGGTATTATAGTTTCCTGGATTTCCTGTGGATACATCAAGTATAAAGCTTTAACGTTCTAATCCACAAGAAGTTGATTTTTTGCTCATATACAAATGGAGGATCATACCGAGCAAATCTCAGGGGAGTTTTTCCGTTCTAATTCTTTTATTTTCCAGTTTTTAACCTTTTATACAAACAACGAGGACGTTGTTTAACTTAAGTGGGGGGATTGGAGAATTAGAACACTTAACAATTACTTGTCCTACTTTTTCAAAAATAATGCTTAAAATGTGCTTAATATATCAAACTTAAAAATTTTTTAGCATGTTTTTGTTTAAGATCTAAGTTACATAACTGCACACATGACATTATTTTCAAAAATTGTGATTTTTCAAAATTCACAAATCTATGAGTGTGCCGGTGACTTGTAAACTTTAGAACTTGGCTTGTATACTATTCGAGACCACCATAATGAGTATTATTTATATAATTGGAATGACTTGTCTAACTTGGTAAAATTCTAGGATTACACCAAATAGCCTTTATATGTTATGTGTTATTGACTAACTACACTGGTTAGTTAACCCCCGTATAAAACCTTTTGTTACTCTCATTTTTAGAGTAAGATACCCCTAGAAAAACACTCAGAGCCATTCCTTTCGTTTCTTACACCTATGTTTAAAATGTTTCGTTACACCTTAAACCTTAGCCTACCCTGTAGATTAGAATCCGTGGTTGGTTAATTGCTATAGGCAGAGTGTGTTTCCTTACATTACCTGTGTTCGCGTGCGTAATTCATTATCTATGGTTAGGTCGGGAAATTGCACAATGCAAATTGGAGTGAAAGTAAATATTGTATATTTTTGAGTTTATTTTTCGTGTGTTTACTACTTTCACTATTACCGTTATTTCTGAAAGTATGAAAAGTATGAAAAAATTATCCGGAAAGAAAGTTGTAGTGATGTGGTGAAATTTTACACATCTATGTTTATGTTTCAAGTTAAAAAAAAAAAAAAAAAAAAAAAAAAAAAAAAAAAAAAAAAATCGAAAAAAATGAGAAAAGAAAAAGAAAGAAAAAAGAGTTGGATGTTTATTTTAAGCCAACGATGTAGAGTTATGTAAGTGGTCGATATCACCACTATTTGTTGTATTATATCTATGGATTGAATGGGAATTGGCAGTTATGGGAAGCCAATTAAGGTTTATTCTTTGATTAAGATTTTGTTGAGTATAATTCGTGTCTACCTAAAGCGTGTGTTTCAAGTGTTAAAGCGTGAGTTATTCAATGATATGAGTCTTATTCATGGGATGGTTGGGATAGTGATTAACCACACTTAGGATTTTAATTTATTTGTTTTGTTTTGTTTATTTTTATTTTTACACCAATTTATATCCCAAATGTTATCCATACCCTGTATTGTTCTTTATCCAACCGAACCTTTGATTTATTGAGATTAGGGATTTGAGCAATCTTAAGTATCGTAGTCGTGGATTCGGCTATGTATTTATGATTTTGTCGCCCTTTTTGATATATTATTATTGGTGAAGTTTGGACCTATCTTTAGCCTATTCGAGTTAAGGATTTGAGCAATTGCAAGTATCGTGTTCGTGGATTCGATCATGTATTTGTGATTTTTGTCGCCTTTTCTGGAATTTGAGATCGATAGTGTAAATAAGAATAATTAACCCTTTAGCCTAAAAACCCTTTTTACCGCTTTAGACTTGTTATTCCTTAGCTTTAGTGGTGGAGATGTGTATACTTGCCAAGCTTATGATAGAATATTCGTCGCGACTGGACAGTTAAACGATTAGATTTGCTTTTATCGACTTATTTTATTTTACTTCTAATTCGTTAAGTGTTTAGTTGTGTGATTATGAAATAAACGAATACATGCTTAAATATAAAAATAAATCCTAACATCTTTTAGGATACATTTTCATAAGTTTTAATCTAAGGTTTACTTGGGGACAAGTAAAGTTCAAGTGGGGGGATATTTGATGAACTCAAATAAGTACATTTTATTACTATCATTTATCCTAATAATTTGACTTGTTTTACTGTATTATGTATGAGGATTGATACTTAATTGTTTACTTTTATAATTCTCAGGTAAAAAACAAGCATTTGGTGAAACTTAGCGATTATGGACTAATTATGGAGCAAAACGTACATAAAGTGAAAGTCTACTGACATGGACAAGATCAAGTCAATTCTGCTCCAGATGCGCCGCATCTCACTATCAACATGCGCCGCATCTCTATCAAGATATCACCAGATACGATCCAGATACAAGAGGACATGCGCCGCATCCTAATCAAGAGTTACGCCGCATCTTCTGGCGGTGTACGAATATTCCTGAATATTATAATCTTGGACCCCACGCGAAGTTAAGTACATGCGCCGCATCTACTTAAGTAGATGCGCCGCATCTTCCCTCAGACAGAAACTATAAATACCCCGTAGACCAGACGAATTTAAGAGTTCGAATCCCTAAAACCGAAGTTCGGACAGCAGAGCAAAAGGACGAATTCAGTCAAGGAGGCAGCACAAGACACACCCAAATCGAAGATACAAGAGCTGTAAGAAGGTGCTGCATGTATTTAATTCATTAAGTAGTTTTGTTTTATTGTGTTAGCAAACTTTAATTCATCAGGATTGGTGGCTTGTGTAATGTGACAACGAAAGATTGCACTCCCTTTAATACTTGCTTTCCCATCAATTAAAGTTTATATGTTGATGTCTTTGGTTACTACTTATTAGTGCATTGATAACCTCTGTGTTTATTAGTGGCTTGCGGGCATTTGACTGCGGGACAAGATGTGGCTCCCACGGTTGTTTCTAAATTGATCACTTAGGAATAACTTTTAGACATAAGTAATCATTAAGGGTTTACTCGCCGATGAGAATAGGACCAACGAGAAAGGGTTAATTACATACACTTCATATAAAGCTATCAATAAAACAAGTGACAATCTACTTAATCATAAGGACAGCCCTCTTATTGTCTCGAGTATCTATCTGTGTACGTGTGTGCTACTTGCTGATTCGTGCCTATTGGTTTATTTTATTATTTACTTGCAAACAAAACTGTGCCAGTCTCTCAGGCTGAAACCCCCTTGCGTTAGGATATTAAAATACTGATTAGAATAACTAGATAATACGTTCCACTCTTAGTGATCGACACTCTACTTACCATTATCTTCATACTGACCGGGTACACTGCTCGTTAAGTGTGTGTGTTATTGATAAGTCGGCTAAATATAAATTTAAAACTTGAGTAGGCATTAAAACTGCTAAACCGCAACGACACATCACGCGCATCACATATAGGTTATGAAGGCGATCTGACGAAACTTACTTTTCAAAAGCCTTTGTTTTGTTCTCATTGGAAGTACCTCATTCACGTTCTACTTCATTGTTTGAGTCCCAAGAGTACTTCTTTTGATCAATTTGGTCAAAATATTGCATCTGCATTAGTGGGTTTGGCTACAGATCAGAGATTCAACTTTTCAAGACTAATTCTGGATGGTATGCTTACACATATTACTAATGGATCACCATTCTTGATGTATCCAAGGTTTGTTCAGTTATTCTTGAACAATCAACTTGAGGATGTCCCTAAACCTCAAATGTTTTTTACCCACTGTCCAACTTCCATCAAAGGTGTTTACTTTTCTATCTAAACAAAGTGTTAAGTTTTCTGGAACCAACACACCTTTGACTGCTCATATATTGGGAGTTGCACAAGTTGTTAGAGATGCAGAGCAAGAGCAAGAGCAAGAAGCAAATTCTGAATCAGCAAGCCAAGAGTCTCCAGTTTCTAGAGAAGTTAGTATTCCTCAACCTACTGCTTCTCAACATACTGCTTCTCCATATTCTGCTACTAGAGAAGATACTGCTCCTATGGACATTCCTACTCATGAGGAGTCAGACCAAGGTATGAATCAACCACCATCTCCTAATGATTATTCTTCCACAAATATGTCTAAGCAATTTGAAGAAGAAGAGGCAGAATTGGATAATTATGCTTTAACAAGGGAGTTAAAGAGACTGAAGAAAGAGAGTGAGGCTCAAGCTGCTAAGATAGTCAAATTAAAGACTAAGTTTCAACGATTGAAGAGGTATGTTTTGGCCACTAGTTCAACACCATAGATTATGGGTAAAGTCTCAGAAGCAGAGTGGTAGGATACCTACGAAGATTTCTAAGTCAAAGAAGAAAAAGTCTAAGAAGCAATCTTCATTCCAATTGGGGAGGAATTTAGAGAATTTGAATGAAGATGCTGGTTTTGAACAAGATTTTGAACAAGATGCTGGATTGATGGATGATACTCAGAGGACACCACCTGAACATATTCCTCAAGATACTGCTGAGAGGAAGAGTGATGAAACAGAGCAAATTAATTTGGAAGAAGCTACTGTTGAAGTAAGAAGTGGTGATACTGAGGAAATAAACTTGGAAGGAGCTGAAGCTGAAAGTACTGCTCAACAAGGTACTGAGAGGCAATTCACTATTACACCTAGAACCTTAGATTTTGAAGAAGATATTGGTCCTTCAATTCAAGTTCAAGAGGAAGTAGGCCCTTCTAAACCAGCTCAGGAAGAAGATGTTATAGCTCATACTAACAGTGATGATGAAACAATTGCTGACATCATGCTTAATATGTCAAGTCAAAGAGGCATCAGTATTCATGAGGTTGAACAACAACATCATGCTTCTTCTCAACCTGCACAAGAGATAGATCCAAAAGATAAAGGCAAAGGGATCTTGGTAGAAAAGAAGAAGAAGAAGATGACATTGGCACAGTTAAGAAAAATTCAGATTGCCAAAAATGAGGAAGCAGCTAGAATATTGCAAGCAGAAATAGATGCTGAAGAATCAAGGAAGATTGTTCAATCAAAAAGGCCAATTAGTAAAGCTAGAGAAAGGAATGATATGATGACTTATCTGAAAGGTCAAGGATATACAGGTTTAGTTAGATTGACATATACAGAGATGAAGGATCTGTATGATGCTGTTAGAGAAGCTATTCAAAAGGATCTTGCAAGCATTATTTCTTTTGAAGATAAGGAGCTTGAAGATAAAAGAAAGGAAAGAGCTGTTACAAGAAGCTTAAAGAGGAAAAGAATCACTGATGAACAGCCATCAAAGAAGTTCAAGGAAGCTGTTGAATTAAGAACAGACACAGTTGATGAGCTCAGAAATTATCTTAGAGTTGTTGACTTTGAAAAATCCAAAAATTGAAAGAAGATACTGATAAGAAGTCCAAGATATCTACTTTTTCAGTTGTAGAATCTAAAGAAGGAGATTATCTGATCTTTCATAGACAAGATGGAAGTTTTAGAGTGTTCAATTCATTATGGGATATACTACATCTGATTGATAGAGATGATATGCTTCAGTTATATCTCCAAGTGCAAACTTATTTTGAGCATATTCCACCACAAGGAGTAGGTTTGATATTGTTAGGAGATCTCACAACAATCTGGGAGACAGAGGAAACAAAGGACAGTACTTTGTGGGAAGATCAAGACAACTGGGAGATTAACAGATGGAGATTCTTTGAGTCAGTTGGGATACATATTTTGGAGTTAGAAGATGGCACTATGATTCATATGCTAGCAGAACAGAGATATCCACTCACAAGAGATCTGATGATCAGGATGCTAGAGCATGGAATGGAAGTGGAACAAGAAGATGAAGTAGCATTGATGGTTATAAAATTATTCATCAAATGGACAACAGAATCTGAAGATTAATGCATAACTACTGGTATGGTTTAATTATTATATAAATCTTTTGAAAAATAAGTACTTTCTTCAAAGTACTGCTGGTCAGACAGTACTTTCTCAAAGTACTGCTTGCAGAATAAAACCAGTAAAGTCTTTTCATAAAATCAGTAATTTTTGATAAGTGCAAAAACATTTTGAAGCACAAAGATTAAACAGCAACAAATGGTTTTGAAAGCAACAGCATGGTGTTAGTACTTGTACTACACAACAAATGGTAAATCAACTCACCATGTTTAATAAACAAGAAAGAGTTTGACTCATCATGAGGGTACGGCTCTAATGTGATTATCAAATCCGTTTTTAGTTGGCAATTTACTAAAAATTGTATGGTTTTCAACTCACCATATCTATATTAGTGAAGAGTTGGCTAGCCCACAAGTAATGGCTTTGTGGTAAAGGCTGTGGAAAACCATTATATGGTAATTAGTTCACCATGGTAGTGATTGTACTAAAAGAACTAGCTAGTCCAAAAGCAAACGGCTATTTGGTAAAGACTACTCAAATCCGTTGATAGCTGATGATTTGCTAAAAATCATATGGTTATCAATGTACCATGGTTTTTCCTAAATCTAAACATTGGCTACTCCAGAGTTAATGGCTTTGGTAAAGAGACATCAAAATCCATTAAGTTTTCAATGATTCACCTCTCACAGGAGTTAACACACCTGGAAGTGATGAGAATAGTATGAAACTTTTAAAGATCTGATGTACATATTGCCAATATGATGCTGAGTTGCTGAAAAGATCTGATGCTGAAAAGAATTGTTGCTGATGAAGATTGAAGATACTGATTGCATTGATGATGACAAAACAACAACGAGTCAGATTTCAAAGAAACAACCTTTCCTTGAAGATAAAGTGTTGAAGTTAAAGACATACAAAGGAACTTGAAATCAAGCAAGTAGAATTCAAGTTAAGGGAGGATTGTTGGGCTATGAAATATCAAAGTACTGCTATTCAAGTCAAAGTACTGCTAATTAGTCAAAGTACTGCTGCTCGTTGAAGGACTGCTATGCAAATAGTTTAAGGACTAATGTGTAATTCTAGAATGTTCGTATTAGATTAGAGTTATAATTAGAATTACTTGTTATTCAAGTTTGTAAACCGACTAGGGTTTTCCTTGTGCCTATAAAAGGATCCCTAGGTTGGCATTAGAGATATGTGTTTTAGAGAGACAAGTATAGCGATTAGAGATATACGATTATTAGAAGTATTAAAGTTTAGAGTTTGTTAGTGAATCTGTGTAAGAAAGCAGGTTCAAGGTTTTAATAATATTCAAAGTCGTTTATTAATTCTTCTTAGCTTTGTTGAAGTAGATTCCGCATACTTAGCAAAGTATATCAGTGTTTCATTATTAATAGTTTTGAATTCATTCAAAGTTGTTAAACCGTAGACAAGCTACAAGTTAGTTTGGTCAGAGTATATCGATCCAACAAAAAGTCTCCTTGTGAGCTTTAAATTCCTCCTTGGTTTGCTTTAGCTCCTTCTCCAAATTGTCAACCTGGGCTACTAAATTGGTACATAAAGCCGTCAATTCAGTTTATGAAGAACTACCCTCATCACTTCTAGCTGTATTACCTGCTATGAGAGGTGAATCTTTGGGCAAGGATTCAGTCACAACCCTAGTTAGACTAGGTTTAGACCTTCTCCTATAAGTGATGGGTGGTTGTTGGGTTGTTTCAAAGTCTTGAGTGGATGTGTGATGGGGATCAGTTGGAACTGCTGAACCTTCACCCAACTCAGTTTGAATCATTTGAGGTAATAATGGAACTAGTTCCCCTTGAAAAAGTTTACTAGCCATAGTCATATTTTGAAAAACCTTTGATTGTAGACTAGGCGTAGGAAAATTTTCAGTTGGTTCTGTAAGCAGGTTTTTCTTTTTATTCAAAATTGTTTGAACAAACCTGGGATATATTAAAAACTTTGTTTTACTATCAACATTTGATGCCATACCCTCAAAAATATATTTTGACCAGTTAAAAACTCTTTTTGTAGACAAGCAAATGAGAGCAATAGCAATACTGCTACTGAATTGTTCCCAAGCAGTCTTTTTATTACTTAAACATAATAGAAGAGTATGTATCAAAAATCTCCATTGGGGTGAAAAACATGCCTTTTGAAAAGTCAATTTATGTTTAGATGTATTATACCCCATTTTTTCAAGTTCTTCCTAAATTTCAGTATTTAGCATGGTGTCGATACCATCTGAGTCATTTAATTTAAGATGTCTCCTAAGTATAGACTCGGTAACAACAAATTTAATGCCATCTACTTTAGTATGAATTTCTAAGTTTTCCATCATCACGTGTCAAGATAGATGAATTCTGCCAGAACTGTGTGATGTACGAAACATAAAGAGTAGGAGAAACAGTTAGAGCATACCTTATGTGAGAGTGGTTGAGAAAGTCCACAACCTCATAAAATTTTGGCCCATCTCCTTTCTTTGTTTTCTCTAAAAACGCAACCTGGTTGTGTCGCTTAGCAAAATCCAATCTTGCCATTCTTAGTAAAAAAATGTTAGTTAACAACCGTGAATAGTAATAATGGTGAGTGAAAAGATAGAAAGATGAAAGTAATATTGAGAGTTTATGGAGAGAGTTAGGGTTACAAGTTGACCGACTTAAGAAATATGGTAACTATTTATTTTAGTATAAGAATATAATAAAATAAAAGTTAAAATATCTATAAGAGGATCCCTCGAAATCCGTAATTCATCCAGTAAAAATTGCAACAAACCGCCAACGGCTAGTTTTTACTCCAAAATTAATTACCGACACGTCAGTCATAACGGCTAGTTGAACCATACAAATATTTTGTTACTAACCGTCTCAACTGTTGAAAATTTTTGTTGGGGCCGTCTCAATTTTGTAAATTAAGAATTTTAAAATAACATGGGGTCATACATAGTTTTTAGCAAACTATCAGCTATCAACGGATTTGATATGTCTTTACCAATAGCCGTTTGCTTTGGACTACCAACTCTTCACATTTAGATATGGTGAGCTGATAACCATACAATTTTTGGTTAAATTGTCAACCATAAACGATTTGATTAGTCTTTACCAGAAACCGTTTGCTCTGGACTAGTTGGTTCTTATGTGGATAAGACATGGTGAACCAATTACCATTTGTTGTATGCAATGTTGCAAAAATCGTGAATCGGTACTGAGGCGGTCCGTGGCCGATTAGCGATTTTTTATCGATTAATCGGCCGATTTTCTTGACTCGGCCGATTAATCGGCCGATTACCTTGGAATTCTTTCCCAAGTTCCAGGGCCGATAAACGATTAATCGCCGATTAATCGGCCGAATTCGGCCAATTTTTGCAACACTGGTTGTATGCAAGGATCACATACTAATCTACAGAACACCATTAAGTCCAAAACATCAAGCATTCATAATTCCTTGGTGTTTACTCTCCAATCCTGCAATTGTTAGTCCAAAAACAAAGAATTCCGAATACAAGCACATGACTAACAATGCGTATAAACAAGAAAAATTAATTTCCTTGTGGAACCCAAGCCAAATCAGACTTAGGCTTTCCTCTAGCATAAACATAATTTATTCTTTTCAAAATAGTCTTTAGCACCATTGGGTTGAATTGGTCCTCCAACCCAACATGCTGTAAGCATTCACTCCATTACCCATGTTTCCCTTAGCAGTGTTTTTATTCACACCAGTACCAATTACCCTGCTTGCAGTTGGAACTGCTGGCTTGGCAGTTGTTACCTTAGGTTTCCAAACTTGGTTTTTTCACCACTGCTTTCTCATAAAAAGTTCTTTTAACAGTTGTGTAAATGGTTTAAAAACATTTTATTTGATTTTGAACTGGTGGCCTTGGGTGAATTGGTCTCATAAGGTCTGACAGGTTGGAACTGTTGTCTAGCAGTTGGAACTGCTGGTCTAGCAGTTGGAACTGCCTAGGTCCAGACCTTTGATGTGTGGGTGTATATTGCTCTAATTTTTATATCCACGGTGTGTCGTTGTGGTTTTAGCAGTATTCAAGTTTTTAAATTTATATTTAGCCGACTTATCAATAAAACACCACACTTTAACGAGCAGTGTGCCCGGTCAGTAATGAATATAATGGTAAGTAGAGTGTCCGATCACTAAAGAGTGGAACGTATTATCTAGTTATTCTAATCAGTATTTTTATGTCCTAGGTTAGCAATACAACCTAATCTAAATGCAAGGGGTTCAGCCTGAGAGACTGGCACGGTTTGGTTATAATTAAATAATAAACTAAACTAATGAGCACGAATCATCGTTAGCACACACCGACACAGATAAATTACTTGAGACAATAAGAAGACCTTCCTGATAATTAATAGCTTGTCACTTGTTTTATTGCTAGTTTTTATATGAAGTGTATATAATTAACCCTTTCTCGTTGCTCTAATCTTATCGGCGTGTAAACCCTTAATGATCACTTATGTCTATCCCACTATCCTAGAAACGATATAATAAATAGGCGAGGAAGGGGCATGGTGACCCAAGCAATGCTCAGCTAGACACAGAGGTTATCAATGCACTAATAAAAAGTCACCAAAGACAATCAACATAAAAACTTTAATTAATGGGAAAGCAATTTTAAGGGGTGCCCATGGTTTTCCGTAGTCACATGGAATCGGCCCAACAATCCTGATGAATTAAAGTGTACTAATACAATAAAACAAAACTACTTAATGAATTGAATACATGCAGGACCTTCTTACAGCTCTTGTATCTCGTTTAGGGTGTGTCTTGTGCTGCTAACACGTCTGAATTCGGCTCTAAGGTTTCTTCGGTCTTCCTGTGTAGTATATATATGTCGAACCCCGAAATTCGTCTGACTTTGGGGTATTTATAGTTTCTGTCTGAGGGGTAGATGCGGCGCATAGGAATAATTAGAGGCGGCGCATTGACTTAACTTCGCGTGGGTCCAAGATTAATATATTCAGGAATATTCGTACACCGCCTTAAGATGCGGCGTATCTCCAATTTCTCTATGCGGGCGCATGTTCCTTTGCTGTCTTGGATTATAACTCATGAAATCTTGATAGTTGATGCTCCGATATGTACGAAGTATGTTGCGGCGCATCTGGAGCAGAATGATCTTGATCTTGTACATTTCAGTAGACTCATAACATCTTGCTTGTTTTGCTCCAAAATTAGTCCAAAATCGCCAAGTTTCACAAAATACTTTTTTGACCTGAGAATTACAAAAGTAAACATCAACGTATCAATTTCATAATAATATAATAAAACAAGTCAAAATAAATAGGATAAATGAATAAGATAAAATGTACTTATTTGAGTTCATCAAATATCCCCCCCACTTGAACTTTACTTATCCCCAAGTAAACCTTAGAATAAATCTTATGAAAAATGTATCCTAAAAGATATTAGGATTTTTTTTTATATTAAGCATTGTATTCGTTTTTTTGTCATAATTGCACAACCAAACACTTACCGAATTAGAGATAAAATAAAATATTCGATAAAAGCAAATCTAGGTATTATGCAAGTTTGAACTTTCTTAACTCAGGTGTGTTAAAAGTCTGAATGGTATTAAAGATTCCTGCTTCTCTTGTGGATACAATTATTTTTGAAGCTTAACGTTCTCATCCACAAGAAAGATGATTTTTGCTCTTATACGAATAATGGAGGATCAAACCGAGCAAATCTCAGGGAGTTTTTCTGTTCTAATTCTTTTATTTTCCAGTTTTTTTAATCTTTGATACAAACAACGAGGACGTTGTTTAACTTAAGTGGGGGGATTGGAGAATTAGAACACTAACTTTTCCTAAACTTTTTCAAAATATGCTTAAAATGCGCTAATATATCAAAACTTAAATTTTTAGCATGTTTTTGTTTAAAGTCTAAATTACATAGCTGCACACATAACATTATTTCCAAAAATTGTGAACTTTTCAAAATTCACAAATCCATGAGTGTGCCGGTGACTTGTAAACTTTAGAACTTGGCTTGTAATACTATTCGGGGACCACCCAATAAAGTATTAAACTAAATAAAATTATACTTGTCTAAATTGGTAAAATTTTTTAGGATTACACCCAAATAACCTTTAATGTTATGTGATATTAACTAACTACAACTGGTTAGTTTAACCCCCTTATAAACCCTTTGTTACTCCCACTTTTAGAGTAAGATACCCCAAAAAAACACCAGAGCCATTCCTTTCTTTCTTACCCCTTTGTTATAAAGTTTCGTTACACCCTTACCCCTTACACTAGACAAAAATGGGTTTATCACACAGCTGTTTTTCGAACAGCCACACAGTCCCTTTTTTTTGGACTAAATGTACCAGAATAAAATAAAAAAGCCACACTTGATCCGACTTGTGTGACCATTTCGGAATTACATCCGGGCTATGCCACACATTTAAATATTTTCGTGACTTACGTATCTGGTAAAAAAATTTTGATTTTTTAGTCATTTTAAAAATTTGGGACGTGTGACGATACAAAAAGGTTAAACATTAGCACACTAAAATAAAACAAAAAGTACAAATAAAGGGTCACGCAATTGAAAAGGTGACCAAAATCCAAATGGTCACACGAAGTAATTTTTTTAAAGTGGCTAAATCATATGCCAATTTGTCACCCATTATTAAGTGCCCGCATTTTGTTTAAAATTTAGCCACATATAATTTGAAATGTTTTTACAACTGAAAAGTAAGTTTGAAGCAATAGTCACGATAATCTTTTAAAAAAGTGACAAATAATTCACACACTTGAGATGTGTGACCAAATGTCAATTTTGGTCACACTAAACCATAGGCATACATGTAAAGTGTGACCAAAATTCGAAAACAAATAGTCACGTAAGTTATTATGTGTGTCTAAAGTTAAGTGTGTGTTTTGCCTCCCAAATTTTCCTAATGTGTATGGTCCATTTAATTGTAGCACAATCATGTACTATAGCAAACATTAGTAAAAACCCAACCCCCAAATTTGCATCAAAATTATTTTAGGCCACTATAAGGGTATTATAAGTACCAAAATTGAAAATAGTCACACTGAAATATTCAAGTGACTAATTAATAGCAAAATTTTGAACTCAGTTATCTTAACCTGATATTAGCCCCATTGAGTTTTGTGGACTAAATTCAAGATGTTAAAATATGGTCACATGAAGTAAATTTAGGTGTCTAAATCATAGAGTCATATTTTGAGTTCAGACTGTTTTGTCATGACTCTTCATTTAATTTGCCCCATTACCAATGCCCGGGATTTTATAGTCTATTAGTTTAATGCAGTATGTAATATTTAAGTAAGTTTTCTTGCCCCTAGCTGGAACCAATTACTTGAAATTTCCAAAAATCAAAATTTTTTAACTTTATATGAAAAATAACCCTGTTTACTAAAGTGCCTGCAAGTGCATATACCATATAAATGGAAACTGCAAATACAATAAAGCTTACTGGGAAGTGGAATTACTGATAAATGTCAGACTATCTTTTTTAGCAGTAATAACTAAAACAAGCAGAATAACTATACATACCTTTGCAGTAATAACTATACATGTTTAAGTCAAACTATACAATTGTAGCAGTAATAACTATACATCTAAATTTTTTGTCCTTTTGGGGCCTAGATACTTTTTTCCATCTTCCGAGCAGTTCATATGCCAAGTCAACAAAATAAGCTGAAGCTTTAGGTTTTCTTCCCACGCAACATCTGATGTAAATGTCTTTGGGGAAACTTTAAAGGTTTAAATTCCTTTTCTACAACATGTAGATCACCAACTCATTCCCCATTAAAGCATGTACTCCACATCTTGAAAAATTTTCCATTCTTTAACAGTATTGTCGTTATCTTCCCAACTTCATCTTCATGATTTGGTTCAAACATTACCTTTAAAAAATTCCAACTTCTCTATCAAAATTAGCTTGTTCCCTGGTGTCTTAATAACCAAATCTTTGTTTGAGAATTTCATAGAGCTATCATATCTTGTCTATCAAAATCATGAACCCAAAGTGAAGAAGCTTACAACCTTCTAGAAGAACCATCATGCCTCTTAATATCGAAATAAACTGTTTCCCCAAAGATCCAGACTTAAATCAACAATGGATGGTTGAAAATTTAAAGGTTGTGAAACCATGGCTTCTCCACAGAGTCAACTGCAAGTTCGGGTGGGAGCTTCATTTGTTTCTTCACAACAGCTTGTTTCATTTTTTCTTGTTTTCTTTTTTACTGCTTTTTATTTCCAAATTTGTTCACCTCCCCCTTTGAACTGTCATTCAAGAAGAGATCTTTGGGTTTCTTGGAAATTTTGCATAAAATCTTCAATTCTTTTATCTCCAAGAATTTCAAATCCTTTAGTTTCCATCTGTCCACATTCTTCAAAAACCTGCACATAAGAGTTTATGATATGAAGTACATATTGGGGTTATTTTGATATTAATATAAATACCTTTGCAAAAAAAAAAAAAAAAAAAAAAAAAAAAAAAAAAAAAAAACTACCTGCACATGGGGATTCTTCTTTGTTTTTGAGTGGGTGGCTTGTTCTTCTTAGCTCATATCTTTGTTCTGCATACAACTTCTTTTTGCATCAAAAAATTCTTTGGGCATCCTGGCTTTTTCATCTATGAGTACTTACTTGCTCTTGTTTATGTAGTTTCTTAGCAAGTCAGAATCAGCTGCAACCTGAGCCCTTTCCTTTCCCATCCCATGAAAGCTATTAACTTTGACTTTTTTTCTTTTTGGGGGTATTCTCCTTTGTTCCAAAATTGTCTGATGTTCTGCATCATACTTTGTGAGAATTTTCATAGCAATTTCAGCATCAACTTTTAATTGCTTTCTTTTGATAATGGTTCTCCACAGGCTCTTCATAGAATCCCTTTACCTTTGCCTTGTACCTGTTGGAGTTAAATTGTTTTAGCTTTTGAGGGGAAAGATGGCTTTGTATCACAACACCTTTGGTTACTGGTTTTGCTGTCTTAGCTCAGCAAGTACACTAACAGCATTTTGCAAAAACCCTGGTGTGCAGAAACTAGCTTTTGTAGTACCAACTGTAATTGGGCTCAGTAGCACTATCAGCATTTGAAACCCTTTGCCCAGAACGATATCAATCACCACTTGATTCCCTTGGTTATCCTCCCCTGAAACTTTGCCTTCATTCCCTCCCTGTTTGGGAGCATCCTTAAAGCTTCAGAAGTTTTTAAAAAACCTTTGTTTGGGAATTCTTGATCCTTTGACTCCTTCTAAATACCTAACCCTTCTCTTAAAAGCCTTTATCTCCCCACCTTGAGCTTTGATGACTCCATCTTGGGAAGAAGCATTTGCTCGCAGATCACCAATTATGAAACCCAGCTTGGCACAGGTACCTTCAATTCATTCAAAATTGCATACTATCCTCACCACTTCGGCTTGTGTTACCTAGCCCGAGAGGTGGATCACTTGGAAAATTTAAGTTCAGTCTCCCCCTAGGATAAACATCCAACCCCCCATTGTTTCCATGTGACTGGGACCTTCCCTGAACAGTTCCAGAGAACTTTCTTCATTAGAAGTTGTCTTGGTTCGGGTCTTAATGATGTTACCACTGTCCTACTGCTGCCCCAAGGGTAACACCGTAGTGGCAGCCCTTGCCAACATGTCACTCCCCCCCCCCAATGACATCCTCATCTGCAACAGTTGGTATAGAACCACTAGCCTGAGGTAGCTCAGTGTTCTTGGTGTTTCCCACGTTTTAAGGTCTTTTGTTGTTGTTCTTGGGTGTGTGATGGGTACCAGCTGGGATTGTGAACCTTCCCCAATTTGGGTTTGGGCAAATGCCAACATTGTTGGAAACAAAGGTGTCACTCCCCTGAAAAAAAACTTTTCCAACCCCACTCAATATTAGCAAAACCTTTTTGGTAAGGGGGGGATGGGATAAACATTTTTGTGACTTTTTTTTTTTTTTAAATTGGTTGTCCAAAAAGAGTTGCAAAAACCTTGGATATAGAAAATAATTTTGCCAAAAACCATCCAAGTTCTTAACCATTATTATCAAAAATTAATTTTGAGAAATTAATCTTGAGTATTTTCAGCCAAACAAAAATAGAGAAGCTAAATTACGCAAAATTCTTCCATGCAAATGGTCTTTGGACTTAACACACTAAGACAATATTTTAAAAATTTCCACTAAGGAGAAAAATTACCTTTTTGGAACTTTAAAGCATCTGTTTTATCCCTCATAGCCCTCAGTGCAAGTTTTTCAAAGATTGTAGTATTTGGAAGATTCTCAACCCCCCGTTACCTCCCCTAGGAGAAATCTCTTCGAAAAAGACGCCTCTGTAATGATAACAGCCCCCCAACAAAAAGGGGATGGATTTGTGCTTCCCCATTAATAGTTTTGACCTTTAGCAGACGACCAAAACTGGTTAAATTTTGGAAGTATATATAAGTTTGGGTTTTTAAAGTTAAAGCAAACTTAAAAAAAGCTTGCATTAAGGAAAATCAAAAGATCTCAGTAAAATCAAAAGACTTATTGGATTTTCCCAAAAAGGCAACCCTAATATTCGGTAAAAGTTATTCCACATTAAATTTATTTGGGGGTTTTGCAATTTAAATTAAAAAATTCGAAAATGAAGAGGGGTTTGTGCGAATGTGATTTGTGAGCCCCAAAGGGGTTTATACAAAAAATAAAAAGGGTCAAACCACCCGCACCCCCAAACCCCGCTAAAGGAACCCAGCCTTTCCAAAGTTTCAAGCAGTTAAAAATTGTTTTACCAGCAGTACAATAATAAAAGCGAATTTCAAATATCAAAAACTTGTACATAATAACGCATTCAAAATTAAACCAAGACAAAAAAATTTACATTTACATAGGCAAAAAAATACAAAGGCAAAATATATAAAGAAAAACATTAAAACAATTTATCAGCTTCAAACTTTTGTAAACATCAACTATTTTTCCCCCTTTCTTTTCTATTTTTTGTTCCTCTCCCAATTTTCTTCTGATGCTCCCAATGACCCCTAAATCTTTTTTTGTTCCTTTCTTCAACATCTTTAAAAAGCTTTTTGAATTTCTAAAAATGCGTTTTCAACACCATACTGGCCTTTACTAAAATTTTCCCAAATATTTTGGGATATGCCAAATTTTTTATATTTTTCAGGCTTGGTGGAGGAGAATCATCCCTTGGGCTTTTTGTTTTTTTTGGGAAAAGAAAGTTGAAGAGAGGTTTAGCCATTGAAATTTGAAATTTATTTTCTAATGAAAATACCCCAAAGGTTGATATGGTACGGTTATTAATTATGAACGTTTTTCCATGTCGAGTTGTACAAATAGGCTAGAGAGGTATACGACGGTTCCCATACTTTAGGCGGGAAGGGGACCTTTCGAGAGGCCCAAAAGTAAACAATGGATAATATTGATGGGAAATTTGGTTTGTGTTGTTTGGATTTGACAATGTAGTTGATCAGAAGTGTGTTTGGTGTTGGATTGACTAATGACTTTTTCATTAGGGTAATTGATAATTTTCTATATTAAATGTTTTAATGAAAAATTTTGGCTAACTTAATGACTAATGACTTTTCATTAGGGTTAATTGAAAATTTTCTAGTAAAAATTTAATGTAAAAACATGCTTTAATATCTATCGCAGTCTGAATGTGTTTGAGAATAGGGGGTATATATGGCCACTCCAACAAAAACTCACCTTAACAAATTAAAAATTAAAATTCAAATCAAACGTAAGATAAATACAACATATTAACGCGGGTTTAACGCAGGTTAGCCCCAACAATTAAAAATTCAAAGAAACCTTTAAAATAAAAACGGGGTGCATTTGTACCCATAAATACCAATGCTTCTGAACACAATCCCACAGAAACACATTTCCAAAATTCTCAAATACTCAAAATCCAAGTATCTCAAATTCCAAGATGTCTTCCAGAAAAGATTTTCGGGCAAAAATTTCCAAGCCCACCTCGCCAAAAGATTTTGGCCCAAAAAATTTTCCCCAGCCCACCCGCCAAAAGGATTTTGGCCAACGGGTTTCCAAGCCACCTACGAAAATGAAAAATTCCATACTCCCCCCAGCATATCTTTCCTTTTTCCAACCGGAAAATTTCCCTGGAATAATCAAAAACCCGAAAAAGAACCAGTTCATAACCAAGACCCAAATCCGTTTGGGTTAAAGAGGGAAAAACTTAGGCAAGAGGAAGCAGATATCAAGTCCTCCTGGAAATGGAAGCACTTGAAAGAGAAAAAGGAAGCTGATCGTTTGGAGCGGCAAGCCAGGGAGGAAGAAGAAACGTAGGCAAAGGGGGATCTGTTTTTTCACACCTTCCGAATCCTCTGAAAATTGGTTACCCCCAAACAATGATTTTTTTATTAATCTTCCGTTTTTATTTTAATCGAGTTGTTTATGTTAATCAATCATTGTTTATGTTAACGTAGTTTTTATTTACATTTAATGTATTTCTATTTCATGTTTAATGTATTTTCTATTTCATGTTTAATGAATTTTTATTTGATACTTTATTTTCAATTTAAAATTGAATTGAATTTGAATTGAATTGATAAATTTTAAATATAAACCCGCCTTTTTGTTTAATTTGAATTTGAAATTTTAAAATTTAAAATCCCCTCGTTATTAATTTGTTGTACTGTTACTTTAACGTTTGAATTTGAATAATACTCGTTTCGGTTACTTTTACTTTCAATCTGATTTTTAAAATAGCCTCCAACGGCTAGTTTTAAAAAGGCTTTCCCACTATCAAAGCCACTTTCACAACACTTCGTTTTCCCCACAAAAACTTCTTATAAAAAATCTCTCGCAATATCACTAAATTTTAACACAAACACTGTGGCTAACAAATTAATAGGCAGAGTGCAAAAGGCTATCCTCACCCGATTACACAATGAAAAAAGAAAAAGAACCAAATTGATTAACAATTTGCTAGGTGAGATAACTCGTATTATGGGTACAGATGCTTTAAACGGGCTGATCCAAAAGGTCGAAAGGGTTGCTGAGGTTTGCCTCAAGACCATCCAACAAACAGGGTTGGTCTAGAAAATTAAAATCTTTTAAGAAATGATGAAACAGGGTCGAAAGGTTGCGTGAGTTTTTTGTTGGGTGTGTTTGCTCATGTACAAACAAAAAATCCGGTTTATTCGTTTTAAAAATCTCGTATACAACCCTATCATCTCGGCTCATTCAATTGTTAAACATCTCGTGTAAAACCCTATCATCTCGGCTCATTCGTTAAACATCCCCGTATACAACCATATCATCTCGGCTCCCTTCGTTAAACATCTCGTGTACAACCATATTAACCCTCTCGGCTCATTCGTTTAAACATCTCGTGAAAATCATATCAACTCGGCTCATTTGTTAAACAACTGAATACAACCATATTTTCTCGGCCTTTTATTCGTTAAAACATCTCGTATAAAATACCCAACCCCTATCAAAATCGGCTCATTCGTTAAACATCTCGTATACAACCATATCATCTCGGCTCATTCGTTTAAACATCTTGTGTATAACTAAAGCCAGTTAATTAAGGGGGGTGTTAAAGCTGACGTGGCATTGTGTTAAAGTTTAAAGCAGGTTATTGTTGGGAGTGGGTTGAGTATTTTCTTTTGTTTTTTCGGTGGATTTTAGCGTGACTTAATCTTAATACCGCCAATTTGTCCATATAATATTCAACTCGTTACGGATAACAAAAAACCCCCGGGAACCCCAAAAACCGTGGAAAAAAATTAAAGGGTACCGGTGGGATATGGGCGGGTAGGGAAAATTTTTAAACGGGTTCGGTTATTTGGTAAACAAAAACCCGCCCCGAACCCGAACCGGCCATCCCTATTTACCGGCTATAGCCGGATTTCAACCGCCACCTCATCACCATTAGTTTTTTTTTTTTTTTTTTTTTTTTTTTTTTTTTTTTTTTTTTTTTTTTTTTTTTTTTTTTTTAAACAAATCTTGCCACGCGCTAAGTTAAACCAAACCACAAATTCAATATTCAACCAGCAATTAAATCCCTTTACCCGGTCATTTGTAAACACCACAAAAATCAATAAACCCTAATCAACATCACATTCTTTGGCAAAACAAGCACGCAAACAAGAAACCAAATAACAAAAATAAATAGAAATTTGTGTTTTTAAAAAGTAATTTGGGTAAGGGTAACAAATGTAGTAAAACGTTGTACTTTTTAAAGTGAGGTTGCAAAAAGAAACATTATTGCGATTAATTAAATATTAAATAAAAAAAAAAAATCAAGTTTATGCTTTAATTAAACAGGTTCAAAGGGAAAATTTTCAAATAATTCAATTGTTAATTTCAAATTACAACTTGGAGGCAAATTTTGGATCGAAATTTTTGAATCACAAACGATTCATATTCTTGGTGTATAGCCTCTTTTCTCTCCTTAAAAAAAAGACTGCAAATAAAAAACAAAAACAAAATCTTCTCTCACCATTACTCTCCAAGCAAGCCATAATCATTTTCTTTTACCCTTTTTTGCTAAAGGGAGTCATGGAAACGAACCCATTTTGATAACCATACTTTGCTTCCTCTTGATCATATTGACATGATGAAAACGCCTTAGATATAAAAACGAAAAGTCTTTTGATGAGAAGAATAGATGGCCTGTAACCAACCAAACACCTGAGATAGTAGCTAAAGGGGCTCAACCAGGCTAGTAAAGTTTCGCGGCGAAAGCAGACAAACCTGGTGCAACAAAGCTCAAGGTAACCTCGATGCACTCGGTAGGGTAACCGGGGAAAACAGAGCATGTTTGTGAATTTTTTTAGGAGATGTGGCTCGGAGCAGATAGGTTGAAGATTCTACACTGGAAGAAGGGGAAAAGAAGCCAAGAATAAACAGGGATGAAATCTTGGTACATAAAAACTATTTTGTAACCCAATAAAACATAAGTTTATGTAAAGCAGTTACATTATGTGCAACTAAATTAACAACATTGGTTAATCTTTTCGAAATTTTTTGTTTTGACGTCCCAATACAGAAAATTGATAATGATTAGTCTTGGTAAAATGCTAAGGAATTACAGAGGAAGCTCAAAGTCAACTACATTTTGCCCAACCTAAATAACCTTCCAAAATGAATGAAGTCCCAGACTTGTAAAATACAATAATGAAATCAGAAGACTGGGTCGAGTATGTTAAATACACGACCACGAAGCATTTCAAGGTTTTAATTAGTCATCTTTAATTAAGTGTATATGGGCATTTTATTATTTTCAGTTTGCAGCATTACCGCATCTAAACGCCTTATGAATTTTTTTTTTTAGGAGAAACTGAAAAAAGTAAAAGGCGCGTTCCCAAAATATTTTATCAGCATAAAAAGGGGGCGAGGTGGATATGCTTAATTTAAAGAGAAAATGGTTTAAATTACACAAAGTTTGTTTTAAAACCAATTAAGAACGATCAGTAAAGAAAAGAATCCGTTTACAATTTCCAATTTGCACATTTTTCATTAAAACCCTCATATTTTCGAATTATCTTGGTTTAATTTACATGTGTAAGCATCCTTATTTTCGTTTTTTCTTGGTTTAACTTTACATGGGGAGCATTTGATGTTTATTAGATCGAAAAAAAAGAGATTGAAGCGGAGAAGAACCCCCCCGTGATGTAATGTGGGTGGGAAAAAAGGGAAAAAGGGGAAACAAAGACGGCGAATACCCAAAAGATGATATTAAATCAAAGGGAGATGAACTTGTAAGTTTGACTCTAATTCTATTATTATGCTTAATAAAGCAGAACATTTAACTGGTACAAGCAAAGTACTTGAAAACCACAGTTACTCAAACACATCAAGAAGACTTTTAATCCCAACATTTCCTATATTTTTTGTGCAGAAAGAAGCTGATGACAAGATCAAGGAAGGAACATCTTTGGGTTTTGATGATGGCACTGATCCATGACATTTTGTATTTGGTAAGGAAAAGGGCGGTTTATGCCAGAGGAGTGGGGGGTTTGCAGTTAACATACAAAGAGTATTTTGGCCTTCCTCGAAGAAAACAAGAACCAAAATAAAAAATTGCCTTACTTCAAACTCAACTGGAAATGAGAGACGCGAGCGTGAAGAAAAAGTTTAAATGATCAAAAAATTGTCCCCGAGATGACCGAAAAAATGGCAGGTCAAAAAAATTTATCCGGGAGGTGGAAAAAACAAATATAATGCTTTCTCAAATTCTGAAACCCTTTTGAATAAAAAGGGAGAAAATAACAGCAACTCAACCATCGCCAATACCTCAGTTGTAAGCCAATTTTTTTATGTTGTTAACAATTTCATTTTCTAATGCTAACACCCACTATGCTAATGAAAACTAGGCAGAACAAAATTTATAGTGACGTATTTTTAAATTTATATTGCAGGTGACTCCAAGGCCTTGACAATATTGCGGGGTGACCCCAAGGCACCAACAATTTGGGGGTTGTAAGCCCCCTAAAGATGCGGAATTGAGGAGGAAATCCAATGGCCTTGAAAAAAAGGTAACGGAAACAATGGTAAGTATAGTAATAAAAGATCGCCCTTTGATTTTTGAATTTTACATACATGATCGCTAATGTACCGGGTGTTTTATATATCCCGTATAGGAACCTGCTGCTAAAACTGTCAGGCCTAAGCTAACCTTAATCACGACGAAACGGGTCTCCAGATTCCCAACGCTACAAATGTGCCCGTCTCCAACACACCCACTGCCAACATATTTATTTAAACAGTTTCTTGTTACTCTTTTGTTTTAAAAATGTAAGTTTTTATATAAACATATAGGAACTTGCTAAAACGTCGGTCCAAATAAGCCAAAGCAAAAGAAGCGACGAAACGGGTCTCCAGATTCCCAATCGCAACAAGATGTGTCCTAACACAAGCACTGCCAACAGTATGTATTTCAATGTTTCTTGTTATTCTTTTGTTTAAATAATTTCGATATATACATGAAAAATTTTTTTTTTGTAGACACTTAAGTGCAAACTCGGCACATAAAGAAATCAAAAAACGTTGCTTTGGACCGTTAAAACCAGTTCATGGAAAGCAAATGCTTCATAACCTACCACTCCCAAATGATTGCTACAGAGTGAAAAATTTTGATTCATCGTTATTAAAGCAAAATCAACCGGACGAGCAAAAAAATGGGTTAAAAACATTAAGAAAGTCAAGGTAGTTTCTTTCCCATGGCCAAAGGACAAGATTTTTGAAAGGTGGTACGAACCTGTAACAGTTTTTTTCAACCTACATTATAAATTTTTTCATATGAATTCAATGTTTGATAAAGCCCTCTTTTGTTTTCTACAGGTTAAAACCAACAAACCATGTACAAAAAGTTTACCACAGGCCCCCAACGAAAAAAACAATATAAATCTGCAAAAGACTTAAGGCAAACTGCTAAGGGGGTGAAGGTTCAAAAGTCTTTAATATTTGATTAATTAAGTAAGACATTACAATTGTATATTCTTCCGTTAAAAAACATTCGATTTAATTCAATTTGAAATTTCTTTGTTTTTTTAATATTGTTTTTATATAATAATATATACACATTCCAGCAGCACTAGCATTTGAAATAGCACAGTAATCTTTCTTCCAGGACTACCTTGGACTACCTTAGTACTGCTTTGCAGTAGCAACCCCTGCTCCAAATTATTTGGTCACCCCTTTGTTTAATTTCGATGTGACTAAAAAATTTCCAAAGGCCCACAAAAAAAAAAATTCATGTGACCATTGGAAGAACAATGGTCACCAAAATACACATTTTTTTCCACTTTAAACAGCATATGGTCACACTTATTAAAACTTGGCCCCCTTTAAGTTAATTGTATGTGACTAAATACCCAAAACAAGCATGCTTTGTGTGACTAAATTTTATAAAAGGCCACACCCAAAAATAAAATTCAAGTGGCCCTGGAAGATCAAAAGTCACACAAAAATACAAATTTCTTCACTTTAAACAGCATATTCACACTTATCAACACTTTTGGCCACTTAAAAGCTTAATTTAAAGGACTAAATAACCAAACAAACAATGCTTTGTGTGCTAAATATTTACAAAAGGCCACCCAAAATAAAATTCAAGTGACCATTGGATGATCAATAGTCACACAAAATACACATTTTTTTCAATTAAACACATAGGTCAACTTATTAACACTTTTGGCCACTTTATGCTTAATTTTTATTTGAAAAAATACCCAAAAACAACTGTTTTGGTGCCCAAAAAATTCCCAAAAACCCCCACAAACTGATTCATGTGCCCCTTTTGGGGTGATCAATAGTCACAAAAATAAAAATTTTCACTTAAAAAGAAGGGTCCCCCACTTATTAACACTTTTTTACTTTATGCTTATTTTTTGTACTAAATACCCAAAGCAAAATGCTTTGGTGACAAATTTTAAAAAAAAGGGGCCCCCAAAAAAATAAAAAATTCATGGACCGGGGAAAGATCAATAGTACACATTTTTTCACTTTAAAACATAGGTCACCTTTTAACCCCCTTTTTTGGCCACGTTTTTTTTAAATTTATGGGGACTACTCAAAAAAAAAAACAAAAATTGTGACAAAAAATCACAAACGTCCCCCTTTAATTTATTTGGGGGCCAAATAGGAGGGAAAAAAAAGTCACACTCATGAACCAAAAAAAAACTTTTTCCTAAAAAATCACACTATTTGGTTTTTTTTCCCCTTTTTTGATGAAAACGGCCCCAAAATAAACAAAAGCCCTATGATACCAGGTGGCGCGACTTTTGGGCCACACACCCCCCCAAAAAAAAAGGTGTGACTAATGCAAATAGTAGTTTTCCTTTTGACAAAACCCAAAAATCTCCCCCGTGTTAGCCCCCCCCCTTTAGATTAAAATCCGGTTGGTTAAAAAGCTTTACCCCAAATGTTTTCCCTTTTCTTTTCCCGTGTTCGCGTCGTAATTATTATTTTTGGGTTTTAGTCGGGGAATTTTCAAAATAAAATTGGAAAAAAGAAAAAATTTATATTTTTAAAATTTTTTTTTTCTTTTTTTAAAAATACTTCGCTTTTACAGTTTTTTTTTGAAAGTAAAAATTAGGGGAAAATTAGGAAAAAAAAGTGATAGTAAATTTGGGAAAAATTTTTTAACTTATTTGATGCCCCAAAAAAAAAAAAAAAAAAAAAAAAAAAAAAAAAAAAAAAGGAAAATTGGAATTTTTTTTTTTAAAACCCAATTTTGTAAAGTTTTGTTTTTAAGTGGTCGATTCACCCTTTTTGTTGTTTTTATTTTTGGATTGAATGGGTTGGCCGTTAGGGGAAGCCAACTAAGGTTTTTCTTTAAAATTAGATCTTTTTAAGTAAAAACGTTCCACCAAAGGGTTTTTTCAAGTGAAAAAAGGGGGAGTTTTTTCAAAAAATTTGTTCTTATTCATGGGGGGGTTGGGGAAACAATTTAAAACCCACTTGGGTTTTTAAATTTATCTGTTTTGTTTTTTTTTTTATTTTACACCATTTTTTAACCCAAAAATATTATCCCTACCCCCATAAAATTTTTTACCCAAAACCCTTTTTTAAATTTTTAGATTAGGGTTTTTTAGAAAACAAAAATTCGTGGCGGGGGTTGGGGTATTAAAAATGATTTTTCCCCCCTTTTTGTTTAAAATATTATTGGTAAAGATCTTGGTCCATTTTTTAGCCTATTCGATTTTAAGGTTTGACTTTTGGGAATAAGGGGTCGGGTTTTGATCAGAATTTTAAAATTTTTGTCGCCTTTTCTGGAATTAAGTTTTGATAAAGATTAAGGAAATATTAACCCTTAACCCCAAAAACCCTTTTTTCCGCTTTAAAAATTTTAAAACCTTTCTTTAGGGGGGAAAGCGTTACTGCCAAGCTTATATAGAATATTCGCCCGACGCCCTTAAAAAAGAAAAATTGAAAATTTGTTTTTCAAAATTTTTATTTTATTTCTAATTCGGTTTTAATGTTTGGTTTTTCAAAAAAGAAAAAGAAAACATGCTTTAAAAATTTTAAAAAAAAAAACCTAAATTTTTAGGTTATTTTCATAAATTTAAAATTTAAGGGTTTTCTTGGGGACAATAAAGTTCCCCAATGGGGGGGGATTTTTTAACTCAAATAAGTACATTTTAAAACCATCATTTTCCTATTTATTTGATTGTTTTTTATTTTTCTTGAGAACTTTCGTTAATGTTTCTTTTTAAAAATTTTAGGGGAAAAAAAATTTTTTTTTGAAACCCGGGGGGTTTTGGACTAATTAAAGGTTTTAAAACAAACACGAATTAAGAGTCTTGAAATGTTTTAAGCAAGATCATTTTGCCTAGATTTTGCCCCCAAACACTTCCACAACCCCGGGCTCCTATCAAGAAAATTTACAATTTTAAACCCCAAACAAAAAAAGGCATTGGGGCCCATAGAGGGAAAAGGTTTTCGCCGCATCTTAAGGCGTTTTTCGAATATTTCCTGAATATAATTTTAACTTGGGCCCCCCGAAAAAAGTGAATGCGCCGCATCAAAATTTTTCAATGCGCCCATCTAACCCTAAAACAAAAAAATAAATTCCCCCCAAACCCGACGAAAATTTAAAAAGTTTTTTGTCAGCACGAAGCTTTTAAACCCGAAAGAACAGAAATAGACGAAAACAACGTGTTAGCAGCACAAGACCCCCCCCAAACAAATAAAAAAAGGGTAAGAAGGTTTTTCTGTATTTAATTATTAAAAGTTTTGTTTTATTTTTTTTTGAACACTTTAAAATTCCCCAGGGGTTTAAAGGGGAAAATTCCTGGACTACGGAAAACCATGGGGACCCCTTAAAATTCTTTCCCATTAAAAATTTAAAGGGGTTTTATGTGTTCTTTGGGGACTTTTATTAGTGCATTATAACCCTTTTCTAGCTGAGCATTGCTTTTGGTCCCATGCCCCTTTTCCCGCCTGTCCATTTGGGTAAAGAAAGGGGCAAAACAAAACTCAAATTTTTGTATGGGTAGCATAATAATCATTAAGGGTTTTTTTCCCCCGATAAGTTTTTAGCCCCCAAGAAAAGGGTTAAAATTCATACATTCAATTAAAACTCAATAAAAACAATGACAAGTACTTAATTTCAGGACGGTTTTTTTTATTGTCTCAAGTAACATTGTTAGGTGTTAAACGGATGCTAATTTTTTATTTATTTTTTTACATAACCCAACCTGCCAGTCTCTTAGGCGAACCCCCCCTTCGTTTTTATTAGGTTTTAAAACTAATTTTTTAAATATTAAAAAATGATTAAATAACTAATAATACGTTCCACTATATTAACCCACCCCAAAAATTCCCAAATTTTTAACTGACCGGGACACTGCTCGTTAAAGTGTGTGTTTATTGATAATTCGGCTAAATAAAATTTAAAATTTTAAAACTGCAAAACCACAACCACACACCGGGAAAAAAAATTTTGAGCAATATACACGACCACATGAATTTTTGGGCGCCGTTGCCGGGGGGGGAATTTTTTTTAAAACTTTTAATTTTTATTAGAAAATTTTAATTAGGTTTTTTTTTAAATTTTTTTTCAAAACCCTTTTCGTTATAAAAAGTAAATTTAAAATTGTTTTTTTGCAAAAATTTTTTGTTTTTTTTGTTTTTTTTTTTTTAAAAATTTTTTTTTTAAATTTTTTTTTTTTTTTTTTTTTTTATTTTTTTGCATTTTGCAACGTTGAAAAGTGCGATATAAACGATCGGGGCATCTGTTTTACAGTACGGGTATTGCGTTAAAATTTTTTAAAAACAACTCGTTTAATAAAAATACGACGAAAACTTTCCCCAAGTGGCGTAATGTTTTTAATAAGAAATTTTTCTAAAACCCAAAACCCTAAACCCATCTTTTTAAAAGATACGGGGTATTTCTATTTTTTTTAAAAACAGTTTTCAAAATTTTTAAAAAATCCAAAAACCATGTTTTTATCGATACGGGGCATCTTTTTGAATCAAAAATTTTTTATTTTGAAATGAACAAAAAAAAAGGCGCATTACTTTTTTTAAAAAACGAGCTTTTAAAAAATTTAATTAAAAAAATCGATTTTTAATTAAACTTTACGGGCATTCTAATTTAAGGGGCGTAAAAAAATTTCTAAAAAAGTCTATTAAATTTTAAGTTTTAAGATACGGCGAAACCTTTTTTGGGAAAACGGGCCCCATCGTTACTGCACAACTTTTTTTTACTTTAAAATTTTTTCACTTTTTTTTTTCACGCTAATTTTTTTTTCCCCGGAGGAAAAGATGGATTTAAAAAGGAAGAATATGTAAGCTTAAAAGGGGGAAAACCCTTTTAGCAATAATCAGGTGGTTTTGATTGGAAAAGAGCAAGATTTTTTCAAAAAATCTTTTTAGACGAAAGAAATCACAAGGAGAAACTTGATTTTAGGGCAAGAAAAGTCACGGAAAAAAGAAAAAAATTGCCATTTCCCCACCCCTTGGGGGATGTCAAAAAAATAAAAAGGGGGATCCAAACCTAAACCAATTCCGGAAAATTTTAATTTTTTAGTCTTTTTTTTCCCGGAATTGCACAAGAAATTTGTTTGGAAAACCCTTGTTGAAGAAATTCTGCAAAAAAAATTTCCCCCCATTAACAATCCAAAAATGGAAAAAAAAAAAAAATCTAATTTTTTTCGAAAAACCAAAATTACGCCATATTTTTTTAACATACCTCAACCAGATTTTGCCCAAGGGGATTTTGAAAAAAAATGGGTTACTTTTTTAAGGTGAAATTCGGGAGATTTTGAAATTGCAAGACCATAGTGAAAAATGGAGAAAACAAGATTTAATTGGGGTCCCCTTTTAAAAAAAAAATTGGGGCAAAATTTTTTTAATATTAAAATTTAAAAACCCCAAAAAAATCTTTTTAGTTTTCCCCCAAACCCCGGGTTTGGAAAAAAAAGAAAAATTTTGGTCCCCAAATTTTTTTCCCTACCTAATTAAAAAACATGAAAAACGAACAAAATTTTTTTGGGGGAGTCGAGGAAAGTTTTTTTGGGGACCTTTAAAAATTGCTATGATTTATTTTAAGTTGGGGGATTTCGACCCTATGAAGGATATGAGGAAAAACAACTTTTACTTTCCCAAAAAACCCTTCTTATCTTCTAGGAAAAACCCCCGGCCCCTTACCACCAAAGGACAACCAAAAGAAAGGAGACTCATTTTTCCCAACCATCTCCCCTTTAATGAAGGTAAAAAACCAATTTTTAAAAAAAACCGGTTTTAAAATAGGGGAAATGACATATATGCCAAGGTATGACTTTTAAAATTTTTTTTTTTCCTCTTTAAACAAATTTACACTCTTTTGTGTTTTTTTCTACTATCACCCGCACTTGATCCAAGGGGGGGGAAAACACCTTTTAAACACCCTAAAAAAAGGGTTTTGGGTTTAAAAGGTCTTGCCGAACAAAACCCCAACACTTGGGGGGGCAACCCAGCTTATCTTTTGTGTTATTTTTTAATTTTGTTTTTTTAGTGAATTTTTTTTATCTGTTAAAATTTTATTATAAAATTTTTTTGGTTTTTCTTTTTTTTTTATTTTTTTTTAAATTTAACCACTAACCCGTTATATTAGATAAATTGCATTCATGTATTATATGCATATTTTTGTTTTTTGTGATTTTTTTTTTTTTTAATTTTTTTCTTTTTTGTTTTTTTTTTTTTTTTTTTTTTCTTTTTTTTTTTTTTCTGCATTCTGCTATTGTTTTGGCTGAAACAAACATAAGGGCATTTTTTTCAAGATGGGTATTGGTTAAAATTTTTAAAAAAATAAAACCCTTTTAACCAAATTTTTTTTAATTTTGATGGGGGGAAGACAAGTGAACTTTATTGTCCCAAAAAATTTTTAAAAATTCGATACGACGCATTTTCCCCAAATACGGCAAATTGTTTTTAAAAAGAAATTTTTTCAAAAACCCCAACCCCAAAAAGGGACCAAAACTGTTTTGCAGATCCCGGGAAATTTTCTATTTAAATTAAAAAAATTTTTTCGAATTTTTTAACCGCCCCACCATCGTTTTTTTCGATACGGGATCTTCTTTTTCAAAAATTTTTTAAATTTTTAAAAAAAACCCCAAAAAGGGACAAAATTTTTTTTTAAAACACCTTTTAAATTTTTAAAAAAAAATCATTTTTTGAAAAATTAAACTATAAGACCTTCAAAATTTTAAGCGGGGGATTATTTTAAAAAATTTTAAAATCGTTTAAATTTTTTTTAAAAGATTAAAGAACGGGGTACCATCTTTCTGGATACGGCCTCGTCTACTGATACAGAATTTTTAAAATTTTTCTTATTTTTTCACTTTTTTTTTCAGGGGGAAAAAATTTTATTTTCGGAAAAAAGGACGACCCCTATTACAATGGAAAAATATGCAAGCTTATAGAGGAAAACCCTTTAGCAAAAAACAGGTGTTGTTTGGAAAAAAAACAAAATTGGTCACAATTCTTTTAACAAAGAAATAACAAGGACGAATCTTGTTTTAGGAAAAAAAAATCACAAAAAGAAAAAATTCCCCCTTTCAACAATTGGGAAAGTCAAATGAAGAGGAGGAGTAATATCCCGGGGAAACCCAATTTCCCGGCAATTGTTTTTGATATACTTTTTCTCCGGGTTGCACAAAAAAGATGTGTATACGAAACCTTAAGTTGAAGAAAATTCGCAATCGTTTTTCCCCATTGACAATCCAACAATAAGATAAAAAAAATTTCTAAAAAGTTTTCCCCCCAAAACCTTTGACGCCATAGTTTTTTAAGACAAACCTCAACCCGTTTTTGACCCAACGGGGATTTTGAAAAATCTGGGTTATTATTTAAGGATGAAATTCGGGACGATTATGAAATTGCAAGACCACAGTTGAAGGGGGAAATTCCAAGATGAATTTGGAGTCACTTACAACAAAAAGTGGAAAAAATTTATTTAATATTTTAAATCCCTTACAATAACTCAGTTTTCCAAAAAAGGGTTTCGAAACAAAAGAATGAGAGGTCAAATTTAACACAAAACCCATTGAAACCATAAACACCTGTAATAAACCCGTTTTTTTTTGGGGCTCGGGAAGAGTTTGTGATAGCCTTAAACATTGCTAGATTGAGAAGAAGATGATTTCGACCCTATGAAGGATATAGAGGAAATCGAACTTTTACTTGCCAAAGACCCTTTCCCCATCTTCTGCGGAAGTCAAGGGGCCCTTACACCAAAGAGACTAACCCAAAAAGAAAGGAGACCATTTTTTCCCCAACACACTACTCTTTCAGATGGAATGGTCAAGTCATCCAATTTTCAACCAAACCGGGGAAGAATAGGGAAAAGTACAATATTCCAAGGAGTCTTTATTTATTTTTTTCCCTCTTAATAGCAAATTTACACTCTTTCGTGTTTAATTTCTACTATCACCCCACTTGATCCCAAGTGGGGGGGAAAAACACCTTTAAACACAGAAATAAGGTGGATCAGGCCTGACTCAACAAAAACAAGCCTTCGTGGGAGGCAAACCCATGCTTACTTTTGTTTATTTTTTGATTTTGTATCGAGTCTGTCAGACCTGCAAAGATACGGGGCCCCCATCCAATCCTAAGATCGACGCATACCTGACTGGTCTATCTTTCTTATTTTTCTGCATTTTTTTTTTAACTTTAAAAATTTCTGTCATATTTAATGCGGCGCATCCCTAGTTAAGGATTGACACATCTTCTATTCTGATTCATTTATTTTCCCGGCCGATACGGCGTACCCTTCCCTAAGAACGCGTACGACTGACCTGACAAATTTTTAGTTTTAAATTTTTTAGTTTTTTTTTTACTAACTACTAATTATTATGCAAGTTTTAACCTTCTTAAATTTGGTGTGTTAAAGTCTGAATGGGATTAAGATTCCTCATTCTTTGGGGTACACATCTATGAAATTTAAAAGTTCTCATCCACAAGAAAGAAAGATTTTTTCTCTTATACAAAAATGAAGGGTCATACCGACAAATCTCAGGGGGGTTTTCGTTCTATTCTTTTTTTTCCAGTTTTTTTTTCTTTATACAAACAACAGGAATTTTTTAACTAATAGGGGATTGGAGAATTAGAACACTTTCTTGTCCTAAACTTTTTAAAATAGCTTAAAAATGCCTTTAAAAAATCAAAACTTAAATTTTAGCAGTTTTTTTTTTAAATCTAAATTACATAGCAGCACATAAACATTATTTTCAAAATTGTGAGCTTTTTAAAATTTACAAATCTATGAGTGTGCCGGGACTTGTAAACTTTTAAAATTGCTTTTAACTTTTGAGACCACCATAATAAGTATTACTAAAATTTGGGAAAGACTTGCTAAATTGGTAAATTTTAGGACAGAAGCACTTGTAATCAACTTATGTAAACTTAAAATACACACCACACATCAAAGTTTACCCCCGGCAAGGGCGCCAAAAACTTGATTTGCGTGAAAATTTTGCTCTTTTTTTTATATGCACGGTGTGTCGTTGGGGTTTTAGCAGTATTCAAGTTTTAAAAAAAATTTGCCGACTTATCAAAAAAACACACATTTTAAATGAGCGTGAAAACCCCGTCAGAAAGAAATAATGGAAGTAAGTGCGATCCTAAGAGTGGAACATTACTAGTTACCTAACATATTTTAATATTTTAATTTAGCTATACAACCTAATCAACGAAAGGGGGGTTCACCTGAGAACTGGCACAGTTTGGTTAGTTTAAAATAATAAACTAAACTAATTAGCACGAATCAGCGATTAGCACACAACACAAGATAGATACTTGAGACAATAAGAAGACCTTCCTGATAATTAAGACTTGCACTTGTTTTATTGCAGTTTTATATGAAGTGTAGAAATTAAACCCCTTTTCTCGTTGGCTCAATCTACGGCGAGTAAACCCTTAATGTTTACTTATGTCTTCCCACTATCCTAGAAACTATAGAATAAATGGGCGGGGAAAGGGGGCATGGCGACCCGCAATGCTCACTAGACACAGGGGTTTATCAATGCACAAATAAAAGTCACCAAAGACATCAACATATAAATTTTAATTAATGGAAAGAAATTTTTTAAGGGTGCCCATGGTTTTCCGTAGTCAAAAGGAATGGGCACATAAATCCTGAAAATTAAAGTGAAATAATACAATAAAAAAAACACTTAATAAATTTGAATACATCAGGACCTTCTTACAGCCTTGTATCTTCTTTTGGGGTGTCTTGTGCGCTAACATGTCTAATTCGGCTCTAGGGATTCTTCGGTCTTCTAGTTGTTTTAAATAGTCGAACCCCGAAATTCGTCTGATTTTGGGGTATTTATATTTCTGTCTGAGGGGTAGATGCGGCGCATGGGATAATTAAAATGCGGGGGCATTGATTTTCCCTTTGCGTGGGGTCCAAGATTAATATATTCAGGAATATTCGTTCACCGCCCCTTTAAAATTTCGGCGTATCTCCTTTTTTCTATGCGGCGCAGTCCTTTTTCTGTCTTGGATTATAACTCGTGAAATCTTTATAGTGAAGCGCCCCTTTTTACGAAGTATGTTCGGCGCATCTTAGCAGAATGAACTTGAACTTGAAAAATTTTAGTAGATTTTTTAACATCTTGCTTTTTTTGCTCCATAATTAGCCCAAAAAACGCCAAGTTTCACATAAAACATTTTTTGACCGAGAATTAAAAAAAGTAAACATTAAAATTTTCAAATTTTCATATAAAATATAATAAACCCAATCCCAAAAAAAAAGGATAAATGAAAAAGGGGAAAAAAAGAAAATTATTTGAGTTCATCAAAAATCCCCCCACTTAACTTTACTTGCCCCCCAAATAAACCTTTGAATAAATCTTAAAAAAGTTTTCCCAAAAATATTAAAAGGGTTTATTTTTATATTTTAAGCATGTTTTTCCCTTTTTTTTCATAATTGCACAAACCCAAAAACTTAAAAGAATTAAAAAAAAAATAAAATTTTTCGATTTAAAAACAAATCTAATCGTTAAAATGTCCAGTCGTGACGAATATTTTTTTCAAAACTTGGCATGTATACGCCCTCTCCCCACTAAAGCTAAGAATAACAAGTCAAAGCGGTAAAAAGGGGTTTGTTGGTTAAGGGGTTTAAACATTCTTCTTAATCTCTAACGATCTCACATTCCAGAAAAGGCGACAAAATCACAAATACATGATCGAATCCACAACAAAATTTCTTGCAATTGCTCAAAACCTTAACTCGAATGGGCTAAAGAAAGGGCCAAATAATCTTTAAACCCAAAAAAAATTTTAACAAAAAGGGCGGGCAAAATTTATAAATACATAACCGAATCCAAAGACAACGAAACTTTAAAATTGCTCAAATCCCCAATCCAATAAATCAAAGGTTTGGGTAAAGAATAATATAGGGGATGGATAATATTTGGGATACAAAAAAAGGTTTTAAAATGAAAAGAAAAAAAAACAACAAAATTTAAAATTTCCCAATGTGGTTAATCACTATCCCAAAACCCCCCCCCTGAATAAGACTCATATCAATTTAATAACTTTTCCCTTTAACACTTAAACACCCCGCTTTAGGTGGACACGAATTTTACTCCCAAAAAGAAAAACAACAAATAAAACCTTAGTTTTGGGGTTCCCAAAACGGGCCCCCTTTCCCCTTTAATCCAAAAATATAATAAACAACAAATAGTTTGGGGAAAATCGCCCACTTAATACAAAACTTTTCAAAGTTGGTTTTAAAAAAAAATTCCAAAAATTTTTCCTTTTTTTTTTTTTTTCTATTTTTTTTTTTCTTTTCTTTTTTTTTTTTTTTTTTTTTTTTTTTTTTTTTTTTTTGACATCAACCCAAAAAGTGTTAAATTTCACAACTTTACTACACTATTTTCCGGATAATTTTTCCATAATTTTCATACTTTCAGAAATAACTGTAATAGCGAAAGTAGTAAACACACGAAAAATAAACTCAAAGATATTCAATATTTACTTTCATACCAATTGCATTGTGCAATTTTTCTGACTCAACCAAAGATAATGAATTACGCACGCGAACACAAGTAATGTAAGGAAACACACTTTGCCTAAAGCAATTAACCACGATTTTAATCTACAAGGTAGGATAAGGTGTAAGGGTGTAACGAAACATTATAACAAAGGTGTAAGAAACGAAAGGAATGCTCTGAGTGTTTTTTCCCAGGGGTATCTTACTCTAAAAGTGAGAGTAACAAAAGGGTTTAATTCGGGGTTAACTAACCAGTGTAGTTAGTTAAAATCACATAACATATAAAGGCTATTTGGGTGTAGTCCTAGAAATTTACCAATTTAGACAAGTCATTCCAATTATATAAATAATACTTATTATGGTGGTCTCGAAAAGTATACAAGCCAAGTTTTAAAGTTTACAAGTCACCCAGCACACTCTAATTTGTGAATTTGAAAAGCTCACAATTTTTTGGGAAAAATTTATGTGTGCAGCTATGTAATTTTGAAATTTAAACAAAAACATGCTTAAAAATTTAAGTTTTGATATATTAATCGCATTTTAAGCATATTTTGAAAAAGTTTAGGACAAGTAATGTTTCCAATTCTCCAATCCCCCCACTTAAGTAAAACAACGTCCTCGTTGTTTTTTAAACAAAGATTAAAAAATATGGAAAAAAAAAGAAATTTGAACAGAAAAACCCCTGAGATTTGCTCGGTATGATCCTCCATTATTCGTATAAGAGCAAAAATCATCTTTCTTGTGGATGAGAACGTTAATCTTCATAGATGATGTAATCCACAAGAAGCAGGAATCTATCATACCATTCAGACTTAACACACCTAAGTTAAGAAGGTTCAAACTTTCATAATACCTAAGTTAAGAAGGTCATTTGATACGCCGTATCTTATGGAAGGAGATACGCCGTATCGACCCGGAATAAATACGAATCAGAATAGAAGATGCGTCGCATCCTTAACCAGGATGCGCCGCATTAAAATACTGACAGAAAAATTTTAAAGTCAAAAAAAAAAATACACATGAAGCACCTGTAATCAACCTCGGCAAAGTGTTTTCATAACCTGAGTTAAGAAACCTGAGTTAAATAAAAATGCACATGAAGCACCTGTAAGAAAGTTCAAACTTGCATAATCTTGCTAGTTTCCTCGGCAACGGCGCCAAAAACTTGGGTGTATGCGTGTGTATTGCTCTAATTTTTTATATCCAACGGTGTGTCGTTGTGGTTTAGCAGTATTCAAGTTTTAAATTTATATTTACAGACTTATCAATAAAACACACACTTAACGAGCATGTACCCGGGCAGTAGAATAAAAATGGTAAGTAGAGTGTCGATCACTAAGAGTGGAACGTATTATCTAGTTATTCTAATCAGTATTTTAATTCTTAAGTTAGCTATACAACCTAATCTAATGCAAGGGGGTTCAGCCTGAGAGACTGGGACGGTTTGGTTATGATTTAAAAAATAAAATAAAACTAATTAGCACGAATCAGCGATTAAGCACACACGTACACAGATAAAATACATTTAGACAATAAGAAGACCTGTCCTGATAATTAAGTAGCTTGTCACTTGTTTTATTGCTAGTTTTTATATGAAGTGTATGTAATTAACCCTTTCTCGTTGGCTCTAATCTTAAACGGCGAGTAAACCCTTAATGATTACTTATGTCTATCCCACTATCCTAAAATATTGAGCATTTGTGATGCCCACGTTTCGTATACGCTAGAATAGACAGGCGAGGGAAGGGGCATGGCGACCCAAGCAATGCTCAGCTAGACACAGAGGTTATCAATGCACTAATAAAAGTCACCAAAGACATCAACATATAAACTTTAATTAATGGGAAGCAATTTTAAGGGGTGCCCATGGTTTTCCGTAGTCACATGGAATCGGCCCATCAATCCTGATGAATTAAAGTGTACTAATACAATAAAACAAAACTACTTAATGAATTGAATACATGCAGGACCTTCTTACAGCTCTTGTATCTCCGTTTAGGGTGTGTCTTGTGCTGCTAACACGTCTGAATTCGGCTCTAGGGTTTCTTCGGTCTTCCTGTGTAGTATATATATGTCGAACCCCGAAATTCGTCTGACTTTGGGGTATTTATAGTTTCTGTCTGAGGGTAGATGCGGCGCATAGGATAATTAGATGCGGCGCATTGACTTAACTTCGCGTGGGGTCCAAGATTAATATATTCAGGAATATTCGTACACCGCCTTAAGATGCGGCGTAACTCCATTTCTCTATGCGGCGCATGTCCTTTGCTGTCTTGGATTGTAACTCATGAAATCTTGATAGTGATGCGCCGATGTGCGAAGTATGTTGCGGCGCATCTGGAGCAGAATGATCTGATCTTGTACATTTCAGTAGACTCTTAACATCTTGCTTGTTTGCTCCATAATTAGTCCAAAATCGCCAAGTTTCACATAATACTTGTTTTGACCTGAGAATTACAAAAGTAAACATTAACGTATCAATTCTCATATATAATATAATAAAACAAGTCAAATAAATAGGATAAATGATGATGATAAAATGTACTTATTTGAGTTCATCAAATATCCCCCACTTGAACTTTACTTGTCCCCAAGTAAACCTTAGAATAATCTTATGAAAATGTATCTTAAAAGATATTAGGATTTATTTTTATATTTAAGCATTATTCGTTTTTTGTCATAATGCCAACCAAACACTTAACGAATTAGAGATAAAATAAAATATTTCGATAAAAGCAAATCTAATCGTTTAACTGTCCAGTCGTGACGAATATTCTATCATAAGCTTGGCAAGTATACGCATCTCCTCCACTAAAGCTAAGGAATAACAAGTCTAAAGCGGTAAAATAGGGTTTGTTGGTTAAAGGGTTAATCATTCTTCTTAATCTCTATCGATCTCACTTCCAGAAAAGGCGACAAAATCATAAATACATGATCGAATCCACGAACACGATACTTGCAATTGCTCAAATCCTTAACTCGAATGGGCTAAAGATAGGACCAAGTAATCTTTACCAATAATATTATATCAAAAAGGGCGACAAAATCATAAATACATAGCCGAATCCACGACATACGATACTTAAGATTGCTCAAAATCCCTAATGTCAATAAATCAAAAGTTTGGATAAAGAATAATAAGGGTATGGATAATATTGGGATACAAATTAGTGTAAAATGAAAAATAAATGAAACAGATAAATTAAAATCCTAATGTGGGTAAATTACTTTCCCAACCATCCATGAATAAGACTCATATCATTGAATAACTCACGCTTTAACACTTGAAACACAGGCGTTTAGGTGACACGAAATTATACTCAACAAGATCTCAATCAAAGAATAACCTTAGTTGGCATTCCCATAACTGCCAACTCCCATTCAATCCATAAATATAATATACAACAAATAGTGGTGATATCGACCACTTAATACAAAACTTTACATAAGTTGGTTAAAACAAACTTCCAACTTTTCCTTCTTTTTTTTTTATTTATTTATTTATTTTTTTTTTTTGACATCAAACATATATGTGTAAAATTTCACAACTTTACTATCACTATTTTTCCGGATAATTTTTCCATAATTTCATACTTTCAGAAATAACTGTAATAGCGAAAGTAGTAAACACACGAAAAATAAACTCAAAGATATACAATATTTACTTTCATACCAATTGCATTGTGCAATTTCCTGACTCAACCAAAGATAATGAATTACGCACGCGAACACAGGTAATGTAAGGAAACACACTTTGCCTAAAGCAATTAACCAACCACGGATTTTAATCTACAGGTAGGCTAAGGTGTAAGGGTGTAACGAAACATTATAACAAAGGTGTAAAGAAACGAAAGGAATGGCTCTGAGTGTTTTTTTTAGGGTATCTTACTCTAAAAGTGAGAGTAACAAAAGGGTTTATACGGGTTAACTAACCAGTGTAGTTTGTTAAAATCACATAACATATAAAGGCTATTTGGGTGTAATCCTAGAAATTTACCAATTAGACAAGTCATCCAATTATATAAATAATACTTATTATGGTGGTCTCGAATAGTATACAACCAAGTTCTAAAGTTTACAAGTCACCGGCACACTCATAGATTTGTGAATTTTGAAAAGTTCACAATTTTTGGAAATAATGTTATGTGTGCAGCTATGTAATTTAGACTTTAAACAAAAACATGCTAAAAAATTTAAATTTTGATATATTAAGCGCATTTTAAGCATATTTTGAAAAGTTTAGGACAAGTAAGTGTTCTAATTCTCCAATCCCCCCACTTAAGTTAAAAAACGTCCTCGTTGTTTGTATCAAAGATTAAAAACTGGAAAATAAATGAATTAGAACAGAAAAACTCCCCTGAAATTTGCTCGGTATGATCCTCCATTGTCGTATAAGAGCAAAAATCAACTTTCTTGTGGATGAGAACGTTAAGCTTCAAAATATAATGTATCCACAAGAATTCAGAAATCTATAATACCATTCAGACTTTAACACACCTGAGTTAAGAAAGTTCAAACTTGCATAATACATTAGTAGTTTAGAAAAAATAAAACTAAAAAAAAAAAAAAAAATGAAAATCATCAGGTCAGTCGATACGCCGTATCTTATGGAAAAAGATACGCCGTATCGAGCCTGGAATAAGTACGAATTAGAATAGAATATGCGTCGCATCCTTAACCAGGATCGCCGCATTAAAATTAAACTGACAGAAAGTTTTAAAGTCAAAAATAAAAATGCAGAAAATTAAATAAGATATGACCAGTGCAGGCGATGCGTCGCATCTTAGGATTGAGATGCGCCGTATCTTCTGCGGTCTGACAGACTTGACACAGAACAGAAAAGTAAAAATTTCTCCGGGTTGTCTCCCGGTCAGCACTTGTCTTTATTCCAGAGTCTTCAAGTTAGACTCACGTTCAGCTCCTTAATATCGATCACTGAAAGAGTCGGAAGCATCGCACTCCCTCATCGCCAGTCCAATAATATTGAACACTCCTTGCTCGTCCTTAATTTCCACGCCATTCATCTTTAATATCTGTATAAATAAGTTCTGTCCTTCTTCTGGTAGAGATGACAAAATGATAGACGGAAATTCTTATTATTATAGAGGCATAAATATGCAAGGTGGGGGGGTAGTTCAATAAACCACATCATTATCAAATTTGTATTCTCAACTATTCTCCTACGTTTGTTAATTACTTCACAATCATACCACTCATCATCAGAATCATTAACAATATCGCGCCTAAGTTCGGTAGGTACATTAAGGCAATAAATTCCTCGAAGTTCTCAGATTAGGATTAGTTGATTTTTTGAATCAAAGTTCCCCATAAAACCGCTTCAA